>OY728143.1:932466203-933066203 GCA_963277665.1 Viscum album | reverse complement strand
GGATCAATATCTCCTATTAAATGAGTTTATATACAAAAAACTTCCACTTTAGTATAAAAATGGCTCTATATGAAGCTCTGTATGTGAAGTAATGTAGAAGTCCTTCTTTTTGGGATGAAGTTGGACAATGAATACTACTTGGACCTAATCTTGTGGAAGAGATAACAAATAAGGTTCAATACATAAAACTACAGATGAAATGTGTTCAGTATTCACAAAATATCTACATAGACAACAGTCATTGGGACAAGGATTTTGAAATTGTAGAAAACGTTTTCATTTAAACATTAGCATGGATAAGATTCATAGTGTTTGGAAAGAATGGTTAGTTTATACCTTGGTACATTTCCCCTTTTACATACTTGATTGCATTGGATAACTAGCCTATCATTTGGTAGTTCCACTGAACATGGCTCAAGTTCATAATGTGTTCTAAACATCTCTCCTGAGAAAGTACATACTTGACCCCTCACATGTCCTAAATTTTAGGGCGGTATAACTAGGTAATGAACTCTCATATGATGAGAATCCAATGAGAATCATGGACCATAGAGGTGGATTAATATTTTATAAGACAAATCACCATGTGAAATTGTTGTGTCTAGACCATAAGTATGAAGATATGATGTGGGAACCATAGAAAAAAATGATATACAAGTACCCTCATCTATTCTCAACCAAGAATATGATTGGAAATACTGATGAAGAAATTTATAAAATGGGGGAATATTATAACAACTTATAGTTTGTAAATGAAATTTTCTTCTTGAAATGGATGTTTATTATATTATATTATATAATATTATTCACATACAACCCATAGAGAAACCAAAAACACTGTATTTTATTATTGAAAACCATTACATTATTCATCAATTAAACCCATTTAAATTTTATATTACAAGTGGGAAGAAATATAAAATATAAAAACTATATTAAAATTTTTTGGATCACCCCGGTCAGCTAGAATCATCCCTCCCATGAACAACACTATGAAAAAAATATTTACCAACTAACTAAAATTTTAGAAAATGGAAATACATAAACTAGAGATAAATTTAGATGAATAATAAATGAAAGATTTAATTAGTATGTACTAGAGGTAATGTGATCGTCTGAATAATAATGTGACCATTGAAACTCTAACCTAATAGTTGGAATTGTAATTAAATGCAATATAATAAAATTTAATATAAATAATATTTTTCATGATTAATTTAAGTAAACGTAAATATTATAATCCCTTAAAATAAATAACATGATAAAAAACTAAAATAAATTATAAGCATATTTTTAGTAAACTATATTTTAAGTTTTTTCGTAAAAGAATAATTTTTATATTAAAATTTAAATAACATTTTTTATAAAATTATTTAGAATAAATGAAAGATAGTTTTAATTAATCATTTCATTATTGAAATAGGTATTTTTTTTTGTAATTTATTTTAAATACTTATATTTTCAAGTGAATACTAAAAATAATGTTATTCCTTAATTAATGTATCTTGAATTACATCATTCGTGATGCAATGATGACCTAATATTTTATAGAAGTGGTTTATTGAAAAAAATATATTTAATTTTTTTAATGATTCCATATAATATAATAAAAATGTTTTAAAAATCTAAAATTTAATTTCCATATTATAAAGTCAAATTTATTCATTCAAAAAAAACTTTCTCAGTTTTTGACTTTCAATTTTATTAAATTTTTTAATTAGAATTATAACATGTTTTAAATTCTTAAAATATTATATTTTATTTATTGGCGATTATGCTGGTCAAAAATATCATTATTAGAAGTTTTTATTTCGATATAGTATTTTATTTAATATTATAACTCCAAAATACCCATCTCATCATGTATGAATAACCCCTCTCCCTCTCCTTAAAGAAAACACATTCATAACTTACCAAATCAAAATATTTTTCTAAATACTATCTTATAAGACATATATAACCTTAGGTACTTTTGGGAGTAAACCAACACCATTCATCAATAATGTATAATGCCGTTGTAGAGAAGAAACTCTGAGAAAATGGTTTGTTTTTATCAACTCTTATATTGTTTTCCTCCCCACTTATCTTTTTATTAATAAATTTCAAACCCAATTATTTTCAGAATAATTATGAATTATTTTAACACTATTAATTTAAGCTACTATAAAAAAGTATATTTTGAACGTATTTATATTTTATGGTTGTCTTTAGTCTTTTTTGGACAATGTTCCCATTAACGGTCAGTTAACATCCAAAACATACATTTCCAATTTATTTCCTTATTACCAACCTCAAAGATGGTTATAATAAATTACTTAATATGTATAAAAATGTAAAAAATGTACATTTTTCATCAATAATAATCCAAATTTTGTATAAATGTCTTTGAACAAAAATAGATAAAATGAAGAAAAATGGGGAATTTATAAGTAAAATAGGATATCAATAAATTTTACATTTATTTGAGAAATTAATAAATATAATCTAATGATTATTATTTATGAATGGTGGAAAATGGGAATAAATTATGTCTGGTTCTACGTTTTAATAAAACAAATTTTATTATTCCTGAGGCATAAAAGTGTTGAAATAATATAGGATTTAAGGTGAGAGGATTCTTGAACCCCACTCATATTTCATTGGGTTATCCATATTTCTCATCATTATCATATTTAATATCCCCATAATAATTTGTAAATATAATTTCAATATTGTTCCATTTTATTATTATGGATAATCATGCTTTATTTCTTTCTAAAATGTTTTTTATTTCCAATATAATGATTTTTCAGAAAGAAATTATTTCAAAAATATATCCTTGTGTCAACTAGAGTTTTTAATTATTCACTGAATAAATATTATGTTTATACCAATTATGATTTCCATTATTAATTTGGGAACCAGGATTTTTTTCAAGAAATAATGATTTATAAAATCCTTATGAACCCCTTTCCTTTTCCTGGGTTATTTCGTGACTATGATTTTTATATGATCTATGTGGATTGCACGATTATAAGAATTTATGATGTGAAAGATGGGACCATAATTATATATAACATAAATTAATTGGGTAATGTTATTTATCTAATGAGATAATTGTCACTATTTATAAACATGAGGTTATCTTTTTTCACAATGATGACGTTATCATTTTGGAACATATGTTATGTGTGAATTTATTCTAGTTTTTTTCACAAATATGTTGGGTATTTGACTATTAGGTTATGATGTCTCATTATTATACATGTGAAATATTCTAGGTCATTTTCAAATGTTTCACTCATGGAATTTATTATGATCTTATGCTTACTATATGATCATGTTGATTATTTTCAGCCATGTATTATTAATTAGTATCCCTTATTCATCACCATACCAATATTTTATCTCACCCCTTTATTTGATGTAAATTGTTACATGAATATATGTACTTTGGAGATACTGAGAGATTTAAAAGGATAAAGAAGAACATTATAAATAATGTCTTATTATATACAATTGATGTATGATTATAATTTTTCTGAGAAAATATACCTTGGGATCCAGAATTGGTATCACCATTATGTTTATCTTTAAAATGATGTAATGTTTTGGTATGAAAAAATAAGTTCTCTATAGGATCTTGTATAGTTTCAGTAAGTAGGATGAACATGAAAGATCTTGGAGTTTACTTTTTGGCCATGATTTATCAATTTTTGGACTTCATATCTATTTACGATTTGTGAGAATGACATTTTGTGTGTACTTTAAAGATGGAGATCTAGTGGAATATGGATAGTTATTGATTGAATTCATTTATGTAAGTGATATATCATCCTAATAATATATATGTAGGTTTTTTTTGTGACATAGATATATAGAGAGAGTACTTTCATTGGTTGGTTTTGTAGTAGATAGAGTTATAAAGGTAGTTTTTTTTTGTTTTATAATAACATTTTGAATAGGTTTTTTGTAGCTTGATATGTATTGTATCGGATGATCTAATTTTTCTTTGTAATAAATTAAGGATCCAATAGTATATGATCATATTTTTCATGGTGTTCCCATATCTATGTGATTATCCTTTTTCAATAACAAAGTATGAACCTGAAGGATTTTCATGAATAGTGGTGTGTTTTTTATCTTTATGTTTTTGGGGGTGTTATGATTTGTTATGAAGTATGGGTTTGTGTGTTGTGTTATACAGATTTAGTGGTTTTATGAGTTAGTGGCCCCATTACTTTTAGAATAAATTCACATTTAATTATATATTTCAATCTTGGACTCATATGCATGAAAAGTTTTACACTTTATTTTATTAAAGTGTTTTTAAAATCAAATTTTGGTTTTTATTTTTAAAAATTGGTGTTTATTAAATTTCAATTGAATATAATTTTTTTTTTAAAATAATTTTTTTTCACATATTCTTAAATAATAATATTTTTTGAAAATATATGATTTTTTTTTGAGAAGTTTCAAGACATGTTTTTTAGAGAGTGAACAGTCCCAAATTTAATTTCATAATATTGAAATATTTTTTTAGTTATGAAAGATGTATATTTTCATAAGTGTTCAGTTATGGAAGGGATAATTTTTGTTATATTTTATATTCTCTATCATTTTTGAAATGTTTCAGTAGTGAGATTACTTTTTTTATGAATCTCATATATTAGTTTTATTTTTGTATATTTCTTATTAGAGAATGGATAATGATATAATGAATTATTTTATGTTAAGGGTTTTCATGAATATAAGTAGTTGGTGAAACATTTGGGTTTGGTTTAATTTTTGGATTTAGAGTCCATTGATGGAATTAAGTGGTTATACTTTGAGTTGTGTGTTATTTAACGAAACTGAGATATAATCTGTTGGTTTTTCATTCAATATATATGTTTGGGTTTATCGATGGTTTAACCCTTGTTTCAGAGGTATCATTGTTAGATGGTGTGTCACAGGTCCATCATTTATTATTTATTATTTTTATTATCACATAAATTAATCATTTAATAGGTTTCTAATTAATAATATACTTTTATTGGCCCTCTAATTTGGGTTCTTATAGTGTCTGAGGTGTTGGTGGAGACTACTGGATTTTTTTTGAGAATGGATGTGTTTTTGGATTTTTATGGGGCACCATGTTTGAGTATTATTATCAATTTGTCATGGGGGATGTTGTGGTATTCTTATAAGTATAAATATCAATCTTATTTTCTATTTTGAGTTGTTTGACTGTCCTATGGTCATTTGGGTGTGTTTTATGTTTGGTAGTACATCTATGTTTTCGAAGTGGGTATTATAGTGTGCATAATAATTTGATAAAAATCCCTATGAGCCATGAAGAAGACTGAAAGGTTGATTTTAGATCATGTTGTGTATTACAAAATGTTCATTTTAATTCTATTTGATATAGTTATTTAATAAGGGATTGAACTGGTGAGGAAACCCATCATCATGTTATAGTGAAACTTTCTTCCATGTTAAGAGAGAGGATGATCACAATCCAATGGAAACCATTACTCCATTGTGGTTTGAGCCTACGTAAGAGACCAAAACTACTATAATATATGTAATATTTTGTTTTGATGGTAAAAATAGACTTGAAATTGAAGAATAACCGATATTTAAAGGGGAGATATGCCATTTTTTATTCAATTATATTAGTATCATGGTTAATAAATTTTTACTAATCTATGGGGATGCAATCCCCAAACATTAGTGATACTCCATTTTTAATATAAATTCACCCATTTCATTAACATGGGTTGATTTATTTTATCTCTAACAGACCACAGGTGATGTTTTATCTTGGTTATCATTGTACGTTTTGTCAATGGGGGATTTAAGGTCTCTTGTTCATGTGATTTCTGTCTTATTGGTGAACGATCCTATTATTCCCTTTATTACCTATTCTATTAATATTTTATTCATTAATATCTATTATTCATTTTATTTATTCCATGAGAAGGTATGTGTGAAACATTGGGGTTTCAAATTCTAGGTAGTAATATATCCATAATTTTTCTCTTTGAGTTAGGGAGGTACAAGGTTTTATTTTCATGTTTTTGGAGGCTTTTCTAGGGTTTCATGGTTCGTGTGAATGGTTCACAAACCATGAGCACAATGTAGTATATACCATGATGCAAATTTATGGTGGAAGGAGTGATGTTCATAGTCTTTTCATAGTTAATTAAAATGTACAAGACACGTCATACAACTCTAGTGGTTTGGGGATTTGACAGAGTCAATATCTACACATGGTTTGGAAGACCGTATGAGTTAATCATAAAACCTACCTAGGTTGGAGTATTTTGGTTTTCCCATTCTTTTTAATTATTATATTCCACCCCAATCCACCCTATTCAATCCTATCAGTCGTGGGTCCTCTCCAAGTGGTATTCATCCCCCTTAATTCTTCTCAAATCCGATTTGAAGTGGTTCTTGGGTGGTTCTATATCTAAATTAAGAGTTATGAGCTTCTACTCTCTTTCTATTTTTCTTTACATGTTTTTATCTCACTCCTATAACCCTATTTCTAATGAATAGATGATTTTATTGGTTAGTGTTGGTAAAACTATGGGCTTCTATCTTGAAATGGTTGTAATTATTTGAAAGAGTTCCTCACCATTGTATTTCATAGAATGTGTGAAGCTTCCACCACTTAAGGTAGGTGTTTCCAATTAATTTCCTTTAATTTAAGATTTCCTTCAGTTATTGGTGTTTAAATTTACTTTTAATTAATTTAAAGATATATAAACTAGATAGTTTGGTTTGTTAAATGTTTTTCATCCTTGATTTTGTTTTTCCGTTGAAAAAATGTGTGAATTGATTTTTTTTTCTTTTGAAATTTGTTTCAAAATAGTATTTTATCAATTATTTAGGATTGATAAAATTACAAAAAGGGTTTTCATTGTAAATTGCACTTGTTTTTATATTTTTACCAAAATTTTATTTTTTATTTAGTTCCCCTTGTTGTGTTTAATGGGTTTCTTATTTTAATATAATAACGTTGATTTCAAAAATAAAATGTATATCCCATGGATTATTGGTGGTTATTTTTTATTAGTGTGATAAACTTTGGGATTTTTTCTTCATTCCAGATTGTTTTATAATGTTATTTCCAAATATATATGTCGTATATGAAAAGTGAAGTCATGTTTGGATGTTTATAATGTGAGGTGATTATTCCCTTGTTTAACCCCCTTGTTTTTTGATGATTTTTATGTTATCCAAGTGATGGATCCTTATGATGTGTTCCATGATGTACTCTTAGGTTGGTTCTCATTCTAATGGAGGTGTGAGGTGGGAAGGATGTGATTGTCGTGTTATATTGTGAGGATATGTTATTCTCATCCGATGATAAAAACATTTCATGGACCTCCTCTGTTTATTATTCCATTAGTAGATTGAGGTAACTAGGTTGGAAATATAGGGATCCTGATTTAGTTATTTGAGATTAAAAAAAATTTAGGTTCCTCTAGTTTAGAGTCACATTCTGGCTAGTTGGATGGCACTAATGAGGCTAGTTAAGAGTGATTATGATGATGGATGAGTGACTATTTTTGTGCTAGCTATTTTGGTCCACATTTTGTAGGGTCTTGTGATATGTATCATATGTTATGAATTTTTTTTACATATATATATATTTATATTCATGTCTTTGGTATACTTTTTGTAAGTATTTTCTTTATGTGTTGATCCTCGTGTGGTTTAGTCATGTTGATAACTATTTTTATTTCATGTGTTTATTAGTATTATTTATATCTTGTTATGGTTGTGATTCTTTATTTTTTCCATTCTTTTTTCTTCATTTAATTTTAGATTAGTGTGTAAATATTTTAAATGAAAAGGGGAATGGTTTTCAAAGTCGAATTATTGGTTGGCATGCTTCTAAATGGATTTAATCATGTGTGTATTTCTTTTCAAAAGTGTAGAGTTTAACAGAGAAATAGTTAGTATTTTAAATGGATTTATTTATGATAAATTCATATCATGTCTTATTTTTTGAAATTTATAATTTTAGAAATTTCATATTATATGTTTGGTTTACTCCTATATCATTTAAATATAAAATAAAAACCTATTTTTCAAAAATTTGTTCACACTAGAAAACATGGTTTATTTAATAAAAAGAATTTTATAACCTTATGGTGGTATGTTAATGGCTCTGTATTACACCCTACATACTCATGATGGTTGGTATATAGTATTCATGTTAGGTAAAAATTTATCCTGGTCATGGATTTCAATTTGGATCTGGATACATATTTCTTAGGAAGTGGTTGGTAGGTGGGATCTTGGTGGTGTTAGGATAATCACATAGAGTTTATGATTGGACCTTCAGTTTCATGGAACTATTTGACTTGAGTGTTGTTTCATCCTCTGTGGTCTTTTTTTCTTTTATTTTTTATATGTTTTATATTTTAAACTCTTTATTAAATTCATATTTGTCGTATGTATTTTTGGTTGGGATTTATGTTTGTCTCTTCATTATTAATCCATGTTTCTTAGTTTCATTGGTCTATATAAGGAGAAAAAATGCCAAACTATTATGTTTCACAACCTAGACACTTTTCTTCATCTAAGGGTAATTATGGATGCTTCGTAGGCATGTGGTGGGCCAGTTCAGGAATCGGTTCACATGGAGGCCTTGGCTAGATTTTTAAAAAATGGGATAAAATGATATTGGTTCTTTTTAGAGGACTAGGATATTTATATTCAACTTCATAATATTTAGGGGTTACAGTTACAAGGGACATAATACAATTTATTCTTCAGTTTTTGGTCGGAAAAGTTCTTGGACTGCTCTTTATTATAAAAAATCTGTAGTTTCCTTGTGTGTTTGGGAATCTTTTTTACAATTTTTATGTTATGGGTGATTTTTTGATATTTTTTTGTCCAAAGTGTTGATAATAAAATTTCTACGGAGATTTCAAGAGTTTTTGTAAAAACATTATCATTTTAGAGTGGAAATCAGAATAGTTTTAGAGGGGACATAGTTAATTCCCACAACCAGTCAAATAATACACAAGTTTTATTTTCAATTTTAGATAACTTCTAGTATCACAAACATTTTTGGCACATAGTTTGACAAACTGTGTGCATAAAACATGCTAAAATAATGTTTGTAATGTCTTTATATCCTTTTTTGTTTTTATCCCTTAATGTGTTTTTAGTATTTTTTCCGATGTTTATGTATTGTTTTGTAGATTTTTGATGTTCTGTAAAAACAATGTTATTTGTTTGGGTATTTAAGTTCATTTGGAAACCTTATTTTAGTTCATTGATTTTATTAGGGAAAAATATTTTGTAGCAATATCAATTATTTATAACATTCATTGATTTTTTAAAATAGGGGGTTTCATAGGTTCCTAGGTAATTTAATCCTTGGAATGTTTTTGGTATGTTTTCATGTTTTAGTAAATGTGTTCAACCCTATTAAAATTTATATTATGATATTTATCATTTCAAAATTATTAGGGTTCATGGTGTGAAATTTTTCAAAGGATTATTAAATAGGGCTTGTGATATCATTTGGGTGATATGAAATTTGGTTCCCTTGTGTGGTATTTTGAGATGTTTTGGAAGTTGGTTTTCCGTTCTTCTGGGTTTTCTCCTTTTTGAAATATTTTTATGGGTTTTGGATTATGGGAATTTTTTTATCTTTATAATACCCCTCATTAAGGAACTGAATAGTAAATAAGGGAACGCCATAGGTATTTTCCCTAGTGATATAGGATTTTTTTAACTTATATCTGATTCTTCCCAAACTCATGATGAAGTGGCAGTGAAATGGTCTTCTTAGAAATTGGATCATGTATGAGAGTTTCTGAATTGATATCTTTCATTATTCATTAGTGATCAAGGTCCCATGAGGTTATTCATGGGTATCCAAATTTGATGACATATTTTCTTACATTCTATAAACTCTTAAGGCCTCTAGGTTGAGGTTCACCATTCCATTATTAGATTGATTTAGCATGGAGTGATTGAAGCATGGTATTCATTCCAAACCATTAGAGGCACTCTCTTGAAAATATTTCTAGGATTCCTTTATTTAGAGTTTTTATACTATGTTAGTGAGATTAGATGAGCCAATGACGGTTTTTGGAATTCTCTAGGGTTACCAGTCATTAAAGGTCTTTGTGAAAGATTTCATTGGGTTGGTTTCATTCTATGAATGTTTGGATATGGATGATTCAAAGAAGGCATGCTTCATTGTTCAAGGACTTCATCCAGAGCTGTGTTCATTAGTGTTTTAGTATAGCCAGGTTTTTTTTATGGAATCATTTGATAAGTTTTTTGCTGTAGAGGGAATTATTCCAAGGAAACCTATTATTATAATGCTTTAATTTCTATAATACCTGGTAAAAAAATCTAGTTATCAAGGAAGGGAATAAAAAAGGTGAAAAATATTGGAAGCCTTGATTCCAACATAATATCTCATTGTTGTCAAGATAATGCTGGATGTCTATTTCTATTATGGGTTATTTAAGAGAATTTAGTATTATTACCCTACAGCTCCAAATACATGTCATCTATATGGATTTACTTGTCACATATAGTGGGGTTTTTTGAGTTAACTAGGAATTAATAAAATAATTATAAGAACATGATTTCCTCTGTTCGGTAGTTTTCATTATCTCTTACATGGGATAGTTCAGAGATTTGTGTTATTTCAGATTATCCCCTTTTGTAATTGTTTATTTTTGGTATGGGAATTTTCCTATATTTTGTGTATCCAATTCCCTTATTTTAATGGATAAAAGGATTTTGACCCTATTTTGGTATCCTTCAAGATTTTTTACCTAATTAATATTTCATTTCTTTTTGAAATTTTATATTTACTGTATTAGACATGGGACAGACCAGGGTGAAATATTTTATAACTAGGAGTGGTTCTATTTCTGTATGGGTTGTGCATTTATCCATGATTTTTTTCTCCTTTAGAATAATCATGAGGTTGTATTCCATGCAGTTGGATATGGGAAAAATTATTCTGATTAAAACCCTTGGATTTGTTACCTATCATTTACTAATAAGAAATTCATCTATTCTTTCGACCCTTGGTTCATTCAATGCCTTAAAATTTGGTGATCCATATGACAATCCATTGGACTTTTCAGTACACGGGTTCTTTTCATGGACTCAACATATTTATATTTAGATAGTGGAGCTTTGTAGATTCCCTATAGAGATTTTGGTACCACCATTTCTTAGTTTCTTCCTCTTGTTATGTAGAAGAATGTTTTTAGTTGTTCTAATTTTTTAGATTAACTATAAATGGTGTGGAGATCATTTTTTGGTATCTATCCATTAGATATTTTTTTGAATCTGCATTTTGACGAGATCTAGTGACCTTGGAGTTGTTCTTGAGGTTGTTCTCTATTATGGTGTTTTGAATTGATTTTCTTGGTTAGTGGAATCATTTATTTTTAGATACAGCGTCCCTTCTTTAGGTGAGACTATATATAAATTTCACTATTGTGGATAAACTCTAAATGTGGGTAAAATTATGCCTAGTATCCATGCATATTTCCTATTTTAGTGGAGTTTTCCTTTTGTATTCTTTTGGTTAGGATGTGTAGCCATTTGGTTTTTGTAGCCTTATGCAATCTATTAGGGGTTATTTTGTTTATTAATATGATCTAGTTTGAAATTCAAGTGGATCTAAGGAGAAGTGATGGATATCTTGGAGATCTGGATTCCATGGCTTATTGTAGGAGTGGATATCCTAATTCTTCATTTAGTGGTCCTGGTGGTTCCTTCGATCACTTAATTTATGTGAAATTTCTATTGGAATAAAGTGGGATGGTTGGGTGTTTGTGACACCTCAAAGTGTCACTTTATTGGTAGTAATATTTTTTCCCATATTATATTATGGTGTTCCAAGTATAGTTTTTTTTGAGTTTTTCCGGGTTTTTACAGGGGTTCATGGTTAGTATTCAAGGTTTAGAAACCATGTTCCACATATAGTAGAAACCATGTGGCCTATGTAGGGTGGATAGAGGGGAGGACACATTCTTCACATGGAGAAGGAAACCATGTGAGGAAAATTTTGTAGACCTAGGTATTTAAGGTAGTGTAAGATGCATGGTCTGTACATGGTTTGTTAGACTAGGTGAGTTAACCTTATGAACGACCCATGTTAGTGTATTTTGATTTTTACCCCTGTTTTTAATTAGGGACTTCCAACCAAGACACCCCATTCAACCCTATCATCCATGGATCGTCTATAAGGGGTTATCCACCCCCTTAAATATTCTCCAAGTGGATTTAGAGTGGTTTTCTGGTAGTTCTCCGTCTAGATCAAGTGGTATGAGCATATCATCTCTTTCTCTTTGGGTTTATCCTTATTTCTCTAACTCCATTGACCCTAGTGGTCATTCTTAGCCAATTTCCTTGGGGGGGGGGGGGTTGTTGAGGATCTTGGTTTTAATTGGTAGTGATCCATGGATAGAGTTTTTTCCCATTACATTTCATTGATGGTGACATGATTACAATACATTAGGTACGCATTTCTATTTCAATACCTTTTATTTAATATTTAATATTTTTTAAATTTCCATTCAATTAAATTTAATATATTTAAACTAGATAATTTTATTTTTAAAAGGGTTTCCATAATTTATTGGGTGTTTCCCTTTGATAAAAATCATGAATTTATTTATTATATGGAATATAGTTTGGAGATTGTATTTTATACATTATCGAGGATTGGTAAAATTAAAATGAGGGTTTTCATTTTAAAATGCAATTAGTTGTAGGTTTTTTTTCTAAATAAGGATTTTCTATTGGGTTAATTTTTTTGTGTTCAAAGGGTTTCCTTATTTTAAAAAATGGCGTGGTTTTATAAAATAAAGTGGATTTTCTGTTGGATCCTTTCTGGTGATTAATGATGATTATGATTTCCTTTGTAATTGTATGTATACTCTAATTTGTTTTAAAAAGGATTCCAAAATTTATATGGTATATAGGAAATGTAAAGGATCACTAGTCACATTATGAAGTGATGTGATTCTTCCCTTGTGAACCTTGTTTTTTTATGATGTATATATTAATTATGTGATAGATGTTTGTGATGTGCTTCATAATTTTCCCGTGGGTTTAGGCTCATTCTAATTGAGGTGGGATGTGGTAAAGAAGTGATTGTGGTGATAAACAATGGGATTTATTATTTTCATGTGATGAAATGGATTGTTCATGGACCACCTTCATTTGTTATTCATTGAAAAGAATGAGACTACTAGGTGAGAAATATTGAGATAATGATAAGTCTAGTTGAGATCACATACTAGCTTGCCCTAGTTGATAGTCACTTGCTAGCTAGTGGGATGCCCCTGATGGGTCTAGTTTTGAGTGATAGAGATTAGAGATGTGTTATAGTTTTAGTACTGGAAGTTTAGGTCCAGCTTGTGTCATGTCTTGTGTTTTCAAATTAGTTCCTACAGTGTTACCTTTTTATATGTATCAAATTATATTCTTTTTGTGTTATATATATTCTAGAATGTCTGTTTCCTATTCCTCATATGGATTTTATTTTTGTGTTCATTTTCTTTCGATTTAATCTTGTTGTTGACTAGGATTATTCTTTCCATTTATTGGATTTATTTGTAATATTATATGGTCATGTTTCATTATTTTACACCTATTTTTCTAATAAACACTTGAGTTTCTGATAATCTTGTTGTTGGCAAGAATTATTCTTTCAATTTATTGGATTTATTTGTAATATTATACGGTCGTGTTTCATTATTTTCCCCTTTTTCTGATAAACACTTGAGTTTTGTATCTAAATATTTTAATGAAAAAAGGGGAATGGTTTTCATGTTTTTAATAATGGTTTGAAGGATTATAAATTTATTTATATCATATGTGAGTTTATTTAAAAATGTGTGATATTTCAAAGAGAAATGGGTATCATTTTATAATGGCTTGGTTTGTGGTACAACCTATTTATGGATTGTTTTCTAAACATTTTTCTTTGATGAAGTGAATGTTTTAGTTTTTTTTACTATTATATCCTGAAAAGGAAAAAATAAAAACCTATTTGTCTACACTATTTTCATACTTGAATACATGGATAATTTTATAAAATAAATGAAACAAACCAATAGTGGTGTCATACTAGATTCATTTCACAAACTAAAAACTCGTAATGGTGGGTATGTTGACTTCATATATTGTGTAGTTTTAGAAATGTCTTGGATTTTATATTGGACCTACCACTGTATTCCTTGGGAAATGATTAGTTGTTGGGATCATGGTAGTGAATTGACCATCATATGGAGTTGTGGATCATACATTATTTTTTATGTAACTGGTTGGATTTTCTATTATTTCGACCTCTTAGGTGTAATGTTATCTTTTCTTTTATATGTTTTAGTAGATTTTTTACTCTATATTAAATTCATATTTGTTTTATCTATTTATGGTTGGAATTTATCTTTGAATATTTATATTTTTACCATGTTTGGTTAGATTTTTTGTCTTTTTAGGGAAAAATCGTCCCCAATAATTATACTGGAAACAACGAAACTTTTTGTTAGAACCGGGGGACTGAGGGTGCTCCTTAGGTATGTGATGGGTTAGTTCAGACACTAGTTAACATGGTTTCTAGGGTTGGTTAATTACAATTTGTGACTTAGTTTCGTTATTTTTAATAGGTTTCTTGATAGAGGCCAATGTATTTTTGGTCGATAAGGGTTTTTCTTAGGAATATATGAGAGCGTGGTCATATTTATCTTCTCATTTCTGTGTAATGATTGTTAAATATTCTAACAATATTGTTTATTTGAAAGTTATCCTTTTATTATTGGGTTGATGTGTAATTATCATGCTATGTTTTTCTTTATGTGAAGAGTATGAATTTTTCCATTAAATATAAGAAACCATAAATGAATATAATTTAAAGACAAGTGTTATGAGTATGTTATATATATTTCCTATTTAGAATATATTTATTTATTTATTTTAAAAAATTAGTATTATATTATAATTCTGTTTTAGTTGTTTTTATATTGCAACATTTTAAATTTGAAAAATTAATCAAAGACAGTAGTGAAATGATGGTTAAAACCCCTATTTTTTTTATAATTAATAAATTTTGTAGGTGTCATATGATAGGAAGCATATTAGTTTCTATTGTGACCATTTATTGTAGTTATTGATTATAAATGTTTTTATTGTTGTTATAATCTTAACATTAGTTATAATGACCTCATGTGGTGGATGAAATAATGACGATATGTTTTGGTGGTATTGTATTTTGATGAAATTGACATGGTATTGGGTGATTATTAATTTGATGTTTTAGAGGTGATATTGTTTCCTCTTTGGATGATTGTTGATGTAATAGTCAGATGAGATTGATGTGGTTAGAATGTACTAGGTTCTGGATGATGTATATATTATTGAATTAATTAAATGAATAGTAAAATGTTAAATGGGAAATGGTTTTGTAAAGTTAGTGAAGTATTTAATATAAATTTAATGTGGTGATAATGTAATATTTAATTATGAATACCTAACCCAGATAGGCCAAACGACACCCGATCATGGGACAATATTTGAATTTAGATATGCCTCCACATATAATAGAGGGTTTCCAAAAGTGGTGGGGACCTGAAAAATTATTTGGTTGACCATTCCCTCAAAAAAAACCCCAGGGACATGTAAGTGTTATACAAAATAATCCGCATGACCAAACCAAATAAAATACTTTACAAAATTTCAATAGGCATACAAATAATAACTCATCTGATTAATCTAAGGATTCAATCAAATTTAATTAGATCAACCCATAAATTTTATATTCATAAAAGTTATCATAGGTATAGTAATTTGAAAAAAATCACCCTGAAACAAGGAACATACCTACAAAACACAACCAAGAAGCACATCAAGCACACAAGACTTGGAAAATTGAGAATCACCATCACAAGGTTAATTAGAATAAAATCATCTAACCCAATACCATCAATATTTTCCTTTTATACCCAATTCAAAATACTATTTTAAATCATTTATAAAAGTAAACACATTTCATATTACACATTCTAGACCCTTATCCAAATTCCAGTGAATTGTTTTTAGAAAATCCCATTCTAGTTTTAAAATAACGTATCAAAACATGTTGTTTAAATTCAACCAGTTTTATTTGAATTACATTTCCATCAAAGCCACATTCCAAAATACTATTTTAAAAAGAATTTTTTTTTATTTAATAAAAAATTAATCCACAAAAAAATCCATATAAAATACCACCAACACTCTCTCAACTACGGTTCTACCATCAAATCATTTTGAAGTCATGTATTAAATTTTTATTATTAATCTAATGTCAGTTCATACCAACCTTATGGAGAGATCACACTAGCATAAATCATACAACAAGGAAATAATAATGAAGTCTCATGAACATTGAATCCCTAAAATACCAATATAGTTAATATAGTAAAGCACACCTACCTGAAATGATGATCCATAAATCCATACCACACTCATTCCAATCGGCTACAAGTTCAAGGGCACCACTTTCAACTATAAACACTATAAAATTAAAGAAAACATATTCTATAAAAATAAAAAAATTGAAATTATCAATGTCACGTTCACTGGATAACCTCATGGTTCTAAATACATGGGAAATATGGGTTTCCCACTCTTAAAACACACCTAAAAATCCATGAAAAAGATAGAAACTATAAACCCGAATCAACAGTCAATTTAACAAAAAATCACCAAAAACCATAATGAAATTGAAATGAATACATAAATCAAGAAAAATTATGAATGAATTATTGAATAAATATTTGTGGGATATTCTCTAAAATCCACACATGAAAAAACCATTAAAATAAATTATTTATTTAGGCTATAATTAAATCTTCCCTCCCAAGGCCGAGACAAATAAACCAAAATGAACAATAAGAACAAGGGGAAAGGAAATTACCAATAATCCAGAATAATAAGAACCCTTTAATCACCTAGGTAGAAGTCACAAAAAGAGAGGGTAATATGATATCTAAAGAGGGGTCTCTATCTTATATCAAAAAACCATGAATGTAGAAACCTGATGGGTTCCCAAAAGTAGACTCCCAACAAAGTACTATATGGACCCTAGAAAATGAGGATTCCCAAAAATAATTATGAATTGAATAAGGGGTTCATGTTGTGAATCACTTTATATTCATAGGGGGGCCCCTTTTCCATAATACATTCCTATCATGATCTATAGGTTCATTTTAAAAATCCTAATATTCAATATCTTCTCTCTCAGCTACCATATTCATGACTGAACAAACCCATAAATGGTTATTCATACCATGGATACCACCCTTCAAAACATGAATGTAATTTTGTTTGTACAATCAAGTATCCCATTCCCCTGTCCACTGCTCTATCATCCTCATTAACTACAAGGAATCTACCAATACTTAAACAACTTACAGAAACACATTTTATGGAAATCGACTGACATAGAATCCCAATATGTATCTATATCCAAGAAATAAAACATCACGTGAAAAAAATTACACTCCCTCATGAATTTTCCACCCTTCATCATGAAGGTCAATAATAACTCCCTCCATAATGCTTCTCATACATTAGAAGAATTTTTAGTCCTCTAACCATGATACTTAACCTATCTTAGTTCCAAATTAAGTGTCAATTCTCTATAATTCATCTTCATAATCTAAGAACACTTCTAATGTGAAATTCTAAACACCAAGACAAGATATATCAGATTCCATCCAAGATCCTATTTTGATTATTGAACCACCACAATAATGCCTTGAATTATTATATTGATGTGGTTTCAACCTCACTGTATCACATTCTAAGAGCCAACACTATTCAATCCTTCTATGGTCAAATTCCCATGAAAAAGGTTGGCCTTAAATACAGAAGAAACACCACTTCACAAAAATGATAGACCATAATTAATAAAAAATAATTGATTTTTTAAATATAAAAACACCTGCACCAATGTTTTATCCCATCATTTGGTGCAATTCCATTGTTTAATACTGAATAAACCCATTCAACTAGCATGTTCTACTCAAAATATTCGATGAATTTTTGATCTGATTCGCCCTCAGATACCAAATATAAACTCTTAATCTTGTATTCACCAAGAAACTAGATCAATTGGACGCATATATACATAATAATTCTGATTCAACATCTATCATCCATTGATCGATTCTACTATTCCCACAAACCACCTGACATGAGGTTTATACATCCATGACGTATTTAATGCTCCGTACCTTTGAAATTTTCATACCATCACCATTATAAAACAATCATTCGACATCTACCTCATAAGTATCCATCATTACGATACACAATGACTAGACTAGACCACTCCACTCCCACTTTAGTGTCAAACATTAAACACTAACCACCAAGAGCCATGAAGATGTTTAGATACAACCATTTACCCTAAAATTCTAAAATATTGATGATTGGCCTATCTTGTAGCATATGGTTGTTGAAAAGAACCATTAAGGTAACTCTGTAGTTTTTTAGGAAGATTATGTATTTTGAAAAGGATTATTTACAAGGTCATTTGTGGAGTTATAGATAAATTTTCTATGTGTAAAAAGTGGGCATGTTTCCATTTTTTACATATTTTTAGGGTCTAAAATTTAGAACATGGAATAATTTTTTTGAAAGATTAATTTCTAGGCATGTGTATGGAAAATATGGAAGTGGAATGGAATTAGAAAAAAAAATTTATTTAATGTCGAATTTTTCATGAATGTTTGGTAATTATAGATGGTTCATAGACTCTTGAAATATGGATAAGCCATAAAGGCAATACAGTAAGTTACATGATTATAATAAGTTTCATAAATGAAAAATTCCCCGTATGTTTCATGAGGATAGGGAGTTTCAATAACCTATAAGAATAGTTTCAGAAATTGGGGTAGAGATGTAAGAAGTTATGCTAGGGGGTGAAACATCTATAAATAGGTGAATACCAACCTTATTATAAGATATTAGACCTTAAATAAAATCAAATTCTCTAAATTCATGAAATATTTCATTGTGTGAATAATTCATAAGATTATAATTTTTACAATGAAGGAAGTTTCAAAAAATCAATAGTTTTACCGAAAAATGTGAGTTTTATAAAAGCAAAGAATGTTTTATAAAAGTTTGTGAGTTTTTAGGAGGTAATTGTTTAATAAAGTTGTTAAATGTTTCTCAAATAATTTGGTAGCTTTATGAATGTTCAAATAGGGGTTTTGTAAAAGTAAATCCTGCATGAATCAGAAGGGATTTCCCTATAATTAAATAGTAAAGTGGTATTCATAGAATGAATGAATGTGGAACTTAATGATGCAAAAATTTATTTGTAAATAATATTGATACATTTGATTAATATAAGAATATTTTATCATAGTAGTGAGCACAATTAAGTTAAGAGATAACTGATGTTTCTAATTTTGAATGGTAGTGAACTAAGATAGACAATGGGTCCTCTACAAACTTTTTAATATTTATTATCATTGGATATAGTCTGTTCCATATAAACCAAGTAAAATTACAATGTATCATGAATTCTTTCATTTCTTCTCATACGTTGTAATGGGAAAGGGGGAGAAGAATTTTTTGTTTAATGAAAAAACAATATTTTAAGGGAAATTTGTTTTAATATATCATACCATAATTAAACCCATCTAAGGATATTTAACCTAGTTGGGATATAAATTGGTATGGGAGGGAAATTATAAAATTAGTTCTCTCTCAGTGGTTTTAATGGTGATTGTTGATCATAAAGGGATTTAGATCTTTGATATAAAATATTTTAGTTTTAGAAAAATTGGATGCATCACTACTTCAAATCCTTAGGCATGGATATCATTACACCAATGGTGTATGCTATTTCTTCATGTGTGGAAAATATATTTCTATCAGAAGAAGACATAAGTTAATTGGATGATTATGCCAAAATAACAATTTCTTTAGGAGGATATTTATCTAATATAATGTACATGAAGTTAATTTCATGTATTCCCATACATCCCATGAGGGAAAATCTATTAATTATATATGTAGATGATTAAATAGTCATAGAGGAAATATTACAAGTTATGTGGAAAAATTATTAGGACATGATAATTATGACCAATGAGTATGCAGATGTATTCTTTGACAAGGTGAATGTTATAGTGGAAGACATGTGTGGTTTCATCTAGATTATTATAGATGAAAAGACTATTAATCCAATGTTGGGAGTACTTAAACATCAGTTCAATCCATTATTTTCATTACTAGAAGATAAATATCCAATAGATATAACATTCGATAGTTTTCATAGTAATCCTTTTGTATATGAGATGAAACATTTTGATAGTGATTTTGTGGAAAACGTGAAGTCCAAAGAAGTGTAATTGTAGGCCATTAAGAAGATCACTATAAAATCCATCTAGGAAGAATAATATTTGTATGAGGTCATTTCAATCCTTCCTTAAATATATAATGTGAAAGGGAAAATTTCAATGATAAATTCCACTAACAAGATTTTGACGTGGAAAATTTGTACATCTTACAGCGTTGTTCACCAATAAGTTTCCAGATTATGAAAAAGATCAGGTCAAAATACACATGATTATGTCTTCATCCTATGTGAATCGTAAGAAAAATTTGAAGAGAAACATATTCAAAAAAATAATATTAATTCATAAAAAAATGAGAGTTTGTAAGAATCTAATGTTTAATATATGGAGAACTACAATGATTGTGGAGAAAATGTTATGGAGGTAGTTATAGGTAACTCTCTGACAATGTAGGATAACAAGTATCCTATAGAAGTTGGAGAAGGGATGATCTTTATGATGAATCTAATGATTTTCTTGAAAGGATATATTTTCAGAGATCTTAAATGAAGTAATAATATAGATTGTTTCGTGACTAAAAACACTATATGTAGTTGCAAGAAGAAGAAAAATCTTAGACAAATGAAGAATTTAAAAATTTTATGTGTTCAATGACAAAGAATTCAAAAAAGATCAATGAGTACATGATAAAATTTGAATAATATAATAGAGTGATCAATGGTTTAAAAAACATAGAAAAAGTTAAAATAATATGTATCAAAGATTTTAAAGGGGATGTTATCAACCTATGATGAAAATTAAAAGATAATGATAGACTCTTGAATCCCAGTATAAAATCCGGAATGTAAACGACTTATATCAGAGAAAAGATAAGAGTGGTGTATAGAGGTCCATAAAAATAGAAGAAATAGTCATATCAAAATTAAAAGGCTTGTTTCGGGATTGATTGTGAAACAAATCTTTGATGATTGATGTCAGATCGCAATATCCCACTCAAAGGATGAAAACTTATTTATTTAAAAATCAAAATTAGAAGATTTAGAGAACCTAAGAAAAAAATAGTTTAATAATAACTACCCTTAATAATTATTATTTTTTTGGGTTTTATTACTCTAGAAAGATTGGTAATTCACAAAATATATTTTCAATAAAAAAAAGTTACTAAAGGTAATAAGATAAGTAAAGGAGGATACATAGTGATCAATTTTCTATCAATGATTCTGACTGCCACTATTTCTAGTGTGGAAGATTTAGACACATAGATATATATTTATCCTCATAAATGTATATGTATTTTCTAAATCACAACCAAATTAGTCATATGATGCATCTCAAAGAAATATAGAATAATCTGAAAATAAAAAATCAACTTCTATCTCTCCAATATGAAGTTTTTATGTCTAGTCTATAGAAGATTAATAATATCATTCTATAATAGGTATGAATTCCATCATGTGGATCATAATGAAAAGAGTTAATAATGTAGTCATTCTTGAAATTTCCCTTAGTGCATAATATTTTGCAAGTGTATGGATCCTTGACAGGTGATTCATATCCCACATGCTGAGAAATAAAGATCATGTTAATGCATCCAATTTGAAATGGAAGGTTTTCAAAAATATGGAAATGATGAAGTCCTGATGATAATTTTATTGGTAAAAGAAAAATTATCTATAAAATATATGAGACACACTAACGTAATGGTTTTTTAATGTCATAGTCACAATATTCTAATTTATAGTCAATTGTGTGACTGAAATCATGCTATAAAATTTACCAATAGGTTGTGTATCATCATGGGAAAAAATGGTATAGTTTTTTTTATGTAAAGAATATGAAGGGGAGTATCTACCTTGTGAGTGTATAAGAAGATATGTTCCTTCTATACAAATTGGAAGAAAATAGGTTGTGTCATAAGAATCATGTACATCTATGCCATCCTTCCCTATAAGATCTTATCAAATTTGATACATATTGAGATATCTCCAAGCTATCACATGATCATAATCACATGAAATACTATTATAAACAATGGTATATTATCACAATGATGTACAACTAAAAAGAAAAAATGTTCATCAGGGATCCTGAATTGGTTCATGTGGATATTTTTGGATCTATCTCACTAAGAACCATTGATATGAAGATTTATTATTTTACTTTCACTATTTATTTCAATATTATAACAATGATATTTATAACTTCCTAGAATTAATATTTTCATTGTTTCGTAACACAATATTGTAGAGAATATGAATGTATTCTTGGATATAATATTCTATTTTTTTAAATTGAATATGGTTTGTAATTCACAAATACCAAGTAGAATAGTTTCTAGATAAACACATGAAATGCCTCCATGTTTTGGAAGTGATACATTCTCAAAAAAAAGGAGTCATTAAGAGGATAAATACTATTATAAAAAAATTTATAAAACAATTATTAATTATAATGACATATAATATAAATTATAAAAGGAATTAATATCCACACTAGTCTATAAATAAAATAGTTCATAGTTTTGTCTTAAATTAAATAATACAGTATATGAGTTGTGGTATGGAAAGAATCCAATATTTAAATAATTTATAATCATTGGAAGTAAGTGTTTTATTCTCAAAATAGAGAATCATAGAATGTATTAGTATCACTGTAGTAGATAATGAATAGAATCCTAAACATCATAGTGAACAGTTATCTAATGATAGTGATGATGAGGTAAAAAAATTAGGGGGAGTATATGTGGAAAATTATGATTTAGAAGAAGATACTGATGATGAGAAGAAGTAAGTAAAATCTAAATCTACATGGAAGATGAATATTAGAGATAAAATTGATAGGAAAAACATAATTGGTGATCAAGAAACACCTGTTAAAACATTGATAATGAATTATTTGTAGCATAAATCCATTCTACTTCAGAAAATCCTATATTTTTTTAAAGAATAATCCCTAGATGAGAATTGGATTTAGGCTATGGACATATATATTAACTAACTTGAGAAGAACAAGACATTGGGTTTTTTGAGACATAAAGATAGAAATGTCATAGGGACCAAATGGGTCTTCCAGAACAAAATAGAAAAATATTTATTGGAAATTCAAATCGAATAAAGACTAGTGTGTAATAGAGTATTCTATATCTAGGGAATAAATATTTATGAGACATTTGAAAAGGTTACAAGGATCATTTATATTCACATATTCTTGTTCATAGTAGCAAAAAAAATAAAAAAAATTTCTAGATGGATTTGAAGTTAGATTATATAAATGGTGTTCTTGAAGAATAAGTTTATTTCAAACTAACATATGGGTTTATTTTATATTATAGTGAGAAACAATCATATAAATAATGTATTATATGAATTAATTAAGGCATTGAGATCAGGGTATTCAAGACATGATTAGTATTTTAAGAATCTGGGCTTTCATTGTGATATAATTGATTAAAATATTTATTTCCACAATAACATTAATCAAAGGAAGTCGGTTATAGTGATTTTTTATGGAATGATATATATTGGATTAGATAAGTGAAAAGTATTTATATAATTCCAGAAAAGTGAATTTTAACTGTCAATTATTAGGAAACTGATGTTTTTACTTGGTTTAATAGTGATAAAAGTTAGAATTGGAACTTTAATTTCCCAAAAAAAATATACCTAAGTGGTTTTGAGTAGATTTAGAATGTATAATTACAATGGAATAGAAGAATTGGTGGATAGATAGTTGAATATATCACACGATTATTTTGGAAAATTAGATAATGTCATATAATATAGGAATTTCAATGGTATAATATTGTACTTAAAAACAACATGATCTGATAATGTTTTTTTCACAAGATAAGAAAAACAGTATCAAAGAAATCCCCTGAAAATCCACTTAGTTTAAGTAAAAATAATAATTCATTATATATTGAGAATAATGGATTTTGGTTTTGTATATATTGAAAATTCTGAAAAATAGTTATTGGTTTATACAGATGTAGATTGGGCTGGTTTAGTAGATTATAGAAGATCAACGTCGGGTGGTGCATTCAATCTTAGAAGATTATGTATTTTATTTTATAAGAATTAAAAAATATTTCATTTCATTGAGAACCACAATAGATTAATATATAGATGATACTCAATCTTGTACATAGTTATTTTGGATGAATCCTTAGTTTGATAATGTAGGAGTTGAAATGAATTCTCTGATCAAAATCCATTTCGATAATTCTAGTTATATAAATATTATAAAAAACATGTCTATCAGTCCAGAATAAAGAATACTAAAATCAAGTATCATTTTGTCAAGAAGAATGTGGATCATGGCTAGAAAATATGGGGTATGCTCAAATAAAACTACAGGTTTTTTATATTATAATTATTTTCTTACCTAATTAAGAGTTTAAACAACATCATCTAGAGGTTGGAGTTTAGTTGAATCACCACACATGAACATGTGTGGACATGGGACCTCTCTCCTTGAGGTATGGTGTGTTTTTACCTCATATGATGATGTGAGTTCTTTACAAAGTTACCAACACAATGAAGTGTCCATTGGGTTTATTGAAAAGGGGGATAAAATAACATGATCAAGACATGGGTAGAAGCTGATAGGGGGATCTATGAAGTAGGTGGAGTTTTAAATATGATAATGCAAATACAATCGATCAAAGGTAATATATCATGATAAATGGGGTTCTTGATGAAATTAGTTTATTTTTTTATGAATTAAGTTAGTCAATGTTGATATTTTCATGATACTCTTGTTTCTCACACAGATCCTGACTTATGTGGGATTAGAGTGTGTGTTGAGTAACTCTTTGATCACTATTTGGAATCTCATGAAGTAAATTTTTGTACAGGATGGAGTAAAATTTAAAGTGTTCTCAATGGTTGAAGAGTTATAAAAAAACCAAAGGGGGATATTATTTCAAAACAATACCTCAAGGTATCTTTTTAGTGTTTTGGGGTTGATTTTTATTGTTGATAAATAATGTTTAAAAGGTTTTTTGTAGAGTTATTGAGTGATTTTAGATATGTTATTTTGAAAAATATCCAAGAAAGAGGTATCGATGATATGAAATTTTTTCTCAAGTTGAAATTAAAAAAGTTTTGTCATTTCCAAATGTTTACCAAATTTTTGGTTTCCTTAATTTGGAGGATTCCACAAGTTTCCCAAAAGATTCATTCCTAAGGTTACCTCACGAAAATATGAAAAATTAATCTAATTCCAGAGAGTTATGGGTTTTATGAAAGTCTAGTCTTACAAAAAAAATTTGAAATTCATGAAGGTTTAGAGATTAAAGAAATATGGTTGAGTCATGAAGAAAATATGGTAAGTTAGAAGATTATGTGATATTTTGTGAAAGGAAAATTTCAAAAATGTCTTATGAAGATCGGGATTTTTGAGATCAATTATGAAGAGTTACATAAAAGGAATAGGAGATATTGGAATACTCACTAGGTGAAGGAATCATATATAAATAGATGGCTACCCCCACCCCTATTTAAATATTGGATGCCTTAACAAAAATCAAACATATGTGAATTCATGAATGAATTTATTGAATGATTTTCATACCCAAAGGATTCGTAGTTATATCATTTTTTTGAAGTTGGTATTGTGAAAGATAATGTTTCATGAAAATCTACATGTTTTTTGAAATCCTAGAATGTTTTTTTGAAATGAAAAGTATCAAAACGTTTTGAAAATTTGTCATTGAAAATTTGGTAGTTTCATTAATATTTGGAAACACGATTCGTGAAAGTAAATCTTACATGAATTAGAATCTATTTGAGAGTAATTTTGTTTTAAAGAGTCATTGATCATGTGAATGAAAGTGGAACATAATTAAGCATTATATTTGGGTTAAAATATACTTATTCAATTTATAAATAGAATAATATTATGAGGGAGTAGTGTGCTCAATAAATTTGAGAGAGTAGCGAGATTTCAAAATATGAATGGTAGGGAAACAAGAGGGATAATGAGTCTTCTCCAAACCGTGTAATACAAACATGCTTTAGTAATTTAAAACATAGGAACAATTCCTATTTATAATCCTTTGATGTATCCCAGTTCAGGTGAACCATGTAAAATTTACATGTCTCATGTATGATTTTATTTTTTTCTCATCCATATCTACATTAAAGGGATAGAAGAATGTTTTGTTTAATATAGAAATAGGATCCTAAGGAGAACTTATTTTAATTTTTCATACATTATATCACCCCATATATCATTGTATTTAACCAAGTTGGGATAAAAAATGGTATCGTAGTTAAATGATAAAATTATTGTTTCTGTCTTAGTGGATTCATTAGAGGTTGTTGATCACAAAGGGATTCAGATATTCGATTGAAAAAAATAGTTGTGGAATAATATGATGTATAATTACTTTAAATCATTATGAATATACATCTTTAAACATGTGATTTATGGTATTTCTTCAATGGTGTACAATGGAGTTGTATCAAAATCATACTTAAGGGTATTAGATGCTACTTACAACGGAATCAATGGCTTAGGATGAGCTTTATATAAAACATTATACATGAAGGTGATGTTAGGTAAGACCACATATGCTATATGGTAAAATCTATTAAATAAATATGAATGAGATTCAAAATTCATGGAAGATAAAATATAATTTGTTTGGATGAAATATAAAGGCTTGAAGATGTACCCCAAGGTGTCTTTAGATACATTCTTTGATTGGGTGAATGTTGTTGTGAAAGAAAGACGTGGTCTCAATGAAATTATTTAATATAAAAGGAAAATTATTCACATCTTGAGAATACTTCCACCATGGCCCAAAGTGAATATTAATTTACCAAATATAAAGCTCTAAAGGACCTGACATTGGATAGTTTATAAATTAATATTATCACATATGAGATAAGAAATGATGATATTGTGTATGTGGAAAAAATGAATTAAATTTTTTAGCATTCAAGGAGATGAAGAGGATCAATATTAATGATAGTTGGGAAGAGGAAGACAAAGATGAGGACATTCCATTACTCCTAAAATCTGTAAAGAGGAATGTGAAGTTAAAATGAAAACTTCCACTCACCTGATTTCGATGTGGAAAGTTGTATATCTTGTAGAAATATTCCCACAGAAGTTTCAATATGATGATGATGATTAAGTTTAAATTCCCATGAATAATTATTTAGCCTGGGAGGAAGTTATGAGAAAAATTAAGAATATGTTCTTCAGAAAGAAGAATATTCTTTAATAGGAAAATTAAGGTTCATAATAAAATGAGGTTGAAGAGTTGGATAACTATGAGGTTATAGAGAAAATGATATGTTATTAGTAGTATGTAACTCTATGAAAAGGGAAGAAATTGATAATGATAGGGAAGTGGAAGGAAGGGTTGATCTCCAGCATTAATTAGAAACCTTTCATAAGGTGATAGATGTTTGGAGATCCAAAATAATTAAATACAATAAATAGGTTAATAATTCAAATATCTACATACAACAGAAGGAAAAAAACGAAATATGATCCGAAGGAAACATTTAAAATCATATTTATTTGAATCTAGAGAAATCAAAAAAGAAAATTGAGTATAGAATAAATATTAAAGAACATAAAAGGTTGATCGATTTTTTCAATAACACAGTTAAAGAAAAATTCAAACATATTTGTTAACCTGATGGTGAATTTTTTTACCAGCATTGAGAACTAAATGATCATGATAGAATCTTGAATCTAAGTATGATATTGGGAAAGTATATGACTTAAGATATAGAAATTATGGATGTTAAGCATAGAGGTGTTGAAAAATAAAAATAATAGTCATATACAAATTAACAATCTGGTATGGGGATTAATTACAAAAAAATATATATAATGATTTAGGTTATATCACAAGTTCCCAATATAGGTTACAAAATTGATTTGAGTAAAAATAAAAGTCATAAGATTTAGAAAATCCAAGGATCAATTTTTTCCACATTAATGAATCACTAGAATTCATTTCATTTAATGTGTTATAACTGTGGAAAGATGGGGAATTCCCAAAATTTATGTTTTGTAGACAAATTGTACCATAGGGAACAAGGGAAGAAAATGAGGCCATATAGCATTCAATTATTCAAAAATGATTTTGATGGTCATTTTTTCAGGTGTATTGGATTTGGAAAAATGTATTTATATTTATCACCATCAATTAATTGGAATGTGCTGAAGTGGATGAAAAGTGGCCATAAATAGTAGCCCAAAGAATCATTGAATGGGATGCAAAACAAATTTTATTTTCAACTCAGTATGATGAAGTTGGTCAATCATACTCTAAGTAAGATCAATAATATCATTCCACAATAGTTGTGAAGTCCATGATATGGATCAAAAGAGAATGTACTAAGTAAGAAGTTGTAACAGAGACTACCTTTATACCATCAGATTGTGTTGGAGTATGGATCCTTGATAGTGGATGCACATCCTATATGATAGAAAATATAGATCTTGTTAGAGGGATCAAATGTAACAAGGATGGTTTTATAAAATTTTGGAATGATGAAGGCATAAAAAATATAGGATTAGGAAAATAAAAAATTTGGTGTAATAATATGAGACATGCTAATGTCTTAGTTATGAAGGACTCAGTCACAACTAGATAAGTTTCAATCAATTGTGTTACTTTGTTCATGCTATAAACATCATCAGGATGTTATTTATCATCAAGGGAATATATTTTATGATTTTTATAGGGAAATCCTCCAAAAGAAAATCTATACTTGATGAGTTGAGAATAAGATTTTTTATTTCTATCCAAAGTGTAATTAAACTGGTCATGGCATAAACAGATTCATTATCTATGCCAATAATCCCTTGAAGATCTTGTCAAATGTGATGAAACTTTATTTCTCCCCAAGATATCACATGATCATATATACATGTGTGATTCTTGTCTGTATTGGAATATTATCATAAATATGTTCAAGAAAAAAACAAAAGACAACCATAGTGCATCAATTAGTAAATGTCGATGTGTGTGGACATATCTCTCTAATAGACATTGGTATGAAGAGTTATAATTTTCTTTTCATTGATGATTTCTACAGGATGGCTGAGATATTTATCATTTACCAAAAGTTTGATGTTATGAGTTTCATAACACAAAACAGAAGGGAATCTAAAAGGATTATTGGATAGGATATTTTGAATATTTTAAATGATAATGGTTCATAATTCACTAACATCCATGTGGAGGATTATCTTGAGAAACACATGACAAATAACCAAGTTTTAGTCAAGATATCTTCTGAAAAAAATGATGTGGTCGAGAGGAGAAATACTATTATAATAAAATTATTGAATAATGAATATTTAAAAAGAAAAAATATTTAAATCTATAAGGAAATTGTCCTGAAAAAGTTTTATATATCTAATAGGGATTTGTTGATTATGAAAGAAGAAAATTATTTATAATATATATCATACAGAAATAATACAGAATTGAAATTATTTTGAATATTTGGAAGTATGTATTTTGTCCTCAATAAATAAAAACATATAATGATTGATTCTCAGGGAGATAAGGGGATATTCGTTGTCCACTCTGTAAAAATGAAATCATATAAATTCTTCAACAAGAGGTTGATATATGTTATTGAAAGATTTGATGTCACTGTAGTAGATAATGAATAGAATCTTCAACAATATAGTGAATTGTTCTATAATGTAAGTCATGAGGAGGTAATAAACTATAGGGGGATTATGTATAACGTTTCGATATAGAAAAATATAATAATGATGGGAAAGATGTATCCAAATATGTATCTACATGGATGAAAAATATTTTAGAAGAAATTTATAGGGAAAAAATCATTGGTGATTAGGTTGTGTTAGTTCATACATGGAGAATGAAGCTTTACAATTGGAATCCTTACTATCAAAGGTAGATCCTAAATTATTTAGATAAGAAGAGACGATGATAATTGACAATAGGGTATGAGTGAAGAGTCAAAGAAAATTGAGAAGAATCAGATATAAAAGATTGTTTCAATACCAGGAGATAAGAATTTCCTCAGGATCAAATCGGTATTCAAGAAAAAAATAAATTAATAAAAATTAGTTATTTAAAATTGAGAAGGAATAGAGTGAAAGAGATACTCTTATCTTGAGAGAATCAATGTGGATGTGGAATCTTCACATGTAGTAAAGGTAAATTATATTCTTTTATTATTTGTTATAACAGCTTAAATGAAATTCAATATTTTGTAGATGGACATGAATTATAAATTTCTGTAAAGGTTCTAGAAGAATAATTATACATTAAACAACCATATGTGTTTAATGTCTATGAAAAAGTAGAAATTAATTTTTGGATAAATAATTCATTATATGAATTAAAGGATAAATTGAGAGTGTGATATTCAAGAATTTATATGTATATGAGGAAGATCAGTTTTAATTTTGGTGGATTTTATTACAATATTTATGTTAATAATAAAAGTAATAAAATGACTAGGGTGCTAGTGTATGTCATGACATTATATTTTGTGGATCAGATGAAGGGAAATGAAAACTATTCACAATATTAAGGAAAATTATATGAATGTATAGTTTTTCATGAAATTTTGGTGATTCATTAATGTTTTAGGATTTATGAAATATGGCTAGTTCAGAAAGGAAACAAGGTATATTATGTGATTACGATAAGTTTCAGGAATGAAATATTTCCCAAATGTTTTATAAAGATAGGGTGTTTTTTGAACATGCATGAAGAGTTTCATAAAAAGTTAATGGAGATCTTATATTTTTCATGAGGTGGGGAGTGTAAATTTCTATAAATACGTATATTCCCCTATCATTGGAATAAAGGAAGCCTTTACAAAAATCAAAAGTCTCTAAATTCATGATCGAATTTCATGAAATATTTAATTGTTCAAAGGATTCAAAATAAAATCAGTTTTTTTACGGAAAGAAGTTTCATAAAATTTATAATTTCACAAAAAAAATATGAGTTTCATGATATATTTGAAATTTTCATTAATTTTTTTGAGTATTTAAAAAGGAAAATATTATCCAATCTTGGAGGATTTTGGTGAATAATTGGGTAGTTTCACGAATGATTAGAAAGGAAAATCAAGGAAGTCAATTTTATGTGAATCAGAAGGGATATCCAAGTAATTGTATGGTAAATAGGTATTAATAAATTTAATGAATATGAAATATATTAATACACCAAATTAGATGTAAACTATATTTATTCAAGTGACGAATGGACGAATTTTTGAGGGAGTTGAGAGAATGCTTTAGTTGGGAGAGTAATGAGCTTTAATATTATGAATGGTCATGAACACGGAGGGACAATGAATCTACTTTGAACTAGGTAATATAAGTGAAATTTAGTGAATTTATTATATAAGCATGTTTCTTATGCATTCTCCTTGGATATATCTCAGTGAGGGTTTACCAAGTAAAATTGATGTTTTTCATTCATGCTTTCATTTCTACACAAACATTGACACCAGAAAGGGAAATTATAGTGCTTTTTAATAGTGTAACAAGATCTGAAGTGGTTGTTGTTTTAGTAAATCATACCTTGATTCATGACCCCTCAGGGTATTTAACCTAGTTTGGAAAATAGTGGTTCTCCCCACCATCATACCCACCTAAAAAATTTCTTATGGAGCTTTCTAACCCAAAAAATCATCAAAATCACAATAAGGGGTCCAATCTCAAAACCCACAAAATTAAAATTAGAAAAATATAACCTAATGGAATTAAAAATCCATCCCACATGATCATTATATGTTAATATATATTTACATACATGGTAAACTAACTAAATACATTACACAACTCCAAGGGTTATCTTGGTCCACCACCAAAATCTAGTAAAACCTAGTTTACTTAGAAAATGGATCTATTTTCTCAAACAACACTAACCAAATCATAATAAGAAACTTCAATTGGTAGTTTCTGACATGCCATGACCCTTAGGAAAAGTACACCATTCAAGAATCCATGATGTTTTCGTTAATGCACCAAAATCTAGTCATTCTAGTTTTTAAAAATACTAGTTTGTTATTTTGAAAATCCAGTTCAAGACATATTACACTCAAAACAATACCGTTGGCTTTTTTTAACCCCTTATCGTCTAATTCATTTTTAAAATAAAAATAGAAATCACCAAACCCCCCCATGTATTTCCAGGATTTTTCTTGAAAACCATTTCAATTTCTAAAATAATAGTTTAAATAAAATATCAAAATAAATAGAGAATTCATTTTCCTAAAAAACTGAAAATTTTATTTATTTTAAAACCATCGACTCAATTATGAATTTCATGTAAAATCAACCAAAAAACCCCTTTATGGACACCTCAATACACAAAATGAGTTTCATTATCAAAAGAAGGTTTTCCCAAAAAATTATAAAATCCTGAATAAATTTCCCAATGGAGTATAAAAAATCACATAATCATCCAATAAAACAATCTATTCATATATATATATATATTAAACTAATCACTCATTATATTGTAATTGGGAAAAAATAGTGATACAATAATTTTGTTCAATTAATAACATATTCTATTTTGATTTCATGTCAAACAAAACCACCCATAAGAACATGTATCATGCCCTAAGAATGTCACTATCATGGTGCATGATAAAATCATAGATCTCAGTTGATCCCAATGAATCATCTTGAATATCCTCTATATAATGATGGTATTATTGAACCAATGACCCACTTGAGTCATCCCATAGTGGATAGTCCCAAGGTTTTACTTCCCATGGAAATAAGGGTTTCAACTAATGTCATGTTGGAAAAACAAAAACTCTATATATATATATATATCAGGTCCTGACATCTTAAGTCCACCTATAACTATGCTACCCTTTTCCAAATGTATCTATGATATGATATTGTAATTCCTCAATCTGAATCGCCTAAATAAAACTTATGTTGAGGATGGTACATGATATATGGAACACCTCCCCATAGACTAGAGGTTTCAAACTAGATAAGATATAATATCATAGCTGCGAGGAGTCTATTTGTCAATATAAATCTCAAGGTCATGCACAAATGATTCCCAAAATTTGGCATGACCCATCCATATTTAAGACGTCCAAAAATACCTATAAAAATAAATAGGGGGCCCCATGGTCACCTGTATTCTAGAAATGAAAGAAGTGAATTTATCTATATGATGAATCAATGATAACAGAGTAGTAACAGACATAATGTAATCCTATCATATATAAAGAAATATAAAACTTTCCAGTACATATTCTAGATAATAATTAAAAATAAATAAAATAGCCTCTAACCCAAATCACAAAATCATCCTAAAAAATCACGGGACTCCTTGGCTAGATGGAGTTATACAATGTTTTTATCTCCATGTGACACATATGTCCTAATAGATAATATGAATATATACCCATATACTTTAAAATCAATGATGTGTACACAGATTGGGGTAGAGTCTAGTGACATAGTGAAAATACCCAAATCATCAACAATACTAAGTGATGTTGTGATGAAGTGGATGTTCTTACAACAAATATATATGGTTTTTAGTCATTCCCATAGAGTAAAATCACTTAAAATATAGCACAAAATTAATATACAGTCACACATTTCATGTCAACATGTGATATCTATTGCATCGAGGCATCTAACCATACCTAGAAGGAAGAGTCACCACGTACTATTGTCCCAATCCATACCTGGATAACTTGGGAAGGGTCTCATCCATATTTTATCACATAAAAGTGTCCAACTATCCACATTCACTCAAGGGATTTTATATATCTAAATATACAGAACATTTTTAGTCTAGGAAGTGAAATCCATTAATAACCCACATCACATCACAACTTAGACCCTATCTCACTCATGGTAAGCCCACCATTCAACCTCATATCCTTGTGAAGTCATATCACTCATGATTGAACCAATAACTATGATTCAACCATCAAAATAAATGTATGGTCGACAATTACATATTTCTCATGGGAACCCCCCTTCCACTTCACTCTAGGTATTAACCGACGTCATGAGGAATAGGATCCTATCTCTCATATGGAGATCCTCCCAACATATGTATGGATATCCTATCTCTCATATGGAGATCCTATCACTCATGGAGAGGCTTGGGATCAAGATTTTCTCCAACAAAAGTATCAATCACTCATAACAATTATCCAATCATCACACGTAGGGAACAATAAGTTGGGTTTTATAAAGCATCTCACAACAAACCATCTCAAAATAAGGGCACTATTAAACTGAGATCTAGGTTCATGTATTGACATATCTTGATGTCTATCTAAATTCTAAAAGGGTTCTAAAAAATTTAACCTAGTAAAACAATAAATTTTATACCAATAATATTTCTTATAGGGATAAACACACTCAAACAAACACCACACATCATTATGAAATTAGATACACATCAGGCATTGATAACCAAAAAAACAACATCATGCACAAAATCTTTTGAAAATAGGGCATCCCCATTGCATGGTGAAATAGAATAAAATCATCTCATCCAGGTATATAGGTATTCTAAAATTATAAGGAAATAAATATATATTTTATCAGTTGTTTTGAAAGTTTACCACTTTCCATATTACTCACGCTAGGAACATGAATGAAATACCAATAATTGTTTTTAGAAAATCTTATTTTTGTTTTGAAATTATATTTCAAACCCCATTTATCTTAACACCGAAATTCATTGAAAATATATTTATTTTAATTACTCTTTTTAAAATCACAAAAAAAGGTGTTTATTTTTTAAAAAAATAACAGTAATGCCACTATGAAATCCATGAGGTTGGTCATGGATGCTCGCTCGATTAGGGTGCCATTATTGAACTGCTTAAATATTTCTGTGGTTCATGTTGACTATTATGAAAACATGAGTCTATCTCAACCTAATTGAAAGACCACAAAATCATAAAACAAACCTTCCAAAAAAACTAATGTTGTAAATTAACATAAAATCTCCAAAAGAACCAGAGATAGAGTAATGTAGTGGCCTCCTAACTCAAAAAACAATCCATAAATATATTCCACACTCCTAGAAACTTCCTCTAATTCAATTATCACCTCTCTCATCCGTAAACAATATCCAATTAATAAAATAAATAATTAAAAATAAATTATCAATTTGTAATAACTGATGTAAAACTCATGAGGTGATATCATGGCACTAAATTCATGAGAAATCATGTGTGTTCCACTCTCGACACACACCCAAACCTATTCCATGAAAAACAACCAAATTATAAACTCAAATCAATAGTAAACTTTACCCTAAACCATTAGAAATCCCAAAAATACTAAAAAGGTGACATGAATTTATAAATAAATTTAATGGTATCTTTAATAATTTCATTTAGGTCCATATATATATGCTACACATGAATTCCCCATCATTCATGATTATTTATCCATGCTATGGTGAAATAAACCCTCCCAAATCCAATCCAGATGAATATAAATCAATGATATGATTGAAGGATAATGGGGGATAAAGGGAAGTATCTTTCCATTAATCCACATAAAAACATACTTGAATCCCATAGGTTGAAGGAACACAAATAAAGGATAATAGTATATCCAAAAAAAATTATCCCTCTTCCATCATTCAACCATGAACGAGGGGTTTAGAGGTGTTCTAAAAAATATGAAGCCCAACCAAATTACAAGAAAGAATATTGAGAATGAGGGAACCTAATATTATTCACAACATGAATATGAGTTTTACACCATGAATCCCCTTATGGGAGGAGGGGATCCCCACTACCTCAAACTATTATTGTAAAAATATAGGTTCATTCTGTGATTCCTTTTAGAAAGTATCCCCTCTTTAGACCACCCCACATTAAACCTCATTGCAACCCATGAATGCTATTCACGGTCTGAATGTCACCCTTCATACCATGAATGGATTTTTGCTACTACCTTCTTTTATCCAAAACACAACCACTACTCTAACATCCTCCTGGACCATTAATGAATCCACCAAGACTTTAACCACATCAAAATACACCTTTTAATGGTGACAACAATCTCAGAATCCCAATCTAAGACCAAGTTATCAAAACAAACCTCTCTTCAAAAAATATATAAATTTTCTCAAAAATTAACAACCTATAATGGTGCAGGTCATTATAAAATAAGTAAGATTAAATTTATTTTATTGAAATATGATAATTTCAATATAAATGTTGAGAATTTATCATGGTTATCTAAATATGTTACTATAAAAAATTATTTTTTTTATGAATTTAAATTTAATATTGATGAATTTATGTATATATGATGAATAATTAATTTGTGGTTTGTGAAAATATAAATGATTTTAAGAGTATGTGGTTATTTAATGTTTTGGAAACTGGGAAATAAAGTTGACATTGAATATAAAGGTGGTCAATGAATAAAGTAAAACTGAATTAATTTATAGTTAATAAATATAAAATGATTGATAAATTAATAGAGATTAATTTATTAAAAGACAAAGAATGTGATAATGTGTGTTTTTATGGTGTTGGTTGAGTTGGTAGGGTTTAGGCTAAAGGTTTTTATGAAACTGATGTGAGGTGGAAAATTGTTTTATTAAAAACATATTTCTACTAAAATTTATTTTTTATTCACTCAGCATTTTTAATATAAGAGAATATGTATATTATGGTTAAATATTTATACAGTATATTTTTATATGAATAACATATCAACATTAATTTAACAAAAAATCAAAGGAAATGTAAAGAAAAATAGTTTATATTTAAATAACTAATTCCCCTATAAAAAATAACATTAATTATTTTTTTTTCAATTACAATTACATTGCAAAATTTTAGAATTTTAATTTGAAACAAATTAATCTAATTTTTGAATTTATCTTGTAAAATTAATATAGGGAGAATTTTTGATATTTTTTTGAAAAGTTTTTGTGAATAGTAAAAAATATTGTCTTTACCAATATCAAAGATTTTATGAATTTATCATAGTTTAAAAATTTATTTAAAAGTTAAACAACTTTTTTCTCAAAATAGGTGTATTTAATAATAAAAATTATATGTCTAAAAATACTATATTGAGTTTATAAAACCTATTTCTAGCATTTTGTAACTCAAAATATATTTAGTCTATTTGAAAAAATTTCATGGTATTTTCTATTAACTAAATATTCAAATTGTTTATTTTAATTTTGGAATATTTTTATATCCACCTATCTATTTTTAATTTTGTATTCCTTTAAATTAAAAATATTGATAATTTTATCGTTAAAATATTTTTTATGCTTAAAAATTAACTTATCTAAAATGGGTATTTATACATTATGGGTATTAATATTTAAATTTAATATCATCACCCATAAAGAATTTATTCATCCATGTTATTTTCATATTTCAAATAAAAGTTTTTCAAATTTTTCTATCAGTTCAATTTTAATTTTTTTATTATAAGAAATTATAGATATAAAATGAGTTACTACAATAAAAGTAAATTATTGTAAAAGTCATAGCTAAATAGAAAATGACTAATATTTCTTGACCACTATCTAAAAAAATTCTACTGAATAGCTTTCTTAACACAATCCTTATAATAACTTGAATATTTTTTACTTTTGGACTCAGATTCCTTAATTAGTGACATGTCCTTTTATACATTTAAAAATATTCATCATTCCTAACCTATAAAGGGTGACATCCACCACTCTTATATAGCCTCTCTAAAAATAATAATGTTTCTTCAAAAAATGATATTTTTACTTCGATAGATCTCTATACCTATTTTATGCCACTTGATCCATTTAAAGGCCCTAAAAACGATTTTTTCTAAGAGGACCTCGAAGAGAAGGATTAGATTCTCACTGTGAGTGCTATTCACTTCATAACATTTTTTATTATATATATTTCTTTTTCGAATTCTTCCTAAAAAATATAATCTAATTTACCTAGTATTCATAGTATATAGAAATTTTATTATGTTAATAATATAACAATTATTTATCATCCCTCTTCCATAGAAAAATGAGAATGCCATTCATGCGTACAAGCATACTGTCATCACCACAAAAAATCAAAAAAAATCATAATAGAATTAAATTGATGTTTATAAAAGTATATGCGACAAATAGATAACATATTAAAATCTGGATTATTATTATTATAAAATTATAAATAAATTTTTACCTTCTTTACGTTCAAAGAAAAACGAGAACATCATCTGTGTGTACTTACATACAGCGGTCTCTATGGAACGACACATTTCATTTTTCATCCCCACAATTCATTGATTGTTTTAATATAAAATTTAATGAATTGAACTTATTTTTCTGTCATGATTAATTTTTTGGATATTTTATATTTATATTTAACTTATTAATAATAAAATAAGAATTTTTCCTCAGAAATTACTGAAATAACCTCCTAAATGATTTTTCCATAGTTAATCATGACTAAAACTCTCATAGAATGAAATTATAACATTATAAATAATTATAAACAATATATTCTATTCAAATTGATAATATATGAATGATGAAATTAGTATCAAAGAATGAGTATCAATTAGACAATTTAAATCTTTGTAAAAATAATCAAAATTGATACCATCTCATGATAAAAGTAAACTATAACTAAAAAATTCATTGGGAATAAATGATTATAATTGAAAAATTTATTGGTTAATAGATATGAATAAGTTTATGAAATAGTTTATTAATATGACGACCCAAAAATTTATCCATGAAAAATCCATTCTTATAATTATTTCATATAATATATACCACATAAAATAACTTTTATAACAAAATAATAACTTTAGAAATGATGAATGAATGAAATAAGAGTTATTTATAGATGTTAAAGAACCTTTAATATTGAAATATTAACATGAAATTTATAATATTAATGTGACCATTTGGAATTGTAAATCAGCCCATATAATTGTTAACTCATCTATGAAAGTATAAATAAACGTTAGGAATATTCAAAGTGATATTATGATATAATTATATCACAGTTTTAGTAAATAACTATTTCATTAATTATTATTTAATTGTTGGTTTTTTTTTAAAATTTTAATGTTAATTTTAAATTTAATTTTTAATATAGTTATTTAAAAGAAATTTTATTTTGATAAAATATATTCATTAACTAATATTTTTTGTCTCAAGACTAGAAGATAATTTTATGACACCTTAATTAATTTTTCAATGTCTTATAAAATAAGTTATAATTTTAAAATCGATATTTTCAAAGTAAATTTTGATTTTATTTTAAATTTTAATTTATCATATATAAAAAATTATTTTCATAAATTTTAAACCATTTTCTTAATTCTCGACATTGATAATTTGTTGGGTTAATTTTTGTTATTTTTCTAAAATAAATGAATATTTGGTTAATAGTGAAATATGGTAATTTGTTATATATATACATTATAAGTAAAATAAAAAATTACATGCGTCTTCAATGATTTAATCACCATAATCTCATAAAAATATTCATAATTTTAATATATTTAGTGATACTTTTCAAATCATTTAATTCTCTATCCAAAATAGTAATCTAATTAATAAAATAATGAGAAAACACCCATCCCCGCCCCTATAAATACTACCCATCCCACATCATCTCGTTACCCCTTAAAAGAATTGATCCTTGTAGAAATTATTCCCATTCCTAATCCCAAACCCCTATTCTATGTCCAAAATCCTTTGGTATAAAAAATTACAAAAACAAATTTCCCAAAGGAGGCTCTTAAGGAGTAAAATTCAATTTGTAAAACAGTCTTTCATTTTCTTTTAACTTCTATTCAATTTTCTTTCTTTTCTAATCCTCTCATCACATAAAATATCCATGTTACAAGATAAATAAATTATATTTTATATAATATAATTTATTATGTTAATGGGATAATTCACCTTCAAGTCTCTTCACATTTCCTTTTTTCTAAACATTGAATCATGGGCCATGGTGTGTCGATTTTCCAACATCATGGATTATGTGTATACATTTTTCACTAACAACATCAATGATGTTCATAAAACCATAATTTTGGTTAAATAATATTCTATTATACATATTATAATTTATATAATTTTCTTTAATAAATCGACAAACATGATTTTAAATACAATGATATATGCTTATAATGGTCCTAAAACCGCCAAAACGAATTAAATAATTTCCATTAACATTAAATATAAAAAATCATCCTCATACCATATATCCAAAATATTTATAAAATTATTTATCGTTATAAATTTCATTAATAACATATAATTTCAAATCTAGAAATGTATTCCAACTTTACATGAACTTCCATACTCATATATAAGAAAACTGATTATGAAAACCAAGAAAATAAATGCTCCCAAATGATATAATTGAACTCTATAACTTATAAAAAGGCCAAATTTGAACTTAATAGATTTATAATAAATCTAATTCCTATATATATTGTTCTATATTTGTTAATTATTAAATGTAATTTTATTATCTAGGATATAGAAGTGAAGAAATCCCTTACACATTAGGTTTCATGATTTCTTGAACCCAACTTCCTTTCATTGGATTATTCCTATTTAATGAAATCTTTCAGTATGGTTGTTATTTAATATTAATAAAGTATATTTTATTAGTTCTTAAATTTTATTTTATAGTATATATATGGATAAAATCTAGTTTTTTGGAAAATGGAATTATGTTTCAAAAATTATACTACCTTTAAAAAACACATGTTTTCTCTCTTGTTATTATTTCATCTTCACTCAAGATTTATGATTATTATAAAAAGTATGTTATTCCATATTTCTTTGGGGAACCCAAACGTTTATTCATGAATTTGTTCTTGTGAAATGAAACTTAATTTTTCATGGGTTATTTTTTGTCGAATATTGATAAGTGTTATATGTGTCTTGCATAATAATGGAAATGTTATGATATGATGGGTGCACCAGGAATTATATGGAGCATGAAGATCATATGATTAAATGAGTTTTCCAAGAATTGTTTAGTACTTCAATGCATTGGGTAATGTGAAGTGTTTCATGAGAAAACATGATGAACATGATGATATATTTTTCCACAAATATGTGTGGTATTTGTCCACTATGACATGGTGTTTCATTTTAATGCATTTCCACATTCCATGAAATTATCTATTACTTACTATCATGATTATAATGACGATAATTTTCTTATATTAATATTATGCTGATTATGCTCATCTATGATTCTTGTCTTTTATTGTCCCTCTTTCTGTGATTTTAGCTGATGCATTCTTTTGAAGTATTTCATCATGTTAATACTTGTACTAAGGATAACACGAGGTCAAAAAAGAATCTAGAGAAAAAGGAATTAAATAAGTATTTAGGATTTATTTTGTAAAATTTATTTATAGTTATTATTTTCCTTAGATACTAATCCGATTGATCCTAGAGTTATAGCACTATTATGTTTTTTATCTTTAAATTGATGTAATGATCATGTAATAAAAAGATGGGATGCAATGTTTTGTATTAGATCATGGTTAAATTAATTTTGGAGATAGGATTAGAGAGCCTTTGTGAAAACCTTTAGTACGAGAATAAGTATAAGTAAACACACAAGAATCATTATTTTATAAAAATGATAAACATAGGTATCACACAAGATATAGATTGGAAGATAATTCCACAAAGGAACATATTATTTATTCATGAATTATTGACTTATTTTATGTTATAAACTTTTATATTATAGAAAATTGTCGGAACTAAGAGAATCCATGCCAACAATCTAGATGAGGGACAATTTTGTGATTGCCTAAATGACATCCCCAATGATTTGGGAGGTGGATTTAAAAAATTTATGCCTATTATTACATATTTATCTATGGATATGAATGATAACCTGGAAAATGGGTATTGTCTGCCACCACCTAAGAGGTAAAAGATATCTATCAACTCTTTTATGTGGAAATGACCACCGATAATTAGTGGATCTTCAGATCCACTCGTCATGGAAGAGTTGTTAATATATATGGAGAAGATTTTTTTGTAATCCACTATTCTTATAAGGAGAAGGTTAATTTGTCTATTTATACTCTATATAGAGCGTCCAATAAACAGTGTGTGTTGATTAAAAATAGCAAGATGAAGCAAAAAATTGAAGATATGGAGTTGGAATACATTAAGTTAATTTTTCATAACAAGTATTTATCTCAAAATATTTATAAAAATATTAATACAGAATTCATATAATTGATGAAAAATGAAGATGAATCTCTCACAACCTATGAATAAAATTTCAAAAGGCTCTCAAGGTATGCATTAGGATTTTTTTATCAATAATGATAACAAAATTGATAGATTATATATTCGTTTAATTCCACACCTTAGTAAGGTTTTATAAATTTGATAATTTGAGTGTTATGAATATGTTTTTGGTGTTCTCTTTAAGTGGATATAGTGTTTGGAAAAGGGTCCAATGACTATGATGTTATGAAATGAAATTTTGAGTTTCATGCTGGGGGATCTAATGAGAACGGAGAAATCATCTGTAGTTAAAATTGAGGAGGATAGAATTGAAAGATATGTTTCATGACTATGTGTATCATCTAATCCAATGATATATAAATATATTCTTAGTGACACATAGATATCAACCTTCTGTAGTCACCTAGGGAGCACAAAGATGTATCAATATCTACCAGAGAACCTTTGGTGTGAAAATATGAAGAAGAAGATCATTGAATATAAATCGATGTTCCTGGTATGTCTCCATGTGAAGGATGAATGAAAAAGGTCAAAGGGGATGATAGGACCATTACCCATACCAACATGGAAATTTGAAAAATCATGATGGAAGTTTTCCCTAGAAATCAAAATACATACAGAGGAAACAATGCTATATGGGTTGGTGTGGATCATCTTACAAATACAATTCACTTTATCACAATTCAAAATTACTTCTCAATGGATCAACATATATTCATATACATCATAAAAGTGGTAAGACTATTTGGAGAAACACTATCGATTATATCAGAGCAAGATCCATGATTCAACAAAAGGTTCTAGAAAATTTCCCAACATGATCTAAAAAATGACATGAACTTAAGTACATATTATAATCCTAAAATTGATGGACAACATGAATATACTATTTAGACACTGGAATACATGTTTATAGCACGTTCTATGGAATTAAAAGGAGCATTGGACCAACATCTTCCTCTGGAAGAGATCTCTTACCACAAAATGTTTATCTCGAGCATCAAAATGAAACCCTATGAATCCCTGTATGGGAAAAGATAAGGAACAAAGACATGTTTGGATGGAGATGGTGAATTTAATCTTATAGGTCCTAAAATGGTTTAAGGAATAGTGAAAACCATTCAGTATCACATCAAGGAATCAAAATGTGGATAGAAGAGCTATGTAGACAATCATTGATGGGACATAGAGATTAAGGATGGGGACATTGTTTTCTAAGGAATATCTCCATGGAATATGATAATGATATTTGAGAAGAAAAGAAGGATGAGTCCCAGTTTAATCTCTCCATTCAAGGTCTATGACCATATTAAATTTGTGTCCTATCGACTGTCACATCCACCTACCATGTCTCTAGTACATGATTTATCCCATGTATCCCTCTTGAGGCAATGCATACCTGATCCCTCACATGATTTGAATCTAGATGTGGTACTATTTGGAATTGATATTTCTTATGAGGAGCACCCCATGAAGAACTTAGAACATAGAGATAATGTTCTATGTAATAATATTATTCACTTGGTCAGAGTACTATGGTGGAACCATAAGTATGAGGAGGCATCCTGGGAACCAGAGAAAGAGATGAAAGAGAATCAACCTAAAATATTTTTAACTTAAAATGTAAAACTATATTTCGAGGGATAAATTTCATAAAGTGGGAAGAATTTAATGACCCAAAATTTTATCACTGGATAATACCTTCTTATAATTATTTTATTTAGTGTAAATCCTATAAAATCACTTTGAAAACACAATAAAAACATTATAAATATCTTGTGAATAAAATACTAGGTATTTAAAGATGCTAAGAAGCATTTACCATTAGAATAGTAACATGACCATGGGAATAGTAATCTGACCATTGAGAATAGTAAATTTTCTAACAGAATAATAACATCAACTATGAAAGTATAAATAAAATTTAGGCATCTTATACATGATAGTATTATGTAATTATATCATAATATAAGTTAATATTTTTGTAAAAACGTATTATTAAAATGTTTTTATTTTTATAAAACCTAAATGTTAATTTAAAATTTTATTATTAATTTAATTAATTAAAAGAACATTTATTTTCATAAATTATATTCATAAAATAATATTTATTTTCTTATTTATGGAATCTAATTTTATGAGACCTTAACTAATTCTTAAAAGTCTTATAAAATAATTTATAGTTCTATAATGGATATAATCCAAGAAAATGATGATTTAAATTTATCATATTTATAATTTTGTTTACAAAATAGAGTTCAATTTGGAATTATACACATTAAAAAATTTTAGGGTAATTTTTTTGAGTTTTTTCTAAAATACTAGATTTTTTGGTGAATAGTGAAATATGATATATATATATACACTATATGATAAATACACCATTCCCTAAGACATCGCTAATACAGGAAACAAAATAAAAAAACTATCCTTTACTATTTTAATAAATTTAGTGACAATAATAAAACTATTCATATTCCTGATCCAAAATAATAAAACCATGAATAAAAAATGAGAATACATTCCTATCTTCACCTATAAATACAACCCCTCACCACCTCTGTTACTCACACCTTCCAAGGATTGAGTGTTATCCAAATTATTATCAATAATTTTATCCCTCCCCCAACATCTAATAGCCTTTAGTATCGACAAATATTCAAAACAAATTTCTATATGGAGGAACTCAAGGAGGAGAATTCAAGAGGTAAACCCCACTTTTATTTTCTTTTAATTTCTCTTCAATTTGATTTCTTTTAATATCCTCTCCTTATATCCACATATATTCACATGTCAAGATAAATCTAGTATATTTTATATACTATATTTTTTTATGTTAATTGGATAACTCATTTTCATGTCTAATCCCTTCTCCTTCTTTCTAAACATTAAAATATCATCTGTGGTGTGTCAATTTACCACCACCAGGGATAATGCATTTTTATTTCTCACTACTACCTTCAAGGATTATCATAAAATCATAAATATGGATAAATAATATTATATTATACATATTATAACTGATATAATGTTTTTTATGCAATATAAAAACACGATTTGAAATAAAATAACATAAGCTCATAATGGTCGTAAAATTTCCAAAACAAATTAAAACCTTTTCATTAACATTAAAAAAAATAAATCATCCTCATAACATATAAAAAATCATATGTAGTATCATTTAGTCTTATTAATTTTCATTAATAACATATAATTTAAATTCCTGATAACTGATCTAATTTTACTTGAACTTCCATACTCATATAAAAGAGAATTGATCATGAAAACCAAAAAAATAAACGCTAAAGAATGATTAAATTGGACACTATAACCCATAAAAAAGTACATAATTGAACATAATAAATCTATAATAAATATAATTCCCGTTTAAAAGGTTTTTTATTTGTCAATTAATGAATTTAATTTCATTATCCAGGATATTAGAGTGAATGAATCCCTCTGATACAAGGTAACGGTATATCTAAAACCAAATTTTTTGGGTTATTCCTCATTTGTGCCAAATTTTCATATGGATTTTCTTTAATATTTCTCATATATAATTTCTCTTTTCTTAAAATTTTTTTAGGTATATGAATTTTTTCAATTTTTTATGATTAATGAAAATATTTTCCAAAAAGTATTTTCCTTCAAAACATACTTGTTTTTCATCTCATGAGATTATTTCTTCTTCACTAAATATTGGTGATTCTTATATGTGGTATGATATTAACTATATATATTTGGTAAAGTCAATGTATTTTCATGAATGTATGCGTTTTAAAGGAAACACAATTATTTACATGGTTTATTTTAAGTCCAATATTGACATAGATTCTATGTGGCATGATTTGAAATAAATATGTTTTGATGTGACAGGTCCAATCGAAATTATATAGCACATGAAAATGGTATAATCTGATTGGTGTTACAAAAATTGTATAAGTTTTCAATTCATTGTTTAATGTGATGTATCTCATGAGATAATTTTAAATATGTGTGAATAAGATGGTATATTTTTTTAGAAATATGTGTGGTATTTGACCTCCTAGACATTATTATTTATTTTTATTCATTACCAAATTTCATGACTTTATTTAATGTTTCCTCCCATTATTATGATGAATATACTTCTTTTATGTTATGAATATGCTTATTAATCTCACACATGATTCATGTCTCTCATTATCCCTCTTACAATGTTTTTATCTCACTCTTTGTTTTGATGTATATCCTTAGGTGAAAACCGGTAATATGGAGAACATGAGGTCCAATAAAATTCTAGATAATATTTGATTGATTAAATATTTATGTTTTATTATATAAAAGTTGTGTATGGTCCTTATTTTTCCAGGATACTAAACCTCCTGATCCTGGATTTGTAACACTACAATGTTGTTCATCTTTATAAAGTTTTAATAGATATGTAAGAAACATATGGGTCAATATAATTAATATGGTTATATTTTTCTATATAATATTTTAATGTACCTTAATAGAGGTTGAGAGAAAATGTATGGGTTTTTATTGGCTCAACTTATTTTCTTGAGTCATAATTATCCATTTTAACTAAGGTTCTAGATTTATTTTTTATTTTATCTTATTATGATAGTATTAATCATTTAATTATTTTTTTAAGGTAATTATAATTTTAAATTAAGTACATATTATTTGATGAATTTTATTCTTCGTAAAATTTTATGATGTTAAGAATAATTTACATTCTCTCCAAAATAATTTCAATTTATTTTAGGTCCATATTAAATATTATATTAAATGTTATCATTCCATATTTTGAAATGTAAATAATTTTTGTTTTTATTGATATTTAAATTTATCTTTTACACTTTTCAATAAAAGTATTATTAATTTTCCTTCAATGTGGGTTTCAATAAAGTGTTCTTAATATTTATGAATTTTTCCATTCTCTATCATATATTTTATCACCCTATCAACGTTTCCTTTATAAATCCTTTATATATTTTTATGGATTATTTATTGATATTCTTTTTAAATAATTTTTGAAAAAGTATTCCTGATAATTTCTCAAAAATAATCATTTTGAAAGTGGAACATAACTTCATCCCTTTACCATGATGTTACGAAATGTTTCCTAATGAATTTGTTTAGCTAAAATTTCATTTTCTTATTTATTTAAAAAGATATATATCTTATGGAGTCATGTTTTATGAACAAAATTAAAAATTAACATATGAAATAATCATTTTCAGTTATTGGTGTTTTGGTATGAACCGACCAAATTCTTAAAGTCATTTTATATGATACCATTTCAAACAAATTATGAAATTTATTTTATTTAAATGGGTTCCTTATGAAATAATGAATGATTTATTTTGGTAAATATATGTATGTTTATTAAAGGTTTGTATCCAATATCTCCATTGAATTCATTCGTTATGTTTTATATCTCATGAAATAATGAATTGTGGATATACATGGTTTTATTAAAAACAAAAAGGGTGGACATACCTTGATTAGTTTTCATCTTAAAGGGTGGACATAATAGGATTTTTCATAACTTATAGGTTGGTAAAGAGTGGGTTTTCTCACAATTTTATGATTCCATGAGATTTTGTGTTTGTCAAATAGTACCTTGTTGTGTTATGTTTCCATGAGATTCCATTTTTTTAGGTCATATGATTGTGATTATGCTCAATGAAGCATGTTTATTATCTCATGTTTAAAACTAAAATCCTATGGTATATATTTATTAATTCGAGGTTACATGTCCTTATATAATGACTTACGTAAAAATATTATTTTTAATGATTTATTTAATAATATATCTCTCTTGATAATGTTTTCTCATATTCATATGATCAAACCCGTGATGACATGATTATATGTTTTACCCTTATGGATTATTTAGTGTCACCCTTTCTTTTGTTTTCATTCCTTATGTTATAAATATGATTTTAACTTTCTATATGTTTATAATAGAGTCTATTTTGTTAGGAATAAGAAGAAATTTTCATAAGTGTTATCAAATAAGATTCTTATATAGCTACATAATAAAGCTGAAGTTCAATTGTTTGTGAAGTAATTTTTTATATATAATGTTTAACAGATAGAAATTATACAAAATAATGATAGTTTTATCTTTTTTATCCTCATTTGGTATCAAATATTGTAATTAATGTATGTTTTTGAATCACTGGATCTTGGAGTGTGGGTATGTTGTACATTAGTTGGCTACATAGAATGTTTTATTTATTTTTAGGGATTAGGATGAGATGAAATTATTGATAACCATACAGATTAGCCTAAATGCATGAAACCATCCTATTTTTCGTAAATGTATATTTTATGTGGTTTCTAGAAATTATAATACTATCTTGATATAGAAATGTGGATCTAGTCTTTGACATAGAGACACCTATGGGTAATAAAACAAAAATGGATGGTTGGGTATCATATCAATTTTCACCTAGTGCATGAAAAATGGATGAACATAAAACATAGTTTAACACTCCTAGGGGATATGAATTAGTGGTTTAAAATATCTTTATGAATTATTATAATGGATTTATATATATTTTTGTGAGAGAACCTAACATGAAAAAGACCCTAAATAGAGAAGATTGAAAAAAATTATTTTATATGTAAGGTTAAATATGTTATATATGATTTATTCTATCAAATATAATTGTTATACTTTTTATAAGAATATAAAATTTTTATCTTAACCACCATTCATTTATGTAATAGATGAATTAAGATGAACATAATTAAAAATGTGTGCCATGAGAAATACTGTAATTATTTAATAGAACAAATGAATGGGATAAGACATAGAGTGAGAGGTCATGTGGTTATTCAAGACTATCCATCGTGAATAATGATTACTAACATGAAATTACAAACACAAAATGTAATATAAGTATTGAGTTTCATATTAGATTAATTGATAAAGGCTATTTAGGAAACAAGAAAAAATTTCTTATTTATCAAGAATGTGTATAGAAATACCCAAGAGAATGGGAAAAAACTATAGCCCCTATTTGTTAAAGGATTCCATTAAGAATCCAAATGTTAAGGAATTATGAGGAGTTTGGTTTACATTATTGATGATGCCCTCTAAATAAGAATAATAAAATTTGGGGTCAAAGAAACACCCAATGAACATGTATCATTTTCCCACAATGGAAAGAAGTAATAATTTTTGGTACATTGAGATCAAGAAACTAGGTCGCATGTGTCATATGACATTCAATAAGAACATTATAACATGACCCTAGTTATTTCAGATGAAGGGGTTACATGATTTGTGTATTATGTTCACTAATCACACGAACCCCAATCAGAAAAGCCTTTCAGACCATGATAAGCCTCTCAGATAAGTCTTTCTAATCATGTAAATTACTTAGAACGGTCTTAGTGGTCATGTGAAATGGATATGGATAAATTCACGATAACTATCAAGGTATTCATGTGAAAAAATATCAAAATTTTGGGATCATTATGTACTGATAGTTTCATTGAAATTCTTATTAAAGGATCTCCAAACCTATATGATCATTTAAATGATCTCTTTAAATCCCTAGACATGCTAGTCTCATCATGAAAAATACCTTAGACAAGTCAACTCAATCCTACAATGCCTTGGATGACAACTAGCTAGAAACCATTTGAAAATATCCAAAGGGATCACATGAAGAAAAATGAAAATAATGGTACCCATATGCAATGTAAGTAAATCTATTTTTCACATTAAGAGATTATGTAATTCATGGGATCGGTAAATCGGTCACATTAAAGCCTTGTGATATTCTTGATGGATCTTGGGAAGGACCGTAAACATACTATATGGATATGATAACGTCAGTTTTACATGCCAATCAGGATCTTATGGGGAACCTATGGAATGTGTCCTTATCTCATAAAATCCCTTTAACATGCAGCTTGATCTTGTGTAGTATCTATGGTATACTTAATTTATTACACAAAGGTTCACTGACATATAGGTTTTATCACATGGATTCCCTTTTAAAATCCATGGTCTCATGGAAACTAGTAATGATAGAGTAATAAATCATTTTATATTTATCATATGATGAAGGGATTACTTCATTGACATCATGAGACTCAATCATTTGAAGAACATGATACATTCCCTCCAATAACTCAATCCATGTTTTGAGACATAATCACCAAAAAAGTGATGTAGATATGAAGTGGTGTTGACTATAAAACCCCCCTCTAGAAACATGAAAAATATACACTGAGACATAGTAAGGATAAAACTTTCCATAATTAAATGGATAGAGATCTCAAGAGTCTACTACATTACATGTTTGGTGAGTAATATAAGAGATTATTAAGTAGGTTTATGTGTTTCTCTTGATCATTACATGATCATGTAAAGGATCCCTGACATGTTATATAGATCATACGAAGGACCTTCAGTGTGAAAAAAATCTAACATGATGCCTTAATAGTGAAACACATAAAAAAATATTGAGGTGTATGATTTTTTGAAAGCTAAATATGATAGAATCTTCATGTGAATATATATATGATGATTTCCATAAGAAGGGGTCATATTCTTCATGTGTTATGTTCATCGGTAAAATGAAGACCTATAGACATGTCAAAAAGGTTCACGTGATGAACTATAGACCCATCCAGCTAGTTTATGCGACAACCCCTAGACATGTTAGTAAATTCACATGACATACCTCAAACATATCATCTTAGTTTGTTAGAGAACCTATAGATATGTAAGAAAGATCATGAAACGAAACAAAAACTTATCAGACATGATCACACAAATATATTTTGATATGCCGACCTTGATCATGCGACAACTTCTAGATATATTGTCTTTGCTCACCTGATGGACACTTCACATGTCGACTAGGTTCACTTGAAAGAAACCCTAACATGTCAGCCTTCACCATGCAGTGGTCTATGGAATTTTCTAATAGGTTACCTTGAAAGAAATCATATATTTCATTATTCATCTCATGACAGTCCTCAGGCATGTTATCTTGGTTCATGTGGAGATGTTTGTAATCATCAGGTAGACATTATCTGATATTTCATCCTTAGATATACCATCATTTTTAGAAAAACATCAATATACATGTTAGGAATAAATTCTCAGACATGTTAGATTAATGAAGAAAGAATACTAGGCTATGTATCTTGGATATTTGAGAACCCAAAATAATAATCCTTTCTCCATGTATCACATTTATGTGTATAATTTCCATAATGGAATAGGGTTACAAACTCATGAAGACTTATGCACACCATTTCCTTGAAATGAGTCTGCATGCCATCTACCCCCATTGTGCAGAAGATTCATTGATATTTTCTCTCTTAATCCACTAAAGGATAAATAATGAATATGTGTCCCTTTTTCTATCATAATATAAAGAATAGATATGTGACATGGGTGTCCACATTTGTGTATTCCCCTTGAGATTCCATTTACTCTAGCTCATAGGTCCCCAACCTCAATATCTACCATGTTTCCTCATCCTTCATCAGATTAGAAACTAATGTTAATTATGGAGAATATGATTCCTGTTATAAATAGCATATGGATAATTGATTCCTAAGTCTCGAATTCTATATCAAACAAGAAAATAATACCCACCCTTGTAGGGATATATCCTTCACATGTTTTCTAATCATATTCTATTTGGGATACATGAATGTGTAAGTCCCATACTTATAAGGAAATGTTCTCAATCTCTTACTATCTCTTGTTCTTCACAATGAGCATAAATCACCCGAGGCATGGTATTTTCAATTATAATTCCATTCGAACAATAAAACCCCCCACAAAAGGAAAACCTCATTGTATTATCCATGTTTTGGATGATTTCTTTCAGGGTTCATCCACTCATATGTGCACTCCACTCTCATGATTTAAGTGCATGTGTGTCACTGTTCCCTGATGAACACATTGTAACATGCATTCCCACATTCCAAAGGTGGGATACATTCATCACATTCTAAGAAATGTATTCTCCTTGATCAAAACAACTTGATTGAATTTTGGTTCCTCCTTCAATGATTCCTCGTTGGAATTAACCTCATTGTATGGGTCTCCATCAGTGATTTGAGTAGCAGTTCAGGAAAATCATTACTAGTTCATTCTCTTTGGGTTCATTGGTTAGTTACACTACTTTTGTCTAGACATTCCAAGGGGTATAATCATTCTAGAAACCTTCAATGAGAAGAGTATTCAGATTGAGCATTAGTTTCATGTCTTGGTTCTGGAATATTGAAACACAAGTGTTATTGCTCATATTTGGGATACTCAAGGATGTAGAACCCGATGAATCCTATAATGATCATAATGTCTCTTATTCCCTAGGAATGTATTATGAGATCTTTCATAGAAATCCCATGGTTAAATCGGGGTAGGATGAGAGTTTAACATCTATAGGACATGAGATGAGTTTGATTGAGATGTCCCATAGGTATAGATTGGGGATATGGGTCCCAAGGAGGGAACACCGAGAAATTTTACCATATAGACGTTTCATAACATCCAATGGGTGTGGACCTGAGGTTTTGTGTCTCCAAAAGAAGAGTTTTCACATTTAGGAGGGTGATCTAGACACCACTATGGGTAGATCATGGAGATTTACCCCAAATAAGGGACACCAAGTTTTAACATTGGATGTGATTGAGCCTTTTGAAGGATTCGTACATACCCTGTATAGAAGACATGGATAAAAAACCATATAGATCAAAGGGTTACATGGAGTATGGGGCTTACACATGGATAGATGCCCTTTGAAAGAAGAGAACTCTTAGTTAGAAGAATATAAATTTTGTGGGACTTATACATGTTTTTCTACCTGAGTGATACTGGGTGGAGCAATGATTTGAATGGGGCTTATGCACTAAGACAACCAAAATGGATGGCATGATCCCTCCTATACATTGTGGCTTGGGTAAGAATAACGATTGATATGGATAAAGTGGAAATTGAATGTATAGATTGTTAGGGTTGATGGGATTGAAACGTAGGAAGTATTCTTATGTACCCTATGTATATGAAGTGGATCAAAGTCCGCATTGTTTAAATGGTTCAATGAGACACCTAAGAATATATCCCGTGTGAATGGAGTATATGGATGGGGGCCCAAATGAAGTGTTACCACTAGGATGGGACATGATCCCCATGAGACATGGTGACTCGAGGAAAAAATAGGATGGGAGTGGATGATGGGATTTAATCTCATTGAGACTTCCTATATACCCTATTTATAATATAGGGATCACAGTCCACATTTTTCATGATGGCATCAGGGCTTACACTTGGTTAGCTTCCTGGATGGAACCCAAATTAAATTTGACATCTCGATTGGGGGAATGATCCTATGATGACATTAAGACATGAGGGAAATACCAGGATGGGGAGGGATGGTGGGATATTTGTGATCATCTATATCCTTAGGGAGGATTCCAATGTACCCAATGTATAAGACATGGATCGGAGTCAACATAGTTTGGAATAGAATCGGGTCTTACGCATGGCTAGCCGCCCAGAGAAATGCAGGGGATTACACCTTTTTAGCAGCCCATTATGGATGCATATTGGGGCTCGTTCACCAAAGGAGGTATCCAATATGGAAATGAGTCATGTGGTGGGGTTAATGGGCTGAGACAGTGCAAAAGTATGGAGTTGGATGAAGAGATATCATTGGAATAAGGGAGGTGTGATAGATTAATTGGTGGAAGATGGATCAAATAACCTCTTGGTGGTGGATCCGAGAGATGTTTTCCATATGTTAAGATGTCACATAATGAGGGTGAATCCCAAAGAGGGATAACCTAGTTTTACCAGTGGTTAGGATTGAACCTCAAGGAGGATTTCTACATACTCTCTATAGAAGGTAGGGATCATACCCCACATAGTTTGGTAGGGTGACATTAAATTGGGGCTTACACATGGATGGATTCTTGGAAGAAGGATTTCACAATCACTACTATACTATAACATAGTGTGTGTCATGATTGGTGTGAGAAAAAAGAATAACAAATAGACCAGACGATCGCATTGTCAAATATGCATTAGCGAGAGATGGTGTGGGGATTATGAATAGAAGCTTACTGAAGAAAATATCATTTCCTGTGAGGATGATCTAATTCAATTACTCCCATAGAGATGAGTGGGTATAGATAATTATTTAGGAATGGAACCCCATGTGAATTGAAAAGGGTGAAACTATAGTTTATCGTCATGTGCTAAGGTCGATATGGAAAGTCTATTTAACGACTTGCAATGTGGACATGGGGAGATCACTCTTTACCCCCATTAAATTTATATTGTTGAAATCCATGAACCGTTGGGTGGTGCATGTCCCATGAAATCCCCAATGAGAGGTGGTGGATGAGTGTCCATTCATGGGGTCCATGTTATCATAGATATTCTAAAAAGAAATATCCAATAGTGTACCTATGCTGAAAAGAAATGCGTCAGGAAATGTAAGATGGAACACATCATGAGAGACCATGAAATCACAATGCACAAGCCTGGAGGGCTGCAAGGACGAGGGTCTCATTAATCAAGTGGCTCACTGAGAGGGGATCCATGATGCTCAAATGGCTTTTAGAGAGCTAGGGCTTCGAGAAGGAATGGTATTCATGAAGTATGGGGTCCTCTGTGTGGTCTCTACCTTAGCATAGAATCCTTGCTAAATGGAAGAGTTCTTTGTGGAGGATTAATTCTCAGAAAATCACTAAAAACCCCAAAGGGTCTCTTTCCTCTATTAGAGTCATCATCCTTCATGAAAAACATCCATAACATATAAAGGGGTATAAAGGAACAAGGGAATGTGTTTATCATGATGCTCGAGAACGTAGGGTGATCCATTTTATCTCTAGTTTGTGGTTCTTGGGTGTTTTGTATAATGGAAGATTTGAAGTTGAAAGTTTGGGGTTACCATCACTTTTAGGGGGAGTAAACCAGATATTTATAGGCAATGGGATCTCATGATGCTTAGTTGTGTAATGTGATGCCAAATGATTCTCCACAATCGGGGGTGGATCCATCATAATTATGATGAAATCATCACTTTACATAGTGTGGTCATAGATGGCATCAGACTCATGGGTGTTCTGTTATCTCTTCATGAGTTTATGGTGATGAGGGGCTCTATATAGAAGCTTTATGAGGTAGTTTTATTTGTTTATTTTAGGTATTGTTGAGCATTAATTTCACATCAAATGGTGGTGTACATTCCAAACATATCCTAGGGCATGAATTCCTATGCCAAAAAATGACCCCCTCATTAAGGGAGTTGATCAGAATAGAGTTTCAAATTATGAGGGTAAATAACTGAAAACTCAAAGACCATGAATATGGTTCACATGGAATGGAAGAGTCTATGCATGAGGGTAGAGTCGCCACAAATATTGGAGGGATTTTGTAAAGCTTAGTTAACTATGCACCTATAAAAAGTGTACATAGGGCCCTCTATCAATACCTGATCTCCGTAAACCTATGACAACCTCATTATAAGAACCCATTCTACCCTAAAAATGTAACTTTTCAAACTGAATTCTCTTTTCATCTAATCCGTGAATTCTTCTTATAAAATTGGGGCATTTTGATCTGTCATTACTCTGCAACATAAGATGAGCACAACATGGCTCCATGAATAGGTGCTCCGCTAATAGTCTTCACGAGCAGTCTCCACATACATGTATTAAGAAATACACTATATCTTGGATCCAATGGACATTCAAGAATATTTTGAGGAGTTCCTTCCAAATTCTACCTAATGGAAAGATATGATGAATAATATCATGATTGGGGAGTGCATCCAAATTCATTCGCACAAATTTCTTCTATAATTCAGGTCATAAATGCATAAGTACTATCTCCCATGATGGAGGTTACCACTATATGGATTTGGGTTGAGGTAAAATGTATTCATCCCATTGGTGAGTAGGGAAAAACTAGATTGCTGGTTTATGGGAATACTTGGGGAGTACCAATGGCATAAAGATGTTGATGGCCATTTTTGGAAGGATCAGACAACTATGACACCTAACTACCTCTAAAACCATCTCAAAAATGGAGACATGATTCCATTAGAGAGAGAGATATATCAACCAAAATACAATACTACCATCAAGGAGGGATTAATAAACCTAGAGACGGGGTGGACTGATGACTGGGACCTGCGACATGGATGAGAATTCATAGAAGAATTGGCTAGGGACTACTGGGTATGTGCATCCTTTGTAGAGTCTACGGTAGAGCTGAGGAATGTAGGACTCTACAAAGAGGAATGGGATTTTAAATTTTATTTCTCTCAGCTAAAGGATATCATGTCATAACTATTGAGTAAATGGTTTTCAGAAACCAGCACTTTCCATTTTTATAATGTAGAAGTTGGCATTAGACTATGGGACCTACATAAAATTTTTGGAATCCCCATCATGGGGGGAATGTATGAAAAATTACTTCCCACAGATAATTAATGGGAGGATCAGGAGGGAGATTCCTTGTCTTGTGAAGGCACTACTGGATCTGGTGTTAGGCAATAATAAAGACAAGAAGATGATGAGGGATGTCCACTTTATGAAGTGGTTCAGCTATTTATTGATCATTCCTTTAGAGGATCCTATTGAGGGTAAAGAGGCACCCAATAACATCCGGTAAGACCATGAACCTTATTGAGGGGATCCCAATTAGGAAAATAATGTTATCACTAGTAGATCCTAGTAGATAACTAGTGGAAACTATATAGATACAACATCAATATTAAACCTCATCCAATAGTTAGGTTTTCTAGATTTATGGCTTCCTTGATCTATGTATGGATTCTATCAGTTAGAGTTTCACACATAGGGGTGATACCAAGGACATCTATCATGATGGAAATGCTATAAATGGGGCAGTGTACCAATATCCAAACATCAGAGCTGGAAATCTGTATAAGGTGTTGTGGAATGTTAGTGAGGGTACGAACATGTTGTGTGTGTGTCGACCACTTCACGGTATGTACATATGGGTGGTGGAGCACATGTGAGGATATGAATATCCAAATCCCATTCTACCTCTAGAGATGAAATTTCAGACATCAATTCTAAACATCATTATGAATATTATGATTATGCTAGGTTCAACGAATGTGATTATAAGGGTCAATCAGGTACATTGATTCAAGTTTCATCCCTTACACCAACAAACATGGATGATATTTTCTGATGGCACAAGGATGGAATACCAGTGGTCATATCTCCTGGGATTATGAGGCAAGGTACTGGTGGATAGAGTTTATTATGAACCAATTTTTTAACCATACAACCCACAATGTTTTTTGAGGTAGTTAAGATGCCTATAGAGACTAACTCTAAAGATATATTTGGGGGTATGTAATGAAGATCATTCATATATGTTGAGGTAGATTTGGATCAAGTCCACACTAGAATATCTGAATACATAGAATGAGCTGCCACAATCCACTACAATTTATGGGCTTCATGAGTCATATGCATAGATTTATGGGGCTGATTATCCTCAAAAAACATTGAGAAGGTGGACCATGTGAGCCAATGAGGGAGTGGAACCTCTACCTCTAGGCCAAGGCTAATGTACAATAAGGTAGAATCATAGAGTAAGGGTAGTTCTACATCATGGCGATGAAGCTCCAGTAGTGAGGTCGATGTTCTAGGGATCTGCATTGATCAAAGATGAAGGAAGAAGAGAAGTATCACCAGATCTAGTACTCCCAGTAGAGTAGAACTGGGTGGAAGGAGAGGCATCTAAGGTGTTTCATAGGACATCCACCCAATATCCTCGGAAAAAATGGGTCATAGGGATATTCCTAACTACTCCGTCTATCTTGAGGCTCTGAAAATGTGGATTACCTAAAGAAAGTCCCTCAACACATGTAAGTTGTGTGATCATTTGAATATTTATGGGATGAATCTTGTTGGGATCTTCTTTGAAAATAGTGGATTCCTCAGGTCCTAAGAAGGAGGGGTAAAATTCGTATTATAATTACAATACATAGTACATTTACAAGGCATTGCAGGTCTAATAAAAGATCAAGTGTGGGTGCGACTAGACATGAACTATCCCATGAATCTATCTTTGGCTATGTTGGTAGAGTGATTCGCCTTTCCTAATTACTTAGATGGATCCTAGGGGGAAGAATCCAATAAAGTAACCCCTTAGGAGACTATCGAGGTCATATCATTGAAGGAATCCCCTTTAGAGGAATGTGAGGTAACAACCTTGGGTGACACTTCGTTAAGGGGATTCAATAAGTCTCTGGAATTAATTTTTAACTCATTCCCCTATTCTATCAATTTTAACATTCTTTTTCATGATTCCATAACTGAAATATATTTCGTATAGGATAATATTGTGTAGGAGACCCCAACTCATGGGGATGGATGTGTGGTAGTAGATGTAGAGGACCAAGACCCAAGGCCTAGGTCTGGGTGATAATGGACTTAGTGGCTAGATGTGATGAGAATTTCAGTATGACCTATCATGAATCTATATATCTATCAATCATATATGATGTTCTATGTACCGTGTTCTAGAAAATGAAGACTCAAGAATGTGATACGCCACCACTCATAGTACTTAATCCCCTCAAATTATAGAGACGTATCTATTTATTCTTGATTAGGTTAACTGATAGGATTATTATATAAATAGTGATGGGAGTATAGGGAACTCTACTATGGAACATGTTCAGAGGATATGATATTCCATTCCCGATGAGGGAGCCATTCAATGCAGATCTGGCAGTTTGTCTTGACTGGACTGCAACTTCTGGTGGGTCCAATATTGGGGGGACACATGGTGATTTCTGGGAAAATCTCATCGAGGTGGGATCAAGTGAGGAATATCAACCACAAGATATGGATCCCATCATGTTTGATATGATGTCAAAATAAGAACTCGCTACTGAAATCTTGGATGTATTTCCAGAGTATAATCCTGTTGGGCCAGAAAAGCTGGATAGTTCTGATTCTGACGTGATTGAGGACAGTCGGGATACACAACGCCGGACATGAAAGGTTGTCCAGCACTTCATCAACAACACTATAAAACCAAAATAAATAATCTGAATGGGATCACTTATCTACTAGCTACATGATTTTTGTACTGGAGGGTATAATAAATGATATTTTCACATGCTGGTTTGGGACTACCATCCTAAGAATATATGGAAGAGTAGTTGTTGTATAGACATCGCCTAGAATCAGGATAAATCATTCAGAACTCAAAAGAAACAGGATTTTGAAATATAAATCCATTGTTAGGAACGGTAGATGGATGAGAATTATTCATTTTTGATCACTCAATCAGTATTGATAGAAATATGGAGGGATCAGTTGATGGAAGCCAAAGAACGACTGAGATAGGTATCTCATCAAGTGGATGGTCTTTATGAAGAGCTGGACTGGTTGTTGATCTGGGTTTACATGATTCATCTAGAAGTAAATGAATATTAAATGGATCTTAGGTGGCGACAGAAGATCCCGGAGGCCACATGCTAATGGGTGGAGGAGCATAAGCACTCCATTGAAGGGAAGATCCATAAGGTAAGTTTTTCTTGCAATCTATTGAAACATACTTTTTATTTTAGTCGAATTCATGGACACATTCTTGCATGTTTCAATTATCTAGAATTAAATAATAAATATGAAACAAATAATTACCAATCCATAAGCTTGCATGGATTATTCTAGGTGTAAAAAACAAGGGATTTTCTCATAATTTCTCACCTTGCATGATAGTGTCAGATAATCCTCTAATACTCAGGGTCTGCTATTGTTGACTGACAACCTAATGTTTTTGAGCCATGATAGGATTTTACTGGAGAACGAGGCTCTCAAAACAACAAATTTTATTCTACCAACATCCTCTTATTCATGAATAGGATAACTTTGGGGGCATTGGCATCGATACAAACAAAGGGAAATGAATAGTGTTAATCGTAATGCCTAAAATCCGAATCATAGAAAAAATGACAAACTGGTACAGGATAACAGCTGGCCATATTCAAAAAATAGTATTTTTACTACTAGACTAAAATGGGGATAAAAAAGAAATGGTCGACTACTGACAATATTCAAAACACGATACCTAACCTGAAATGTCATTTGATTCCTTTGAACGATTTTCCTAGGATGGTGGGTGAGCATAATCAGAATAGCGATAATGTTAGGGGTCCCTCAAAACATGAAAGTGGATGAGGATCCAAATGATGGGAATGCAATGAAAGGGGTGGAAGATGGAATGTTCAAAATGATTTCAAGAGTCATGAAATTATTCCACTGTGACTTAGAGCACATTGGTGTATGCGCTTTGGTCTAAAAAAATATCAAACCCATCTTCAAGGAAGAACCTCTCTGGTGAGGGCCTAGAGTGCCTTACAGTTTCAAATCATGAAATATAGAATTATGAACATATTTTTTAACATCATACGATGAGGATGAAGCATGGTAAATTTAGAGCCATATGATCTGGGTGTGACTCAAAGTTTAACGTCATGTGGCAGGGATGTTTCACACCGTTTAAGGTATTACTTCTGGACCTCGGAGAATAGTTTAGAGTCTTGTTTCACATACTGTATTCTGTATTTTTTTCAAAATAATTGTGTGTAATAGGGGAAATAAACTCAATGTGAATAATCCTAATAAATCTTTATTTTAAAAAAATTATTAGGAAAAAAATGGAAGGAAGGTACTGGTGATCTGATGAGGAACACAATCACAGTGAAGCTCTTAGTTTAAGGTTTTAAAGTTTGGATCATTAGTGAGGACAAAGGGATTAATGAACCAATGGCTAGGCCCAAGGAAAAAATGATTGGGTATCACCATGTATACCATAAGAATGCGAATAAGTCCATACAACGTTCTTTAACACAAGATGGTAGTAGACCAACACAAGATGGTGGAAATCCTATCTGGCGAGGATGCTGAAGAATCCCATAATATTCATGAGGCATTGTGAACTTGTCCTGGGTGGGGTTGTAGTTCAATTTTTTCCATTAAGGATGTGGATTCTTAGCTTTTGGTAATAGATTTTGGACTATTGAGGATTCTAAAATGGGTATATATTGCACAATTTCCAAATATACCTGATGTGAATGAGGAAAAAGCGGCCCAGACCCCACAAAAAATCACATGAGAGGACTATGCACAATTTAAAGTCATGGTTCATGGATTTGATCATCTATTTTAAGGTCATATAGCTTTGGAAATGGAAAAGTGATCTAAGAGGAACATGATTACTGTGGTGCAATAAAAAACTTGACATGAATGAGTACAAAGAGTATCACACACCCAACACATGAATTACATAGGAAGCTCGCATATAGTTAAAAAAATGGTTCTTAAATTGATCTCATAGTTTATGGTCATAGAGTTTAGACAAAAAATACCAAATGTGAAAGAAGATAAATAACATGGATGATCCCAAAGGAAAAGTGCCTAGGAATATCTATGTATACCATAGGGATTGGAATCATGCACACCCATTGTTCTGGAAATCCATGCAGTTTAAAGTCAAGATGTGAGATCTGAGATGCACTGACATATTTAGGGGATGTAAAGTTGTAGTTGGAACCAAAATTGATGATATGTGCATCACTACGAATCATATATCCCATGTGGAAATGAATCAAGCCACATGTCTGTCTTTAGGGGAAATTCCCATATGTAGGTATGACCTATACACACAGTGAGAGTACATTTCATTTTTTTATTTTGTATGTTCTCCTTTGGGGGGGGGGTGGACAAAGATCTAAAGTCCATGTTTCGCTGCGGTAATCAAGCCATATGTAGGTCTTGACAGGTGGCATGTAATATGACTAGTGTCAAGGGGTGATGTCCTATCAGGTGATAACGTGATGATGTTGTGAATTTTTTATAGTACGACCTAGACGGTAATGTCGCAGTTTATGTTCATGTGAAAATACCAATCCCTGAATTTTAACATCATGTGGTAAGTATATCAGTTTTAGGAGAGGTATCTTAGAGGATATGTGTATGGTGTGGAAAAATAACCTAATTTAAATAAGGATCACAGAGGGACAAACCACAAAATACACACCCAAGAGAACCATTTTGATGATCCTAGTTTAAGGTTTTAGTGTTTAGACCATATGGTCTCGTAGTTTATGTTCAGGGAGTTTAGACCATAGGTCATGAAGATCCTCTATGTAGGTAGAAACCATATCATAAATCCTAATCCCACATGACCGATTCTCATTATTTTAAATAAGGAGGGGTGTTTGGATTTCCCTATCACAAGTAGAAGCGTACAACAAGGGTTAGGAAATTATGGGTTGATAGTGTTAAGAAAATACCTATATTCCCACTCAATGTAAAAAGATGCTTGAGGGGGAAACACCAAGTGTTTTAGAGCTCTACTAGAACATTTTGATGTGAAAATTATGTAAATTGAATCATACAACATCCGAATCGTGGGAGGGGTGACTAATGAGTTGGATCATTTTTACCATATTTGCAACATAGGACCCACCACATCACCAGTCAAGGATGGGGCATGAAAACGCATAATCCACTATTGACCAAATTTAAAACATAGGATTTTCTATTTTTTGATGAAAATACATCAGGGAATTAGCCCAGAATGAAATGTGGGATAATGTGGCATATCCATCACTTTTATTGGGTCTGTCTAGATGTGAATATGATGAACATATAAACCTAGAAAGACTAGAAGTGTGGATACGGGTCGGGGAAATGTTCTCATGGAACTCGAAACTCTAAGCCTCACATCCCGGTGCATCAAACAATTTCAGGGGTAGTACCCAACTAAACTTAGGAGGAAAGATCCTGGTATCACAAATAGTTTAATGTTGTATTTCATGGACCAAATGGTTTTAGTTTAAGGTTATAGAGTTTGGACCAAAGGAACCTAGATTATCATCTTGTGTATGGGATGTATCCATAAAATTTAACTTCATATGTTAAGGATAATATGCTATATAGTTTATTGTCATGCGACTAGAATATTGGAGAGAGAGGTATCATAAATGGGAAATTGCATGCCTCGAGGATCGCACCACACCAGACACTCCTTAAGGGAAACTCAGGATAATGGAATTAATGTTTTATGATCCTAAGGTTGGGCCTAAAGAGATAAATGTTTGGGAATTTTTTCATTTCCCAAGAGGATGGAAATCAAGCCACACATTGTTCTTGAAACTGGAATGGTAGATGACATATGGTAGGGGAAATTTCCTCTTATGAAAGTATATTCATGCTATTGAATATAGCGACATGAAACTAAAATGAGTGGGAAGTCATTTCAACCAAAAAAAGTCATGTGAGAACATAAGTAATAAACCAATGTGAATGAGATAGAGGAGGCTCATGCCAGATCACATTATACTGAGGACATGTATATAGTATAGAGTCATAATGTTTGTACTCGGAGGTGAAGTAGGAAAATTTTGTCTGGTATCATCCAATGTGAATGAGGCCCAAGAAACCAAACACCACATGACATATTCCTAATAAGAACTTGCACATAGATTAATGTAATAAGGCTTGTACTAGAAGGTGGGTATCCAAGAAAGATGAAATGTATAGTGTGGAAAGAACAACTTGATGTGAAAGTGGCCAAAGTTTCACACCCCACACTATATATTTTCAAGGATAACCTTCATATAGTTTAAAGTCATAAGTCTTGGACTTGGGGGGTGAGAGTATCCCTAAGGGTATGTGTGTGGTGTGAAGAAAAACCAAACATGAATGAGAACCGTGGATGCCCCCAACAGAAAATATATTACCAAGGAAAACTCAGGCCAAGGGGTCAAAAGGTTCAATTAGTGGATGGGCCCAAATAAATTTTGTTTAGGAATTCCTACGTATCCTATGAGGATGGGAATCAATCCATACATAGTGTGTGAATATGGGATGATAAATGATTGAAGATATAAGCAATGTTCTCTCAAGTGTGGACATCATGGTGTTATGCAGTTTATCATCACATGACTAGAATGAAGATTGTTATGTGGTATAACTTCATTAAACTAAGATACCAGATATATTTGTTTAAGGTTGTAGAGCTAGGACCATAGGATGATGCATCGACCATTGGAATATACAGTGTGTCACCGTGCCGCAACCCGATGTGAATGAGGGCCAAGGGGGACCAACACCATATGACACACTCATGAGAAGAACTCTCATATAGTTTAACATCTTGTGCTTGGTACTAGAAATGTTATGCATTTTAGTGTCATGAATCTAAGATGAAGAAAAATTTAATGTCCTATAATATATAGAGAAATTACATTTTAGGGTCATTCAAAAAAGACCATAAATGCTATGTAGTTTAGCATCTTTTATCTAGGTTGTTGGAGAGAAATTTAACATTATGAAGGATGAGTTTGTAATTATTGACATCATACATGATGCATGGCCCCTCTCATGCGAAGTACTATTTGAGAACCTTGGAGTTAGTTGGAGGAGTGATGTGCTCCCCATATTTAGTGACTAGATAATACACACCATTGGGATATACATTTTTCATGATATATGGCCTTTCCCATTTGGCCTCTAACTATGGTGCATTCCTACCATATATCAACAATTTCCTTAGAGCTAGTACTATATCACCCTGGTGAAAAGAGTGAAGGATGACCTTCTTGTTAAATGCTCTAGATACCTTGTTTTGGTGCCACTCAAGATTGTGAAAGGCTCGAAGACTATTCTCATTGAGGTATTCCAGTTTAGATAGAAAAACTTTTCATCTCTTTTCTAACATCTGTTGGTCAATGATAGCTATTTCAAGATGGAAACTGAATCTTTATGGGAAGGAAAATCTATATTCCGTACAGCTGGGAATATGGAGTCACCTAGGTGGAGTTTCAAATTAGTGTCTGATAAGCCCAAAGAGCATTGAAGAGATTTTCTAGAAAACATTTCATGTTCTGTCCCACCATCTTTTGAAAAAGGTTATATAGGGTTTTTTTAACACCAAAATCTATCCATTTGTATGAGCTTGATAGTGAGAAGTTTGGAAAGATCAAATACTATACTTGTAGCATAATTTCTTTAGCTCTATAGCCAATATGTTGGTTTCATTATCGGTGAGAAAAACATGAGGGACTCTGAATCGATAAATGATGTTAGAGATCACAAACTCAACAATATAATGGGCCATGGTTTCCTTGAGGGGGACTACTTCTATGCAGTTAGAGAAGAAATTTGTTGCATCTAGGATGAACCCCAACTGGCGATCTGTTGTGGGTGGATATGGTCCCATATAAACGAGTACCTATACAACAAAGGGCCCTGAGTTCTTTATAGTATATATGTGCTTCAGTGGCCAATGCATGAAATTTTCATGTATCTAAAATCCATTTAACCTCTTGGAAAACATGATACAATCAATGACCATGGTGATCCAGATGTATCCTACCCATCAAATCTGGTGAGAGAGATTCATCCTATCATGATGAGAACCATAAGATCTGATATGAACTTCCTGCATACACAGCGGAATCCAATCCCATTTAATTTATAATATGATAATTTGATTAAACTCGTTTTTGTAGAGAGTCTACTCTAGGTTTGGATCACTCAGGAGGGTGGACTAAGATGCACGGTAGATAATTCACACATGTTTGGCTCTATCAGTAAGGAGAACACCATACTGGAGATATTCGATGAAGGGAGTCATCCAATTAGAGTTTTTTTCTGCAATAGGGGGATCTAGGGGACCCAATGTGGAGGCACCGACAGTAAAGTGATTTAGCTGCTAGGTTTCACCATCATCCAAAGTGATGGAAGCGAAAAATATTCGATGTTCTGCAAGAATGAACATATCATCCTAGTCAGGCTCTCTGAGAGAAGAAGCTAAACAGGCCTGGGTGTCAGCTTGACCGTTCTATGAATGAGGAACATGAGTCACATGTAGCTGAGAAGATAATTGTGCCATTAGACGGTGAGATTCGCTTAGTGGGGGCATAAGGTATTTTTTACTTATGATATCATCAACATTGATCTACTTGATCACTTTCTTAGAATCCCCTTTCACATGCTGGTGGGGAACATAAATATCGAGATCCATCTCCATACCATTAATGAGAGCCTGATACTATGTCTCATTCTTAATGTATCATTTTAATTTCAAGAACATATTAAGTAGAAAAGAATGTGTATTCATAATGAAAATGAACCCTTGGCATACTCCACTGAGCCTAGGATCATTGAGCCTTATTCTGATTGGATGTTGGGAGGCACCATCAAAATGCATCTACCAACACAACTTTGACTTGGTCCATTCAGAGGATAACATCATCGAGGAAATCAATATACTGTGGTGTTTCCTCAGGTTATGGATGAGAAGCTATAAAATCTTCCATCACTTATCCCTTGATGGAATTTTGTGGAGAAAATATAATTTTGAACTACTGAAGGATCACTATCTAAAATGCTAGATGGCATGTCAACATCATGCGGTTCAGGATGTGGTTTAGTGGATCCACATGGGAAATGTGCTGAATCTCATGATGCTGCAGGTAGTTCTGTAACTTCTACACTATGAAAACCAACACATGACAACTCTTCTTTAAGGGAGAATATATATATTCTTCATCGAGGATCATGTGACTATAATAGTACAAACATTTTTAATTACGTTCATCATTCTTCTGGGTGAGTAGGGTGATAAGGGATTGTTCTAGGGTTGTCACATATAGGACCAAGGAATTCCCATAGATGAGTGTCATCATAACTAGAGACTATAGAAGATTCTTTATTAACTCCTTAAAAAAGGTCAAGAACTATTCCTTATACTGATAGATGATACCTTTCTTCATGATCATGGAAAAGGGATTACAATTTCTATCAAAATTCATGATGAATCAGCGTATATATGCTAAGTAGCCTTGAAGTTATTAGATCACACGAAGGATTCTCAAAGTAGGCATCTAGATGGTACCCTTGATCATATCTTGGTCATTCTCGATTCCTATATAACAAAAACTGAAATTGAGGAACATCCCATAGGTCACCCTAAAGGCACATTTCTAGGCATTCATCTTCAGTTGTTAGGATCGAAGGAAGAAAAAAAAATTCTCAAGATGTATAATATGGTCCTAAATATGGTTTTATTTTACCATCAAATCATCCACAAAAAATTCCACTAACGTCATGAGTATTGGGTTAAATATGCAGCGTGTGGAATGCTGATATCTAGCTCTTCTATTCTACTTAAATAAAGGAATTTCTTGATAGCAGAAAGTACCTTGTGGGGCAATAAAGTTGGTTGAATCCTTTTCCATGGGTCCATTCAGATCTAGTTTTACTCGGAATACCCATCCATGAAGGATATATCCTGGAACCTAGCTGTGAAATTAGTTAACCACTCTACCACTAGAAGGGGAAAATGTCAATGGCGGTTGAGATCCTAGAAGTAGATAAAAACTTTGATTTTTTCATTATTCTTTATTAAAGTGACAATTTTGGCGAGCCACTAGGGGTAATTAACTTCCTTTAGGAATTAGGCTTTGATTATCTTATCAAATTCAGCCTCAACCATGGAATAGTGGGATGGATGCATCTTCATGGGAGGATGCTTGAATCTATAATGACTCCCCAATAGGGAAAGATTGTTGATGGATACCCAAAGTTCTGTCCCTAAAATCTCATCATAGCTCAAAGAAAACTCATCATGATTCCACTTTATGAAATCCATATACTACATCTATTTTTCTGGAGGAATGCAAACAATGATTAGGGTTGGACCCATATCTAACTCGATGCTACGATTCACCTAAACCAGCTCCTCGACGGTGGTGGAGGCACCATCTTAGAATGTGGGAGGAGAATATTCCAAACCATATTCATCATTTGAATTAGGGGGATCATCAGGAGGAGTAAATTCCACTGAGATGATTGATTCAGAATACAATGATGATACCGGAGTGAGAGAAGATATATTCTTTATCAATAAAATATGATATAGTAGAAACCATGGAGACAAAGGTAGTAAATCCAATTCCATCTGTCCTTCGAACAATGGATCCATACTTGATGTCAAATCAATAGTGACAAGTCAATTTGGGATAGTTCAACCTAGATTAGAGGAAAAGAAAGTATGATGGAAAGTTGTTTTCCTGGGTTGAACACCTCAATACATGATAGGAGTAGGGGGTTCTAGTATGACATGAAATTCACCCATGTATGAATATGTGGTAATCTTGTGGTGTTCCTCAAACTGTGGGTCTTTGTTGATTTTTCTCTCAGGAATGACAAAGAAATTCCCCAAGATTGGTGTTATGGATCCCAATCTGTGAATCGGGAGGACAAATACACCATTCAAATATATCCATGGGTTAGTTGTGATGGAACTTTTCTCATCCTCATTGGTTTGAGCATGATTTTCCTTGCCCTCGTAGTAAGACACATCCATATAGAGAGCTTCATGAGAGGTAAATGGACAAGAATCACCTTGGAGAATTCATACTGTACCATGGAGGGAGTACTTGAGGCACTAGTGATAGGAGGAGGGGACCGATGTGTGCACATGGATCCAATAACTACCAATCAATTCATTTTAAGAGGTGATCTACAAGAAAACCACAAACTTGGTGTATACTATCAGATTGTCAAAGTGGGTTATAACATAGATCCAGCCATGCGACCTCTACTCAGTCATGTCATAACCTTAAATATTCAGGTTGTAAGGGCTCAAATTTTCTTCAGAGTGTCCCACACTAAGGTGTGTTTGGGTCAGGATGAGGTTTATACCAGAACATGTGTCAATGAGGCAACAAAATAACTCCATTCCATTGAGGTAACTAGTGACATACAATAGACATATGTGCCCCTACACTGGGGAACTCTCATCCTCTCTAAAGAAAGAGATGATGATCTAACATTCTGACTCTGTGACATACTTTGTGTACAATGTCTGAGATTTCATAACCTATATTTGTAACAAGAGGAGGATATTAAAGGATTTTGTGGGGGATTATCAAATCTCTTCTGACAGATAGATGGCCTTGAGGATTGAGAGTTTCGCTGGAATGTTGTCATGGTGCTTCGACACATTTTACTTCCCTGAAAGTTATAAACTTCGGCCTGCATGGCATACCTCTATGGAGGGAGGCATGACAGTTTCTATGGGTGGAACCAAAGGGTTTTGACTATTACTTTGAACATTATACTGATCAGGAAATCTTTTAACAATCACCACTACTTGACCATTGGATGAATGATACCCTATTGAACCCAACTAATCATGATACAATGTCAATATTCTGGAAGGTCAACCAGCAGAATCAATAGTGGTAGTGGATCTGGAGAAGCAGGCTGTGAGTAATATTCCTATATAGATCTTCACAACATCTGATGTCTGGTCTTTGTGGTATGCACATCTTGGATTGAAGCACTGAACCAAACATTATGGTGACATTCCTATCCTCATAATCTAACACCATTTAGGGATCAACCGATTTGATTGTAGGCCCATTAAGATTCTCTATATCATCATTGTAGGAGTCTTCTAGTGTGGGATTGACCCCAGGTGTGATTCCCATTTTTTGGTCTATGAATTTGTCAAATGTATAGGTCCGATTCAATACCAGTGGGGGTTTATCATTCCCTTACACCATTGAGGCATACTATTCTTAGATGTTGAGGGTTGAGAGAAAAATACAGAAGAAAAATCTAAAGGAGTTGAAATGACTTCAAGAGTTTCAGGTTGGCCTAGACAGGCACGAATGCTGCCAGCTCTGTGGGTGACTGCCCTGTGAGCTAACCAGTCATCGTACATCTAATCCCCACAGATGGATACTTGTTTACATTTTCTAGAACCTTTACTATCATTTTTGGGATCAACAGTGATGTGGGATACCTTTTCCTTTAGTTCTCCCAACATAATCACACCATTTTCTGTCTAGTTCTGGAGCCAGTCTTTTAACACATAACACTGCTTGATGGTTTGTACAAGGAATTTGTGGTAAAGAAATTAGTCATGATATTTAGGGAGGTCATCCTCCCGAGTATTTCTACATTCAGGGCACTGTAGAGATCCTTGACTCAAATCATTTTTGAAATAACATAACACATTGGTATTTAGAAAAGAATAAGTATGGTTTCTCTTCTCTAGAGGGGGAACTATTGACATTCCCAACACACATTATCAACAACTTATCTTTAGTTAGAGGCTTTTTGAGAGAGTATGTGAGTCCTTAACAACTAAAAATGACTTTTGTTATGACTCATCTGGTCGTTTCATACACCTGAAGAGGTCCGGAATACTTTTATTGTGCATAGTGGAACTAAAATGATGGATAAAATACCTACAATGATCTTTCCAGCTAGTAATAGACCCAAAGGGTAAATGTTTCTACTAGAAAAATGAATTCCCATCTGATGTCTCAATAAAACATTGGATCTCGATGACCTCGTTCTATTCTGAAGTTCCAAATATGGGAATTCATCCTGAGATGAAGTGGGCATGATGTTGTAGCGGGTCACCCATCCTATTCAAGGGGTGGAGGATGCATTTCTAAAATTTGGGGTGGGGTGGGGTGCTCACATGTAATACATCCCTACGATATATGAATCTACATCTGCTAGGATCGAAACCTATCACATTTCCAAGGCTTCGAGTAGAGTAGCAATAGTAGCTATCAGGTCCTCCTAGTGGGGGTTCCTTTCTAGATAAGGATTCTTGACACCACAACATTGATGGACTCATAAACAAAATAAGAAAGACTGACAGATTGTAGAATGATCTACATAGTGGCTTAAATAATTACCTATATCACATCTTGATCTAGATATCGAGGGGAATTTTCATGCTACATGGGAAGATTCAGTTATGCATACCGTGCTCAATTTCCATAGGCTCCAGATTGTGCACTTTTTGTTTCTGTGGGATCAGAAACCTAAAGTGTGGGAAAAAATAAAAGAAGTATTTTAAGTTACCCTATCAGAACTGGTGGAGGAAGAAAATAATCCTTTCCGGGATCACCATAATCAACACATCACTCATCATGAAGCTCATTCGTAATCTAACACTACTATAAAATATGTTGTAACAAAGCGGTGATTGCGGGATCATATTCTAACTTTTGTGAGACATCTGGAAAATATATGGCCTTAAGTTCTCCCACACCCTTTTTGAGAATTCGATAGATAGGTAATGATGGAAAGGCATATTCTAGGATGATAGTATGCCTATGAAGGCAAGTGATCATACTTGGAGGGTTAAGGATATGTTTTTCCACCCTAGAAGATTGATCATCATCACCACCTTATACACTGATCTCCCCATCCTTGGGTAGCCTGAACTCAGCCATATTCATTGTGACAACACCTGGAGTGTCCTCAAGGTGGCCATGTAAATCCTTTTGTCTCTTGATAGGACTAATATAGAAATATTAATACCTCTCCCAACCATGTAATTTCACATGTGGGGATGCTTCTTCAATGATTTTGTGGAGCAATGTAAAGCTCTGGACACATCACTATTGAAGGATCTGATTGAAACTAAGTGATATGGGATATTGTTCCACAGGAGGTGCAGTTAACTCTACCATGAAACATTGTTGTCTGATATCATGAAAGTGCGCTTAATTCTTCAGGAATACCAATTGACGGTTACATAGGAAGAAATATGTTACCCAGATGGTTTGATGGAAGCACAGAAACACTTTTAAAAATTGAGGGACTCTAGAATATTGATGTCGGGAGCTACATTTGTCCAAAAACAATTATGACAGTTGGTCAACAGCGAGAGTGTCCCATAAGATTCCCTTCCAAGAAGTGGGTCCTCACTCTTGGCTGCCCCAATCTCTGATCAATTCTAGTTAATAATCTATAAACCATATAGATGTGGACAACTGTGGTGCTGGACTATATGGTGGAGAGACTTCTTGCAATGATGGATGATCAATTCATGACGATTCATCTCTCATAAGTGGCACCAACCACAACATCACATCCCTATAAGATATGGTACGGACCACCGATTCATGTGCAAGGAAAGAGAAAATCATCTATAGGTACACTGGGTACTGGTGGCCTGTCATATCCTAGAAACACTCCCCATAATCCCTTGAAGAGTTAGATTGCGAATCTAGTAATGCTCGAGATGTTTTCTCCACGAGACCATAGATGGGATCCAAATATTCCTCCACCAACATATATTTGTGAAGGGATTTGGGGATCTAGTGCATCTCACCTTTCGGGCTGATGAGCTTCACCCCCTCGGATCCTACCCCAGACTCTGATATATAATACATGGGGGGGGGGCTCCATCATTGCTTCCCATTCAGATTCTGAATATGAGAAGCATATAGGATTCACAACAACTTGGTGATCCTAGAGTTACTCATTTGGTGGTGAATTTTATCCTTTCTGCCTCCGGAAGGTTTATCATAGAAGGGAACTTTTTTGACTGGAGGAGGACCTTAATGGTATAGGTGGATTGTGCAAGGAGGACCTCCTCTTTGGTGAGATGTTGTGTGGGGGGAACCTAGGCATGTTTTAAAGATAATATGGGGAGGGCCTTCATACGAGTTTTCCTTAGACCAGGGAGGACCTCTTTTGTAGATGTGGGTGGTGTGAGGAGGATCTTCGCATATCTGGCTATTAATTTGGTATAGAGGACCTTTTTTGGAGTCATTAGAGACATGTGGATGACCTCCATGTCAGTTATTGGTGGAGCGGGGAGTACATACACCTTATTTGGTAGAGGTGAAAGGAGGACCACCATAATGATCATGGTTGAAGTCAGTAAGACCTCTTATTTGGATGTTTCTAGAGTGGGGGGGACCTCCACTAGATCTAGGTAGGAAGGGAGGAGGGCCTTCGTGTCGCTGGTCAGAGACTTGAGGAGGACCTCCACATCTGTAACCATAAGCACAGAGAGGACCTCCATACTAAATTTTGATTATGCGGGGATGATACCCACCTTGGATGATGTTGGGAATATAGGGAGAACCTCAATTTTGTGTGTGAGATCAAGGAAGTCCTCCACTTTGGTTGGAGGAAACATAGGGAGGGCCTCCATGCTGAATATCGTCAACATGGTATGGCCCATAATGGATACTAGGAACGAAGATGGATGAGAGATTCAACACAAACCATCCATGAGGTGGTAGAGGGATTGATCCAAATGGTGTGTTGATGAGTCCTTTCTCTATAGCAGGAGGGAATTTGTGGAATATTTCAGGGTAGAAAGGGACATAGGAGCTATTGAGGATGATTCCCCCTAAAGGGAATCCTAATGGGAATGGGCCTGATGTTGGTATCAGGTGAGTCCGACTAGGTATGGGGGAGTAGGGGAATGGTCCACTTATTCTTCATCTTGATGAAATGTTTGTTGGAGGCATTGGCATGGCCATGTGTGTTCCTTCCTTATCATCTCTGAAGAAGTTGTTGTTTCTAGGGTGACTTGATTATACCATACCTCATTGGAATAGTGGAATGATTCTATGAAGTGATACTGAGATAGGATCCTAAAATAGTTCATTGTCGTAGTGGGGAGAAGGGGAACATTGTGTGGCCCTTGGGCTGGTGGTGATAGCGAGTCACAATAGCCTCCAAGTCTTGGAGACCCATGTCCCTTGTGGGAATGACTCCCTTCTACTCATAGTGTCATGTGAGGATGTCCATAACCCTCCTCTGGATGATATCAAAGGGTTATATGGGGTATAAGAACCCCGTAGCTAATGAAGTCCTTGATCTCATTGTGGATGTAGGGTCATGTGGGATTTCCACATTGACATTCCCAGGCCCCTACATCTACATGCGTTGGGTGAGTGGTATCCTAAAGCTTGGGTCCATCAAAGCCTGAAGATTCAGATCATCAATACATATACAAGACATTAAATTCTCAATGCCCCTATATCGTCCAATATTTCATGGTGAGGGAGGAAGATCCATGATAATAGTGTGCAAAGGTGATTCTAAACATTCAACTACACTAACTACTGGCAAGTTTCATGCCAGACCCACTGTTTTCTTATCAGGCCCTCATGCTAGATATCTAGATCTAGTAACATAATGATATTTTGAACTAATGACTTGATTGCTACTAGTCCCCTTTTTAGGATAAGTGATTAAAATTGGGTTCACTATTTCTATTTCAGGTGCTTTCCATGGGGGCAAGCCTTCTCGTCCACATGGTCTTTTCCCATGCTTTGGGTGCATGTATATTGTTGTTTGTTGATGAATTCATTGTAACTCGCATTCCTTCTTTCAAAATTCAGGCAACATTTATAACTTTCTTGGTGATTTCATCTCCTTGATAAAAACATGATGATGGGATATCGGTTCCTCCTTCCATGGATCCCCCCTTAGAATTAGTTACCTAGTTTGTCTCTCCCTCGTAGATTTGAGTTGTAGTTTATTAAAATCATTTCTGGTTCCATATCTTTGTGTATACCAGGTAATTACACAGATTCTATCTAGAAATTACAAGGGGTATAGTCAAGGTAGATACTTTAGGTTAGGAGAGTAGTCATATTGAAAATAAGTTTCATATATGGGTTTTGGAACATTGAAACACCAATATTATTTCTTATATGAGGGATTATAAAAGGCATAAATATTGAGGCATCATGAGGAGATCACAAGTAATCTTATTCCCTATGAATATCTTCTAAGGTTTTCCTCAGGTATCCCATTCTTAACATGGGGTAGGCAGTGAGATTAATGTCATGTAGAGAGAGGATGAGATTGGTCATGATGTCTTATAGGGACAGATCACTGAGATGGTTCCTAATTAGGTAACACCAATAATTTTTACAATATTGATGTATTATAATGCCTAATGATAGAGGACACAAGGTGGCATGTCTGATAACAAGAAGGTTTCACACTGTGAAGGCTGATCTAGAGACTAATAAGGGTGGATTTGGGAGGTGTACCCCAATGAAGGGACACCAATGGTTATCATTTTCTAGGATTGAACCTTGTGGAGGCTTCCTACATACCCTCTGTAGAATATATGGATAAAAAACTGACGTATTTTAGAGGGTGACATGGGGAATGGGGCATACACATGGCTAGATACCCTTTAGAAGAGGATCACTCTTGGTTGGATGGATATGAATTTTGTGGGGATTATTCATGGTTAGAATTCTGAGTGCTACTGGGAACAATAATGAAGTGAATGGGGCTCACACACATAAAGTATTAAAATGGATGGCATGATCTCACTAGGTTGTAGTGGCTCTGGTAATAATCAAGATGGTTATAGAGGAAGTGGAAATGGAATGGATAGAGTGTCAGGGGTGATGGGATTGAACCTCCAGAAGTTCTCTTAGATACCCTATGTATAAGATAAGGATCAAAGTCCACATAGTTAAAATGGGGATATTAGACATCTAATAAGGTGTCCTGTGAGAATGGATCATATGGATTCAGGACCGAAGGATGTATAACCTATGGGTTAGGAAATGATCATCCTAAGACATGAAATCTTGAGGGAAAGACTGTGATGGGTGTGGATGATGGGATTTAAACTCATGGAGTCTTACAATATAACATGTTTATAATATAGGGTTCAAATTCCATGTAGATTAGTATGGAAATAGGTCTTACACAAGGTTATCCACCCAGATATAACCCAAAGAAAATGTGACCATTAGATTGGGAAATTATCCTCCCAATACATGGATACATGAGGGAAATACTAGGATGTGATTAGATGGTGGGAGATAGGTGTTGAGATTGAAACTTTAGAAGGCTTCTTATGTACCCTCTGTAAAAGACATGGATCAAATTCCATATATTTTGGAATGGCATCGTATTTTACACATTGTTATATTCCTAGAGACATGATAGGTATTACACATGTTTAGTAACAAAATATGGATTTATATTGGGTCTTTTTAACCTAAAGAGGTGTCATAGATGGAGATATGGAATTTGGTTGGTTATTACATGCTGATATGGCCCAAATAGATGGAAGTGGATGAATTAATCTCATTGGGATAATGGTGAGGTGATGGATGAAGTGATGGTGGATGGATCCAAACAGCCATTGGAGTAGGATATGAGGGAAGTGTCCCACAAAGGGAAAATTTCACATAATGGGGGTGTATCCCTGGGAGGGAGAACATATGTTTACCAGTGACTGGGATTCAACCTCAAGTAATCTTTGTTAAAACCATGTTTAAAATATAGGATTCAATATCCACATATTTTTGTTGGGTGACATAGAATTGGAGAATACACATGGATATAAACCTAGATTAAGGATTTTAGGGTCACTAATAAGCTCTAATATCACATTATTCATGCTTTCTGTGAGAAAAAATAGGATTAAATGTACCATAAGGTCATGTCGTGAAAGATGTGTCAGCGAGTGATAGTGTGGGGATTTCACATTAAAGCTTCTTGAATCAGATCCCATTCCATGTGAGGAGGATCTAATTCCATCACTCCATAAGGATGAGTGATTTTAAATAATTCCCATGGCATGGAACCCGATGTGAATTTCACATGTAAAGACTAGAGTTTAGCATCATGTGCTGAGGATGATAGAGAGAGGCAATTTAAAGTTTCACAATTAGGATGGGGAGAGATCACTATTTTCCGACATTGACTTATACTGATGTAAGGTGTGGACCATTGAGTAGTACACAACCCAATAAATGACCGATGAGAGGTGGTGGATGAGTGATCATCCATGGGGTCTATGTTATCATAATTAATATGAAATGAAAAATATATTAGCATAGCTATGTTGAAAATATTTAGGTCGGGAAATGTAACATGGAGAATCACATGAGGGATTAATAAATCACTACACACAATCCAAAAGGGCCACACATAGGAGGGTCTAGTGAATAAAGGGGCTTCACTGAGAGGGTATTGTTGAAGATCTCACGCTTCATGGGGAGCCAAGGCTTCAGGAAGGAATGATATTTATGAAGGAATGGGATTCACAGATCACAGGGACCCTACCATAACAAGAGTCCTTGCTCAGTGTAAGATTGGTTCATGAAGGCATAATGCTCCATGAGGCCTTGAGTAACCCAAAGGGTATCGTTCATCCATGAATGGTGTGGGCCTTCCCAAAAGGCATCCCTATATTAGGCATGGTTAAATAGGAATAAGGGAAAGGGAGGATCATGATGCTCCAGTACCTTGGGTGATCTATTTTCTCTCTAGTTCTTGTTGATCAGGTGCTTCACGAAATGGGATTTTGGATGTTGAAAGGGTAATTATACCTTCGAGGAGGAGTGATATAGATATTTATAGGAAATGAGGTATCACAATGACCAGTGGCACACTGAAAAAAAATGATGCTCTGAAATCGTGGGTGGATCTGCGAGACTCATAGAGTCATCCGTCTCTTGACATAGGTTTTTTCAGAGGGCTTTGGACTCACATAAGTTCCATTAATTCTTCTTGGCTTCACGGTGATGACGGGATCCACACGATAGCATCATGAGGTAGTATTATTTGATGATTCTTGGTCTCGTTGAGCTTTAATTTCATCTCAAATGATGGTGGACTTTACCAACATATCCCATGGAATGAATTTCAACCCTAATGAGCCCTGTAAGTGAACTATGAGGACTATGATTCCAATTATAAATAGGATACATAAAATTCCTTCCATAGGCCCATGTTTCATACCTAATGTGGAAATGACTTCATATATATCATTTCTACATGATGTTAAACTTTATGAAATGGTCCTTAAATAATCTATGTTGGTTTTTAATGACTCCATTAGATGATATATAATAATCCTATTAGAGGTTCAATTCCAATTTCAAATCACCAAAATCATTCTTGGAAGACATTAAAATTCTGATTTCTTATCCATATGACTTAAAAACATAAGTAGTCCCTGATTGTTATAATATAATAGGAAATAGATGTGAAACATTTGATAAGTATAGATTGTTTCATTAAAAAAATAACCTCTTGAATGTACATGAAGTTAATACCAAATAATTTTATCTAGTTAACATGTTTCTACAAGATGCTTTCATCAGAGAAAATGTTGTCCCTATAACTAGTAGCCAATGTGATTCTTTATTTTTTCCCCAAATTGCAACTATCCAAAGACATTCAACATTCACCACTTTTTTTGGTGATGTTTTCTCCCGAATCAAAACAAGATGAAGCGGTATTTTTTAATCCCTCTATGGACTACTCTTTGGAACTCATCACCAAGTATATGTCACCCGCATTGATTTAAGACATGTTTAGGGAACTCATACTAACTTCCAACTCATGGTGGATACTTCCTAATTACAATTCTTCTATCATGATATGGAAGAAACCTATAGTGAGGGTGAGTAGTCACATTAGGTATGTATGGGTTTGTCATGACATTGGGTCTATTGGAAACATACAAATTCTACCTCTTTTTTAGGGTGTCTCATATGTGAGGCATCTTAGGTGTGGAATTCTAGACATCCCATGTTAGTTATGTGGTAATTTATACTAGAGGTTTAAGTATTTAAATGATTTTTACCTCATGCATCCCATGTTTCATTCATGGGGTTGGAATTATGAATTAGGTGACATGTTCAATGTCTTGTGGAGAGGGGTGAACAATTAATGTCTTGTATGGAAAGATAATGTCATGTGTCCCAAGATTGGGTGTAGGTTTAATGTCTTGTAAGGAAAAGATGGTGGAGTGTGTACCTAATAGTTAAGATTTCACAAATTAATGATGTTTGGATTTATCCTCAAGGAGGCATCCTACACACCCTTTTTAAAATACGGGGATTGAAACCCATGTAGTTTGATGTCGTTGTTTAATGTCATGTGATATGACCAATCCATGCAGTTTAATGTCATTTTGTAACGTTTCTCATGTAATGGAAAGAGAAAAAAATGATGGAAGGTCTCAGACTTATATATGAAAGATTAAAATGATGGGAATTTCATCCCACATGGTGGATGGATTGTGGGGGGATTACAAATGGGAGATTCTCATTGCGGGTGTCTCGTACCCTAGTGGGAGGGATGGATTAATGACTACACTTGGAAGATAACCTAGTGAGGAGGTTCATTCCATGGTGGGGGGATAGTGTCATACCATGATGATCTTACATGGGGGATATTGTTCTCATTTTATAGGGCAAGACAACATTTTTATTCAGGTGATGAGGGAATTGTTGTGATATTTAATTTCACGTGATTAGGATGAGGAGCTAGGATGTTTTACATCTTGAATCTTGGATGTGGATATGACATACTCCTTGAGGGGGATTTTTTCAAGGATTTATGAATATGTTTCATAAGGAATACCCACTAAGACATGATTTTTTTTCTAAAAGATTCCCCCTTTAAGGATTGCATGACCACCTCTAATGTTCCTCTAGGTTGGGAATGATGTTGGTACTACTGTGGTAGAGTTTCAATAAACATATCTGGAGTTAGGGTACCTATACTTAGGATAAAAAGGAATTCGGATACCAATTCTTAGGATAATTAGTTATTATAAAAGGCCTTAGAAACACTTGAAGAAAAGTGTACAGACACAATGGAAGGTGTTATAGGTCTCATAGGAATTTAGGGTGTTGTTGAACTAGTAATGGATGATCACAGGTGACTGGGGAACTAAATTTTAATGAAATAAGACTATTTAAAAGGAGAAACCCTAGAGAGGCCTGAAGGAGGGGTTTGACAATGATTGAGTTTTCATAACATTTTCTGGTTTCCTAACATCTAGGGGTCTTGTAGAGTTCTGGGGTCTCATTAAAGAGCATGTTTTATGAAATGGGTGGCCCTAACTTGGGGAAAATTATTAGTTCTCATGGGTACAATTTTATGGAAGATAGTGAACTCAAGAAACCCCATGAGTCTCAAAGGGTATTTTTATTCTATGAGGTCCATGTACCATAACAAAATGAATATTGATAATTTTTTGAGGTTCTCATTAACCCATAGGAGGTGGTTCTGTGAATTATGGTACCATGGGAGATATATAATCTATCGTTCTCAAGAAACTATAGAGTATCACAAACTATGATATTTTATTATAATAGTAAAGGTCACATACCCTTAAAATCAAGAAAAAAGGGGTATTTATTTTACAATATAAGAAACCGTATTGGGTTCATGAAAGATGGAGGTGTTAAAAAAAATATGAGCTTCATGAACACATGGGGTCCTCCAAACCTGAGTGACACTATGAGAAGTTTGTTATTAAATTTTGAAAAAGATGTGGACATCTAAAAAATTATGCTCCATGAGTCTGAACATACACTGTGTGGAGGTTACCATCAAACGTTCATGCGGATGGGGATTCCATGAGGTGCATCCATTCATGAAGGTGGGGTCCTTCAGAAGTACAGTCCCTGATGTGTATTTTTGGTCCATTTTGGTATGAATTCATTTTGAAATAGATGTTACTTGGACTCTCTACGTAAACTTGTATTTTAGTGTAAAAAAATTCCTCCCTTGTATAATTTTATTTGATAGGGAAAGGAGGGATGCATTCTAGGGGAAAATTTAAAAATTGTCAATTGATAAACTTCATCGTGAAACTATTTCACGAAACTTAGATTGGTCATATTACATTAAATGGGGGTAAGGGTCTCTTAAGGGACCACAATTTTTTAGTAAATATAGGCATTTGGTCCCTATTCATGAATCTCAATACCTTCATGAGAATTTTGTGATTTTTATTCTCACCACTCATGAATCTCAACCCTTTCACCAGCTAGATTCCATGAACATACATTCATGAACCCATCTTTCATGAACATAACATTGAAAAATAGTATCTTAAAACCTTTTATATCTTGTAAAAAATGGGTTTTGAAGGTAAAAAACCTACTTCAACTCATTAAGAGGAGTTGGTTGGGAGCCTAAAGATCAAGTAGAGCATAAAGAGTGTGTTAGACCATGAAATTGTTATTGGAATGATGATGGATTCATAGTAGAAGTACTCACTGTGAAAGGGGAAGAAATGTATGGATTTAGGTTGATGGACGTATTTTTAATCCCTAATGATGTCCAATATGAGCTGAACTACTGGTTTAGAATCATTCTTGGACTATATCAATGGAACATAGCCAATGGGGGGACACTTCCAGAAGGATCATGCATTTCTTATGATGTAAAATCTCTAGAACCAAATAAAAACATCAATGGGGTGGCAATATGTGTAGATAAATTCCAACCTTAGAAAGAGATAATTCTCAAGTTTTAATTTTAAAATCCTCAAAATGGGTGGATAGACAACTGGGATCAATTCAATGTAGGAAAATTTATGGAAGAGTGGTCCTTGGTGTACTGAGAATGTGAGTTGTTCCATGAGTTTGATGCGTAGCTGAATGAGTTTTTACATTATGATGCATTATGTAAATCATATTTTCACATATACCACCACGAAAAATGAGAAAATGGGCTCACCCATTACTATACACATAGATGGGAGAGGACATATCCTATGGACATGATAAGAAAGTCACTCACTCAGGCTGATGAAGGAGGGCCCCTACAACCATAGGGATGAAGAAGAGTGGTGGTTGGAGAATTCCATAAATGAAGGTTTGGACTAGTGGGTTGGTTAGTAGATTCAAATATTGTAATCCATGACTTGAAATATGGAGGGGCTATAGGTAGAAGAGAAAGAACAAGCTCGATGCTCATTGAAAAGTGGTCATGAGAGGAAGGTGAACCACTTGTGGTGGTTCCAAGGATATTTTTATATGTTTTGGGAAAGTATATATTGCACCTAGATGTCCCCATAATTTTCATTTCTCTAATACTATGATATATGGGGGCTCTATAGATAGATCATCGCCCTCCATGACATATGGGAGGAACTAAAACAATATCAGACTTTCCATATCAAGTTGGGTCCTACTGAGTTCAGCTTCCACATGTCCCATCATGAGGAGGTTTGATATATAATAGAGATTTAGGAATTGGTCCACTCTTGAGGCACATTTCATCCTCAAAAAATCTATTTAAAGGTGTGACTCGGCATTCCATCTCCCTTATATCTCTCAAGAGGTGAGTTATCCCCTGATATGTCTCTGTAGGAGTTGTTTGATGAGTCTTGAGGATGTGTTGAATTCTAGGAGTTCTCTATGGTAGTGTGAACTTCCATTTGTCAAGATATTTATCACGTAAATATTATGACATTATATATTTTGGTAACTACTAAACCTCTAGGAGTATTATATAACTCCTCTTTACTTATGTAGGAAACAATGAGAATGGAGGGGGGGGATGTTCGGAATGAACTAATAAAAAGGGAGGGGGAATAAAACCAAGAATGGGAGAGAATAGGGTCCCTCTATAATGTCATTTATCATGTGTGAAATTGTTGGAATGAGAGGCACCCACGACTAAGGCAACGACCAATGGGTAAATTCCATCACCTGGGGTAATTTTTATGAAGGTATTTGAGAATCTTATCATGCTGTATTATACATGTAATATTTTTTTCCCATTTTTCCCCGTTTGTTTCTTTAATTCCCATTATACATATAACCAAATCATTATTAAATGTATGTTCATGTAATTTTTGGGGCTTAGATTCCTTCACCATCATCTTATTTAGAGGTTCTTGAGGTTAAGGCAACAACATCAGGAGTTTATCTTTGGGAAGATATGGATATGGAGGCCATGGTTCTTGGAATAAATATGTGGAATAAATGGGATAATTAACCAAGACTATGGAATTTATGGATGGGTTCAAGATGATTCCTACAATAGATCCATCGAAAGGTGTTGTGGTAGCTAAGCCCGACATAGATGCTCCACTGGAGGTGACTATTGGAGTCAAAGACTTATTAAAGGAGGTGACAATCAAGACACCAACTGAGGTGATCAAGGAGGGTATAATAGATTCACATACCCTGGATGTTCTATCAGTAGAGGCTGTTGGATCTGAGGCCTCTACAAAGGTGACGGATATTGGGCCACCAACAGAGGTGGTCACTAAGGCTGGGATAGTTGTGTCTACCTCAGATTTGTCATGGGAGGTAGCTGGGGATCCCAGTATAGATGACTGGGATGAAGAGGATTTGTTTCCCTTGTAAATGGATTTCATAGAACCTGAGGCCATTTCTGTAGATGATACAACCCTCAATGTTTTGACAGTCTTTCATCTGAATGATCTTGTGTTGCCCGAGGAATTTGATGATTCTTACTCGAATTCCATCGATGAGAATCAAGTCATCTATCAAAAATTGTAAATCTATGTGAGGAACTTCATTACCCACACCCCAATAGTTTACCTTCCTAAATATTTGGGATTCCCTTCCATGGGATAGTTAGCCATGGGACCAGAGGGGTGGATACTGAAAGTCTCTACACATTATATTAGTAATTTCTTGTTAAGGGGGAATGTGATGAGTTGAAGGATTTTGATGTTTCCTAGCCAGTAATTAAGGTTTTGGGAACCCACAATCTTTAGGAAGATGATGAGGATATATCCCATTTATAATGGATAGGTTAGGATCATGCAACCATAATTACCACTCAAGTTGAGATCATCAACAATTTGAGGGCCCAATTGGTGGAAGTTGAGGCTGTTGAGATAGAGGAACCATCCTTCGTGGATGAATGTCGTGATGAGTATGAAAAAAATATAGATTAGGTCTAAGAGGTCTATCCTAAATCAGTAAATTTTTTGACTAACCTCGTCTTTACTCAAAATAATCTATAGGCCTCTCAATAGAGGTTGGATAAGCTTGAGTGCTCAATTTTCAAGGTCAAACTATAGGGGGCATTATTTATCACAAAATAAAGGAGAAGATCCTGTATCTATATGACCTTCTTGAATTACAATTGTTTTTTATATTCCTTTTATTCTTGAGAATGATTTATTTTTTCTCCATGTCGACCATATTGAAAAGACAACCAAGAGAGAATCCCTAATCCCACACGAGTCATGATCAGTGTGGGAAATAAGGGAAAAATAGAATATGAGAGTACCCTACAAGGGTTTAACACTCAAGGAATAAGCTTTTCTATCAACCACCAGGATTTTCTTGACCTAGAGAGTTCTTGCTGAAGTGTGAGACTCACTAAGAAACTGACATTCCTTCTCAATGTGAACTTGTGCATGAAAGGGGAAATTCTATGTACATTTAGTTCTACCCAAACAAATGGGGATGAATATCATGAATTGAGACACCTAGGATTTGGAACATAATGGGGGTGGTCTAACTAAGGAGGATAACTAGTGAATTTTTTTAAAAAAAATGTATATTTAATTGTTTTTTTGGATGGTGGAAAAAAAAATTTTGACCACTGACCAAGCTAGACACACGAGAAATATCTCATGATTTAATATTAATCCATTTAGGGGGTGTTCCTAGGATGGTATGTGATCTAGTGTGTTATATGATCATTCAGTAAATGGAGGATTATTCATATGTGGAGGATGATTAGGATCCAAATAATGGGACACATGAAAAGTGGGTATGGAGTGAAGAAATGTTTGAATGGAGTTGGAAACTATCTGAATTATTCAACAATATCTTTGTGCCCATTGGGTTGGAATATAGGTTTGCAAATAGGCCATAATCATCTTATAAGGTTAGAGTCATCACATATACTATGATATTACAGTAGAACATGAACCGTGTGGAAGGCGAACAACACAAAAAGTGAGAGAGGCTTCTTAGTCGAGGGCCTTAGACACCTCGTACTTTAAAATCAAAAAATTAGGATGGTGAAAATGTAATTTGTCATCATATGGTAAAGGTGATGAACTTTAAATTTAATGACGTATGTTAAGAAAAATGGACAGACTATAATTTCATATGGTAAGGATAATGAATAAATAGTTTATCATCATACGATAAGGATGACAGACATTAAATTTAACTTCATACTTAAAGGATGATGTATCATAGAGTTTAAAATTATGTGATTGGGATGTCAAGTCATATAGTTGATCATCCTATAACTAGGACATCGAGCTCTTAGTTTAATTTCATAGAGTTTTGAGCAATATATTATAGTTTATGGTCCTAATTCTTGGTCCATATAGTTTTGTATGATGGAGAAATATGCACAATATTGAAGGATGAATACCTTAATAGAATGGAGGGGCCTAAGATTCCACCATTTTCCAGGAAAAATATATATGAGATAGTATGAAAAAATCTTAAGGTCGTGATTTATGGACTATGGGGAACTTCCAAAAAGGAACACATGTAGTATGAAAGAGTAATAATCCTGGCATGAATTGAGTGTGAATGAAGGATTAATGTTTCACACAACATTCCCAGGGAGTCATCCATATAGTTAAGTGTTATTATGTTTGGACTCAGGCTCCTAGTTTAAGGTCGTTGGTATTATAACATGATATCTTAGTTTATGGTTATAGGGTTTGGAACAATGGGTTCACTAAGGTGTTTGGTGTGACAAAAACAGTGGTAAACCTACATGAATGGTGGTCCAAGGGAGGCTGTTTACTGTAATTCCCCAACCACAGTTACCAAGATTCGGTGAATAATTTTAATACATTGGCATGATTATAAGGAATAATGTCCCGAAACACCGATCAGTTAACAGTCTTGGAAAATAGATTGCATACATGAACATTACATTACACTTTCTAACACAGAACACAAAAAACAATGATAATTTCATTGTTCCCTAAGCATAACCCTTCATCTCAAATATAAAACACTTCTTGGGATCCTGGGAAAATAAAACATAATAAAGGGGTGAGCTCAGATGCTCATTAAGGGTAAATAATTTAGCGAAATCTATAAACTTTTAAGGCAAGGTGTGTAATAAAAACAGTAGCCTTTTAAACATGAACTTGAACATAATATGGAAAAAATAAATCAAACATTACCATATAAATATGCACATGGATATTCTACTAGTCGAATAATCACATGTAATATCTAATTTCATAATAAGTGAATGTGTAGCAACGGACTTTAATTTTTGGGTCAAGGCCTCGTGCCAGGACCAATGAGATAATTGTAACTGGACCCCAACTCGAAGAGCCTCTGTAACCGGACTCCAACCCGGAGAGCCTCTGTAACCTGACTCCAAACCAGAGATCCTTTGTAACCAAACGCCAACCCGGAGGGTCTGCTGTAACCGGACCCCAACCCGAAGGGCTTTCTTTTACCGGTCCCCATCCCAGAACGTACTAGTCCAATACATTCATCTTAAGAAAAGTTTGAAATATAACATAAACATTCATATTAAAAAAAGCATACGAAATGTCAATACTTTATCCATAAACCATGAATGATATAAAAATAATTCATCCAAATTCAAACATATCAAAAAAACATTCAATACAATATGGAAGATTTGTATCATAATAAATCAACTTCAAATAAGTTTAAAATCCATTAAAGGATGTTTTCATAGAAGAAAATGATCATAAAAATGATTTGAGAGAAATACCCCTTTTTCATGAAATCGTTTAAAATTCACACAATTTATAAAGGTAATCATTTAAAACGGTTTTTTGAATCAAAATTTCCCATACCACTTTGAAACTTTTTAAAATAATTATCATTTCAAACATTCATGTCCATATAAATAATTCCTTAAAATCATTTTGAAAACATGGACATTAATTAAAAGGGTATAGAAGGATAAATATTTAGAACATTTAAAATGATGATCTAGTAAAATAGAACCTCCCATAAAAACATAAAATATTTCTATGGAAATCATTTTTATAAAATATGGGTATCTATGATAAGTATGTCCCAGAAAATACTTACACATGAACAATCTCAGATAAAAATGAGATTGAGGAAATAACCCTTACCTTGTTGAAATCAATCAAGTCATATGAAAAATAGTCAATAAACCCCAAATGAATCACATAATATCCTGAATATAAAGAGATTCATGATAATATATATCAAATGGTAGTACACAATACACCATAAGTAATAAATAAGTGGTGAACAATGGAAATCTCACGGAATTAAAAGTGAGATAAGAAACTCTTTACCTTGCACTTTCCTTTAGTCGAGGGAAAGTTTAAACTCTTGTATAATTACCATATTATGCTATTAGATTATACTAGAATCTTATATATTTTTATTATATAATAAATGATTCATTTATGACTTTATACTACACATTTAATAATTATTTTCATGTTAAATTAACATTTCGGGTAATAATTGCTTTCTTTGTCGTATGTATTTTAACTTGTTATTCTTGATCGTATCATTTAGGTCATGGTTTAAATAATTCCAGAACATAAACCTTGATTTATATATCATAAATATTTAGAATATAAATATTTATAATATATAGATATATGAAATGGAAAACACCATTTAGGGAGACAGTAGGTCGTACATAAGCATAAATGTTGTTTCTGTTTTCATATCCTATTGAACGGAAGTAAGTGAATAAAATATATGTAAGTACATAAATAAATAAATATTTATATATTTATATAAATATATATATCTCCAGTAGAATTATTATTTCATATGTTAAATTCTTATTAGTAATATATATATTTATAATCATCGATTAATGGTGAACATGGAAATGAATCACATCGCGTCCTGGAGACGGTAATCCGTACGTACGCACTAGCGATAACATCATTTCCTTAATGGTGTGGAATTGGATGGTATATTAATTTTACAGAGGCATTGGAATGTTATATTCATTATTTATATACATATTACTCATCATTATATCCATCCAAATAACATAGTTTTGAATAACAAATTACACCACAGCGTGGAGACGGTAATCTGTACGTACGCACACATGGTGACATTACCATTCCTAAGATGGATAGAATAATGAATATAGTTTTTCCATATTTATAATAACATAACAGTATATATAAGATACTATATTTACTATTTTATAATGAAAACAACAAAGAAAGAGTAAGTGGAAGAATAAGAGAACTTGAAAGAGGGTGGAGAAATCATTACCTTTTCTTTGGGTTCTTCCTTTCGATTTGATCAATAAAGATCCTTAGGATTGCTTTCATACAAATGGAAGGCCACTAGTAAAAAGTTAGGATAGTTGGGAGGATATTTAGGTAGGTTTTGGCCAAGAAAAATGGCTTTGGAGGTGTGAATTTGAGAGAAGTGGAAGTGCCCTTTTTATAAGAGGTGTGAGGGGAACCTTAGGAAAAACTTAAACTATTATTTTATAATAAATTAATTTTCGTTTTCTAATGGCAGAAAATGAATTATTTAAAGTATAATGTGGGTATGGGTCTAAAAACACTCAACCAATAGGTTTTAGATAGGTTTAGGTCACCATATTAACCTTAGCTTTTAGATTTAACTCTTAGTTAAATAGTTTCTCATTTACAATGTCTCTTTGTATTTTTTTATTATATGGTTAATAAAATTACTATAAAATTCCAATACAATCCCAATTGGTTCATTAATGTCATATATATTATTATATAATTATTTTGGCCAATTCGTAGATTTTTAGGACTATTATATAAATTAATAATATAATATTTGTTTTGAAAACTATTTTATAACAATTTTGACACTCTTTGGTATTTGTTTTTTGTTAAAATCATAACATCATGATTACATCAAAAAAATTGATATAACCAACCCTAACATATCATACTAACTTATAAAATTATTTTAATTTATATAAAGTCTAAAATTACATTTATTTGTATATTTATAATGTCAACTATTTTAATCATTCATTAATACGATAATTACTGCATCATTATTTTGTCATAAATAAATTTAATTATTTAATTTCTAAAAATTATAAATAAAATACCATTATTTATGAAATCTTTTTTAATTTCTAATTAATATTTATAGTCTAATTTATCTTATGTATAACCCTATATTAAAAATGTTTTAGTTATTAAAATTTTATTTTAACTCCTTAAAATCTTCTTTGAATTAAATAAAAATAAATGTCCTAATCTAATCCAAGTGGACCTAAAGGATCATATTTTATTCCTAAGGTTGTTTTTGGTCGATTCACACTTTTACAATAGAATTAGGACAAATTTTAGGGTAAGAATAATATCATTTTTACCCTTAATTACCCTATTTACTTTTAACGGTGCTAAATAAAAGTAAAAAGTTACTATTCAAAAAAAAATTATTTTTATCTTATTGAACCACATTTTTATTACTGATATCAATCGTGTCTCTCAGATTTTTGAAATTCCACTCACAGAAGTGGTAAAATTATGTTTTAAGAGAATTTTCAAATTCTCCAAGGAGTTGGGTAAAAGACGGTGACAAGTTCAATAAAACTTTATATATCTAATATTATTACAAAATGACTCCAATAAATTACATTGAACATATATAGGTGTTATTTATCTATTTTAACCTAAAATAAATTTAAATAAAATAAATAAGTATTTAAATAAATGTTGGTTTTAAACAATAAGTCATTGGTTTTCACTATTCATCAAAAATTGAAAGTTTTCAGAAAAATACCAAAATTCTCACTAAGATAATTTTGATATTCAAAATTAAAAAAATGAAGTCTATTTTACCAAATTCAAAACATATAAGTTTCAGTAATTAATTTAAAAATAATTCCCATTGTCAAAACCAAAAGGCGTATTTTTAAGAAACAATAACTATCAAAAGATTGACACTTATTTATGTCCAATTTCAATGTGAAATTACTTACAGTGAACTGAATTGGATCAAATGGTAAAAATATAATCTATTTATACTTCCAAACCATTAAAATTTATAATTTAACACTATAAATTATTTTGATTAAAAAATTTGTTTTCAGTTAAAATATAGTATTTTCATTATTCACCCAAATATGAAAGTTATTAGAAAAACACCATAAAAATTTGAAAATAAATTTGTATTTCTCAATACTAATGAAAAAATTTATTTTTTCAAATTGAATATATATAAGTTTCAAATATTGGATTTAAAAAGGGTTCACCATTAAAAGGCAGTAAAAGTGCATTTTTGGAAAAATACCTCTTTTATCTGAAAAAAAAAATGAATTAGTTCTTACATTATTTATAAGAAACTCATAATATGGATTAGAAAATTATATGGATTATATATAGTTCAAAATTCAGTTAGTACTATTCATAACCACTTTTGAATGACTAGTTTGGTAAGTCGTGGTGCGCTTGAGCTCGGTGTTGCGTGTAGTGCATGTTATTGAATTACTTTGAAGAAATAACGTACTATGAAATCTTGGGGTGTTACATTCACCATGAAAAATATAAGGGGAATGACGAAAATAGTTTAAGGTCGTGATGTTTAGACCAAGAATACTACTTTACGGTCATAGAGTTTAGACCATGATTCTTAGAATAAGGTCATAGTGTTTTGACCATGGGAACACATGAATCTCAAACATACTTAAAGAATTTTTCCTCACAACTCATAAGCCTGCATGATACATGCTTGGTGTGAGAAATAGGTTTAAGTGTATATTTCCCATTGTCTATAGGGTAGAACATAATGAGGGGTGAAAGAGACCAAATAAGCCCAAGATGGAGATCGTGGATATCAGGACCAGGATAGTAAAAGTGGAATACCTGACAGATGGGAAAAATATTGAATGCATTCAAATCATAGTCTTTATACCCATATCATTTTAGGGTGGGGATAAAAAATAAAGTTTCAACCATTGACTGATTTCTAAACACATAAGACATAATTTATTACTACATATCCTTCAAGGTGTGTACCTAGGATAGGAGAAGAGCCAACATGGAATCCAAAAATTCCATTAGAAATCTAGTTCAAATGTGGAGGATATCGATTACCTAAATTAGAAAATGTATGAAGAAGGGAAGTGGAAATAAGAACTGTCTCGAATAGAATATGAGGTTCCCTATGAACTATTCATCCAGGCGCCCAAATGTGATGAATAAATGTGTGGGTAGGAATTAATCAAGAATAGGTAAAAGGGGAAATACACTGAAATGAGTATATTATAGGGGTGGGGCCAGGATGAAATATTCAGGAATTACTACATATCCTCTGAGAGTGGGAATCAATCCAAACATTCTTCAAGGACACAATGTGGTAGGGGTTGATTTCAATGGGAGTGATTTCCTCTCTAATGAGGGTATCAATCCATCTCATATTATGAGGATTCCAAATTTTGTATGGGGTAGGATAAAAATTTAATGTAATGTATTTTGGAATTGGGATTTTATTTTATATTCATAGAACATGGAATATGGTTTTTTCTATTTTAATTTCATATAACTCAGACTGCAGGGAAATTCATTGGTTTAATGTGACATATCATTGACCAAGATGGGTATAGGTGTCCTAAAGAGGATTGAGTGGTATGAAAGACTAGTAACCTAATGTGAAGGGATTGAAAAGTGAAATTTTTACATACATAACTCAATAAACCATAACATGGGTTGATATCAGGATTTCAGGTGAGGATGATTCCATAGTGGTTCGATGAAGGGGGAAATGACAAAGATGAAATATCCAAGATTCACTAAATATCCCATGATGATATAAATTGAGACATACATAGTGATGGAAAATGATGGGGTCTGAAGCAGATTCAGTTAGGGTGAAATCCTCTATAGAGAAGATATTGAATCATCTAACATAATGATATGTGGAATACACAATTTTTACATGGGGAGGATATAGTTTAACATTATGTGTTGAGGAAGTTGGAAGGGTTTAGACATTGATATTCCTGCTCCATTCTTTCTCATGTCAGGTTATGCAAGTATCATGGACTGCTAATGGGTCAAGGAACATAGTTTGGACTTGCAACTGAATAGGAGTACCATGAGGGTACTTTGGGGTGATATCACTATGGGAAATGGGCGCTTCTAATGTGCTTTCATGGTTGAGATGAGGTTCAGGAGGTGTAGGCATCACTACGTATCACATGAAAATGAGAATAAATCCATACATAGTTCAAGAAAGTGGTTGGGGAAAATGACTGATAAAACACCATAGATTATGAAAACAATGAGTATGAGAGGCTGAGTAGCAAATATTAACATATTTTAATGTCATAATTCTAGTACCCAGAAAAAATATTAAAGAAGTTCGGGTGGCAACAAATTTTTAAACCCAATGTAAGGGAACCCAAGAAGGTTTAAGGCCACACGAAGTGATCCTGAGGCAAGCTTCACATAGTTTTAGATCATATGTCTTGGATTGAGGGAACATGGTGAATATTTTTAAGTGAGGATACTTGGAGAGTGAGAGTTATTTTAAAAAGGTATTTGGATGGCAAGAGTAGTAGTTTTGTGAAACCCCAATATTTTATGAGAAATATTATTTTTAATTGCTTTGATGTCTTGTGTTGTATGCTACAACAAGATTATCTTGCACTATACACAACCCTGACTTGGGGTGATTTACATGCAATCACGACCTTCCATGATAGCATGTGTTGTACGCAATACCGAGTTTCACTAAACAATGATATGTTATTAAAATATTATATAAACTAGCCGTTATGAATAGTAATACCCACTTTTTGCAATTTTCTAAATTTTATAAATTTTATCTTTGAAAATGGACTTCATTTTTGGATTCGTAATATCTATATTATCCTAGGGTGAATGTTTTGTATTTTTTTGAAAACATTCATTTTTTGATGAATAGTGAAAACATTGGGTTACTATTTAAAAACTGACTTTTTATTTAAATAACAATTTATTTTATTTAAATTTATTTTAGGTCAAAATAGATACATAATACCTATATACATTCAATTTAATCCATTGGAGTAATTTTATAACAATATAGGTACATAAAAATTTTATTGAACTTTTTACCGTCTTTTACCCACCTCTCGAAGCATTTTCAATTCTATGTAAAACTTAATTTTCCCTTTTCTGTGAGTTGAATATTTAAAATCCAAGAGACATGGTTAATATCAAGGAGTAATATGTTGTTCAATTAGACAAAAATAATTTTTGGTGAATAGTAACTTTTTACTTTTATTTACCATGGTTAAAAGTAAATAGGGTAATTAAGGGTAAAATGATATTTTTATTACCCTAACACATGTCCTAATTCTATTGTATAAGTGTAATTCGACCAAAAAACCCATAGGAATAAAATATTACCCTTTAGTTCCACTTGGATTAGATTAGGAAACTTATTAATATTTTATTTAAAGAAGAGTTAAAAGAGCTAAAATCAATGTTTAATAACTAAAACATTTTTAATATAGGGTTATACATAAGATAAATTCGAGTATGAATATTAATTAGAAAGCTAAAAATATTTCCTACATAAGTATATTTTATTTTTAATTTTTAGACATTAAATAATTTAATTTAACTTTGAAAAAATGATGATGCAGTAATTACCTTATTAATGAAATATTAACATAATTGATGTTATAAATACCCAAATAAATGTAATTTTAGACTTTTTATAAGTTCCAATTATTTTTTAGGCTAATATGACATGTTATTATTGATTTAATTAACTTTGTTCGAACTAATAATTCTGTTATGAGTTTCACAAAAATCAATTACCAAATAGTGTCAAAATAGACAAAAAATAGTTTTTTAAAAACATATTATATTATTAATTCTTATTCTATTCCAAAAAATATATGGTTCGGCCAAATGACTTATATAAGGTTACATATATTAATAATGAACAACTTTTGGTTCTTTTGGCTTGTTATAGTATGTTTATTAACCATATAGTGAAAGAAAATAAGAAGACGTGGTAAAAGATAAATTATTTAACTTAGAGTTAAATCTAAATGATAATGTTAAAATATTAAACTAAACTTGTCTAAAACCTATTGGTTGAGATTATATCAACCCATACCCACATTATCTTTTATATAAATCAATTTTGAGCTATTATAAACCGAATATGACTTAATTATAAAATAATATTTTACGTTTTTTCTAAGGTGCCCCTCTCCTCCCTTATAAAAGGGAACCTCCTCCCTCTTCTCTTTAAACAATTTTGCGCTTTCATGCTCGACCAACCCCTTCCCATTTCCATTCTCAACATCCCTAGAAACATTATATAGGTTTTGGTCTCCTCGAAAGACCATATCTAGTGCATTAAGAGGAAGCTTAAAAGAGTTGCGTCGAAGAATAGGTAATCTCTTCTACCGATTCTTTCAAGTTTTCTTTTTTCCTAAACTTCTTCTTCTTCAGTTGTTTCATTATAATGTAATAAAATAAGTATCCCTAATATACTTATATTTAATTATAAATATTAAACAACCCCATTTGAACTTCTATAAATCCTACGGAAAATGAAATCACCGTGCGTGCGTACGTACGAAATACTGTCTCCACGCCGTGGTGTAATTTGTTTTTCCACCACCACCTTACTTGGATGGGTATAATGGTGTAAATAATAACTATATATGGTTATTATAACATAAAACTGATTCTTAGATATTATATAATCCACTACAATTCAATGAAATAATTATGGGACTGATATCATCCCTCGTGCGTACGTACGGATTACCGTCTCCATGACGTGATGAGATTCATTATCCATGTTAACCATTCAAGAATGATTATAAAGTATATATAATGAATAATAATGAAATATATGACACGATAAAGCAACTGTATTTATGTATAAATATATTTCCTCTACATACTTCCATTCAACTCAATAAGGAATGGAAAACAACGTTCATGCGTACGTACGACCTACCATCACCATGAACGGTGTATTTCATTTCATTTATCTATCTATTATATATATATATATAAATATACTGAATATATATGATATATAAATCATGGAATTTACAAATGAACGGTTAATATAAAGCCATAAGTCAACCATATATGATATCATAACAATGAATATGATTATGTAATAAGTCAATGACATTATTTAAATCATTATACAGGAGTCTTGGATATATACGAAGCATATCAGACCTAAGGTAAGGGATAATTTTGCAATCTCATTTTTATCTGAGATATCTTATTCGTAAGTATTTACCGGGGTTATATTTTTCATCCATGTCCATAAAAATGTTTTTTTAAAGTGATTAATATTATTCCATGTATGTTTAAAGACATTTTTATCCATATTTACTTTTACTTTGTGGTATTTAAGTAATCTTTCTCTTATTTACCATATGAGGTACTTTTTGACTTTTCCGACAAAAGTATGAGGAGAATGTTTTTTTTAACTTATACGGAATAAATGAATTTTTATGGTTTTATAAAGCCTTATTCTCAGGATGCTTAATCTACAATATTTGGTTACTAATTTCAAAAGACCCCTCTTCTTTTAAAATTTCATGGCATTTTGTGAAAAGAAAATGATTTTGAAGAAGAAATGATATTTTCTTGAAGAATTCATTTAAATTGTTTTATCAAAACCATTTTCCAACATAGATGACATTATTTCATATGTGTATGTTTCAAATATAATGTCACTATGATTTACATGGGTTAAATTTTCTTATTATGTAATGATATCCTTTTGTTTTATATGGATTATGTTATGATGGGATGATGTTTATGAAACCCATTTTATTCATTGGATTATGATGAATGGTTTATGTCTATGTTGTGGCAAAAGTAAGAATGATTTCATTATGAGATGGGTGAGAATTACATCTCCCTCCAATGAATTGGTTAAATATTTATATCTCATGAGATAGACATGGCTGGAACTGAAAGTTGATCTGGTTCAGTGATACATAACTGGAATGAGGAGTGAACTCGATTTGGAAAGGGACTTTGTCCACTAAGAAGGTCCTGGAAGCAATGCCTTGGCTACTATGGAAATCATAAATGTGCTTAATGGTTTCCACAATTACATGTTTTATTCCCATGCTATTTTATCATGAGTAATGTTTTGTTATGATCTATGCCTTACGTACTGCCATGTTTTATGTCATTGTTCAGGATTTTGATGTTTAAACATTATGTTCATGTTTTTATGTTCAAATTTATATGGTTTGTTTTATTTTCTCCATTCTTACCCATAATGAGCATTTGAGCTCACCCTTTATATTTTTTCTTTTCCCTATGATATAAAAAGGTTTTAGGTAAGAAAACAAAATGGGAAGATCTTTATGGGAGATGTTGAAGATCTTTCACCATGATTAGAAGATTATGTTCTGAGTTTCCAAAGACACTAAACTATTACGGTCCTTGAGTGTTGGTTTTTGTTATGTATTAAGTATTCAAAAAAAGTAATGTAATGTCCATGTTCGTCATGATTTGGGTATCAACTATAGGTATCAGTGGAAATATTTAGTTAACCTTTGGAAACTAGGATACGATAAATTTAGTGAGATCCCTAGAGATGTTTCTAAGGTATGTCTAGGGAAGTCCCTAAAGTTTAGTATAACAATAGGTTACAGTCCAAGAATTATTTGGATGATCATGATTAACCTAGGGTAAACCTAGGGTGTCATGGATTAAAGAATGTGTGATAAGTTAGACATCCCATAAGTGACTTTTTATGATTATGTGGTTCCTTATTACTTTAACTGTTTCTTACACCATGGTTTTTGGTTTTAGTCAATAGAGGGAACCAGAAGGAATTGGGTCAACATTGAATCCAATGCAAAAATTGGTGACTATGAGCAATGAAATTTCATAATTCCTAGAAAGAAAGATTTTGTGATTATGCCAAATTAGTCATCGCGATATATGATTAACAAGGTAAACTTTAGTGGTATTCCTAATTCGTTAAATAAGAGGAATATGGAATTTTATGCATATTCGCATTGTGAGGAGCATAGAGAAAGGAAGATTGGGATTTCTAAAGAAGGGAAGAAAAACCTTGATTAATACATCAAATGTATGGGAAGATGTTATCTGTGAGGAGAGAAGGGTCATAGAGTGACATACTTTTATGGAGTTCAATGTCTTCTTTGTGGAGAACATGGGCACTACCCAACTCAATGCCTTGACCTAAGAGGTTTCTTCTAAATCACGGAAGGTTTTATTCCATGAAAATCCTTGAAGAGAATGGGTTGAAGTGTTTATGTATTGGTAATAAAGAATAAAGTTATGGAGGTACATGTATGGTATATTGGAATATCTATGTATTGGTCCATTGCAGTTTTAAATAATTATATAGTACCGATAACCATGAAAAGTGATTGAAATATTTTTTGGAAAGCAGATGATATGGTCATAATGAAGGGATAAGGATAAAATAATATGTTTGATAATATTCATGAGCTCATGACTGATATAAGGACAAAGTGATATCATCGTTTCAGTATATATATAAATTTTGGGATTTCGGTATGTGGAAAGAGTTAACTTTTGATAGCATTCATGTTTTCACTAAGGCTCTATGGTAATTTATGTTTCAAGAGAATACATGATTAAGATATGCACAAGTTTGGAATGTGATCAACAAGATATATCTTATGATATATAAATGATGGTATTCACATGCTTGTTATATGACCATTCTAGTAATAGTTCTCTTTATACTATGAGTTTGGAAAGAAGTATTTTGGATAAATCATAAGGTTGTACTGGATTATATTGGGAATCAGATAGTATTGTTTTAGGCTAGAACGTTTTTCGATATTATTTATGTAATAGTGTAAAAGGACAACCCGTCGGACGGGCGATAACATGTCGTGTCAGACAAGGTTGTGGGAATCGAACCCACAACTGAACTGCGACATGCCTTTATCGCATACGACTAGCCTACAGAAAGTACCTGGTTAGCATAAATTAGTTTTAATTTATTAAGTGGTATGATATATGAAGTATAAGTCCATTTTACAAACCATATACAATTAATCTCACTATAGATGGATTTATGTATATTTAATATCCTTTTCTAACCTTTTGTTTGAGACAGATGGAATGACCTATCATTCTATCGCATGATCTGCTAAAAATTCATGAATGAAAAATTCAACTTCATTTCTTTAAGAGATGAAGTGGAAATTTTTCCAGGAATGACTAATGGTGATATTGTACCGAAATCAAGAAGTATTTCTTCTAATTCCAATTTTTCAACTTTTGGGAAATGATATTGAAAACCAAAAATATTGTCCTAGTGCTCTTATATCTAATGAATTAGATGGTACCTTAGATCATCACAAATTTATGGCTTTGTGATTTTTGTCTTTTTCATAGACATGTTCTCTACCACTCTCCATCAGAACTTGATGGTTAGATTTCTCTTTCGTATCAATATTTTCACCTATGTTATCCTATGTGGAAACCCAGTGATTAGTTACTTTGGGTAACCATTACGTTTCATACATTAGGTTTTAAAGATAATTTTTGGTATTACTATTTATGATGTGGGTTTCTATGAAAGAAAATCTCATGTAATAAACCATTTATAACCCCGACGAATTTTGATGGCGAAATTCAATTTAAGGGGGGTAGAATGTAACACCACGAGATTTTATGAGAATTATTATTTTTAATTACTTTGATATCTTGTGTTGTATGCTACACCATAATTATCTTGCGCTATACGCAACCCTGACTTGGCTTTCTTTACATGCAATCGCGACCTTCCATGATAGTGTGTGTTGTACACAATACCGAGTTTCACTAAACAACGATATGCTATTAAAATATTATATAAACTAGCCGTTATGAATATTAATACCCACTTTTTGAAATTTTATAAATTTTATCATTCAAAATGGACTTCATTTTTGGATTCGGAATATCGAAATTATCCTAGGGTGAAGTTTTGGTTTTTTCTGAAAACATTCAATTTTTGATGAATAGTTAAAACACAGGGTTACTATTTAAAAACAGACTTTTTATTTAAATAATCATTTATTCTATTTAAATTTATTTTAGGTCAAAATATATTCATAATACCTATATAAGTTCAATGTAATCCATTGAATTAATTTTATAAAAATATAGGTACATAAAAATTTTATTGAACTTTTTACCGTATTTTACCCACCTCCTAGGAGCATTTTCAATTGCACATAAAACTTAATTTTACCACTTCTATGAGTTGAATTTTGAAATTCCAAGGGACCCGGTTAATATCAAGGTGTAAAATGTGGTTCAATAAGATAAAAATAATTTTTTCTGAATAGTAACTTTTTACTTTTATTTACCACGGTAAAAAGTAAATAGGGTAATTAAGGGTAAAAATGATATTATTATTACCCTAACACATGTCCTAATTATATTGGATAAGTGCAATTCGATGCAAAACAACCATAGGAATAAAATATCACCCTTTAGGTCCACTTGGATTATATTCGGACACTTATTATTATTTTATTTAAAGAAGAGTTAAAAGAGTTAAAATCAATATTTAATAACTAAAACATTTTTAATATAGGGTTATAAATAAGATTAATTTGACTATAAATATTCATAATAAATCTAAACATATTTCCTACATAATGGTATTTTATTTATAATTTTTAGAAATTAGATAATTTTATTTAATTATGACACCATGATGATGTAGTAATTACCTTATTAATGAAATATTAACATAATTGATGTTATAAATACCCAAATAAATGTAATATGAGACTTTTTATAAATTCCACTAAATTTTTAGGTTAGTATGACATGTAATTATTGATTTAATTATCTTTTTTCTAACTAATAATGCTGTTATGATTTTCACAAAAACCAATTACCAAATAGTGTCAAAATTGACATAAAATAGTTTTTAAAACAAATATTTTATTATTAATTGTTATTCTATTCCTAAAAATCTATGTTTCATCCAAATGACTTATATACTGTTATATATATTAATAATGAACCACTTGTGGTTATTTTGGCATGTTATAGTAAGTTTAATAACCATATAGTGTAAGAAAACAAGAAGGCACGGTAAAAGTTAAATTATTTAACTTAGAGTTAAATCTAAATGATAAGGATAAAATAGTAACCTAAACTTGTCTAAAACCTACTGGTTGAGAGTTTTTAGACATATACCTACATTATATCATAAATAAATCAATTTGTAGGTATTATAAACCGAATATGACTTTATTATAAAATAATATGTTATGTTTTTCCTAAGGTGCCCCTCTCCTCCCTTATAAAAGGGCACCTCCTCCCTCTTCTCTTTAATCAATTTTGAGCTTTCATGATCTGCCAAACCCTGCCCATTTCCCTTATAAACTTCCCTGGAAACATTATAGAGGTTCTGGTCTCCTCAAAAGACCAACTCTAGTGCATTAAGAGGAAGCTTAAAAGAGGTGTGTCGAAGAATATGTAATCTCTTCTACCGATTCTTTCAAGTTTTCTTTCTTCTTAAACTTATTATTATTTAGTTGTTTCATTATAATGTAATAAAATAAGTATCCCTAATATACTGATATGTTATTATAAATTTTAAAGAACCCCAGTTCACCTTCTATCCATCCTACAGAAAACGAAATCGCCGAGCGTGCGTACGTACGAAATACCCTCTCCACGCCGTGGTGTAATTTGTTTTTCCACCACCACCTTACTTGGATTGGTATTATGGTGTAAATAATAGCAATATATGGTTATTATAACATCATAATGATTCTTAGATATTATATCATCCACTCAAATTCAATGCAATAATTATGGGAACTATATGATCGCTCGTGCGTACGTACGGATTACCGTCTCCACAACACGATGAGATTCATTCTCCATGTTAACCATTCAAGAATGATTATAAAGTATATATAATGAATAATAATGAAATATATGACATGATAAAGCAACTGGATTTATGTATAAATATATTTCATCTACTCACTTCCATTCAAGTCAATAAGGAAAGGAAAACAACGTTGATACGTACGTACGACCTACCCTCTCCATGAACGGTGTATTTTATTTCATTTATCTATCCATTATATATATATATACTGAATATATATGATATATAAATCATGATTTACATTATGGAAGTAATTAAATCATGATATATGTAATAATAATATCATGAACAACAAGTCCAAACACGTAAGATAAATAAAACGATTTTACCCAAAATACTGTTTTAACATTGAATTTACAAAAGAACAGGTAATATAAAGTCATAAGTGAACCATATATGATATCATAACAATGAATATGATTCTTTAATAATTCAATGAAATTATTTAAATAATTATACATGAGGCTCGGATACATATGAAGCATATCAGACCTAAGGTAAGGGATAATTTTGCAATATAATTTTTATCCAAGATTTCTTATTTGTAAGTATTTACTGGGGTTATATTTTTCATCCATTTCCATAAAAATGTTTTCAGAAAGTGTTTAATATTATTCCATGTATTTTTAAAGACATTTTTACCCATATTTACTTTTACTTTATGGTATGTAATGAATCTCTCTTTTGTTTACCATACGAGGTGCTTTTTGACTTTTCGGACAAAAGTACGAGGAGAATGTTTTTCTTAACTTATACAGCATTAATAGATTTTTAAAGTTTTATAACGCCTTATATTCATGAAATTTACTCTACCAGAATTGATGACTATTTTCAACAAAATCCTTTTCTTTTAAAATTTCATGGCATTTGGTGAAAAGAAAATGATTTTGAAGAAGAAAGGACATTTTCCTCAAGAATTCATTTCAAGTGTTTTATCAAAACCATTTTACATCTAAGATGAAATTATTTCATATGTGTATGTTTGAAGTATAATTTCATGATGATTTACATGGGTTCACTTTTCTAATGATGAAATGATTTCCATTTTTTATATGGATTATGATATGATGGGATGACGTTTATGAAACCCATTTTATTCATTGGGTTATGATGAATGATTTATGTTTATGTTGTGGCACAAGTAAGAATGATTTCATTATGAGATGGTTGAGACCTATATCTCCCACCAATGCATTGGGTAATGATTTATATCTCATGAGATAAACATGTATATAAGGACAAGTTAATCCGGTTCAATGATACATGACTGGAATGAGAAGTGAACTTGATTCAGAAAGGGACTCTATCCACTAAGATGGTCTTGGTGCAATGCCTTGGCTACTATGGAAATCATAACATGTGCTTAATGGTTTCTATAATTACATTTTTTATTCCCATGCTATTTTATCATGATTAAAGTTTCTTTAGGATCTATTCCTTACATAATTCCATGTTTTATGTCATTGCTCAACATTTTGATGTTTCAACATTATGTTCATGTTTTTATGTTCATATGTATATGATTTGTTTTATTTTATCCATGCTTACCCATACTAAGCATTTGAGCTCACCCTTTATATGTTTTCTTTTCCCGAGGATATAAACAAAGGTTTTAGGTAAGAAAAAAAAGGGGGATATCTTTATTGGAGATTTTGAAGATCATTCACCATGATTAGAAGATTATGATCCGAGTTTCCAAAGACACTAAACTATTACAATCCTTGAGTGTTGGATTTTGTTATGTATTAAGTATTCCAAAAAATTAATGTAATGTCCATGTTCTTCATGCTTGGGTATCTATAGTTGGTATCAGAGGAAAGGTTTAGTTAAACTTTGGAAACTAGGATGCGATAAATTTAGTGATATCCCTAGAGATATTTCTAAGGTATCTCTAGGGATTTCCCTAAGGATTAGTATAACTATAGGTTATAGTCCTAGAATTACTTTTATGATCATGATTAACCTAGGGTGAACCTAGGGTGTCATGTATTAAATAAGGTGTGATAAGTAAGACATCCCATAAGTGACTTTTTATGATTATGTGGTTCCTTGTTATTTTAACTGTTTCGTACACCATGGTTTTTGGTTTTAGTCAATGGAGGGAACAAGAAGGAATTGAGTCAACATTGAATCCAATGGAGAAATTTCTGACTATGAGAAACTAAATTGTGTAATTCCAAGAAAGAAAGATTTTTTGATTATGCCGAATCAATCAACGTGATATGTGATCAACAAGGTGAACTTTAGTGGTATTCCTAATTCATCAAAGATGGAATTTTATGCATATTCGCATGCTGAGGAGCATAGAGAAATGAATATTGATATTTCTAAATAAGGGAAGAAGAACCATGATGTATACATCAAATGGAGGGGAAGATGTTATCTGTGTGGAGAGAAGGGTCATAGAGTGATATACTATAATGGAGTACAATGTCTTATCTGTGGACAACCGAGGCATTAACCAACTCAATTCCCTGACCAAAAAGGTTACTTCTAAATCATGGAAGGATTTATTCCATGACAATCATTGAAGAGAATGTATTGTAGTGTTTATGTTTTGGTATTCAAGAATAATGTTGTTTAGGTACTTTTATGGTATATTGAAATATCTATGTATTGGTCTATTGTGGTTTTAGATAATTATATGGTATAGGTAACCATGAAAAGTGATTGAAATATTTATGGAAAGCAGACGATATGCGCATAATGAAGGGATAAGGAGAAAATAATATGATTGATAGTATTCATGAGCTCATGACTGATATAAGGACAAAGTGATATCACGGTTTGAGTATATAGAAATTTTGGGATCTTGTTATGTGGAAAGAGTTAACTTTTGATAGCATTCATGTTTTCACTAAGGTTCTATGGAAATTTATGTTTCAAGAAAATACATTATTAAGGTATTCACTAGTTTGGAATGTGATAAACAAGATATAACTTATGATATATAAATGATGGTATTCACGTGCTTATTATATGACCATTCTAGTAATCATTCTCTTTATACTATGAGTTTGGAAGGAAGTATTTTGGATAAATCTTAATGTTGGACTAGATTATATTGGGAATCAGATAGTATTGTTTAAGGATAGAACTTTTTTCAATATTTTTTTTTTGTAATAGTGTAAAAGGACAGCCCGTAGGACGGGCGACAACCCATCACATCAGGAAAGGATGTGGGAATTAAACCCACAACTGAAGTACGACATGCCTTTATCGCATACCAATGGCCTACATGAATTCCCTAGTTAGTATAAATTAGTTTTAATTTATTAATTGGAATTATATATGAAGTATAAGTCCATTTTAGGAACCATATATGATTAATATCACTATAGATGGACTTATGTATATTTAATAACTTTTGCTAAACTTTTTTTTGAGACAGATGGAATGACGTATCATTCTATCGCATGATCTGCTAACACTTAATGAATGAAAAATTCAACTTCATTTCTTTAAGAGATGAAGTGGAAATTGTTCAAGGAATGACTAATGGTGAAATTGTACCAAAATCAATAAAGTATTTCTTCTAATTTGAATTTTTTCAACTTTTGGGAAATGATATTGAAAACCAAAAATGTTGTCCTTGTGCTCTAATATCTGATGAATCAGATGGTACCTTAGATCATCACAAATTTATGGAATTGTGATTATTGGATTTTTCCTATCCATGTTCTCTAACATTCTACAACAGAACTTGATGGTTAGATTTCTCTTTCATATCCATATTTTCACCTATGTTATCCTATGTGGAAACCCCGTGATTAGTTAATTTGGGTAACCGTTACGTTTCATACTTTAGGTTTTAAAGATAAATTTTTTTATTCTATTTTATGATGTGGGATTCTATGAAAGAAACTCTCATGTAATTAACCATTTATAACACTGGCGAATTTCGAGGGCGAAATTCATTTTAAGGGGGGTAGAATGTAACATCCCGAGATTTTATGAAAAATATTATTTTTAATTACTTTGATGTCTTTTATTGTATGCTACACCAAAATTATCTTGCAAAATACGTAACCCGTACTTGGCTTGCTTTACACGCAATCGCAACCTTACATGATAGCGTGTGTTGTATGCAATAATGAGTTTCACTAAACAACGATATGTTTTTAAAATATTATATAAAGTAGGTGTTATGAATAGTAATACACACTTTTTGAAATTTTATAAATTTTACCTTTCAAAATGGACTTCATTTTTGGATTCAGAATATCGAAATTAGCCTAGGGTGAATTTTTGGTATTTTTCTAAAAACTTTCAATTTTTGATGAATAGTGAAAACACTAGGTTACTATTTAAAAACCGAATTTTTATTTAAACAATCAGTTATTTTATTTATATTTATTTTAGGTCAAAATAGATACATAATAACTATACAAGTTCAATGTAATCCATTGGTTTATTTTTATAACAATATAGGTACATAAAAATTTTATTGAACTTTTTACCGTCTTTTACCCACCTCCTAGGAGCATTTTCAATTGTACATAAAACATAATTTTCCCGCTTCTGTGAGTTGAATTTTTAAAATCTGAGAGACAAGGTAAATATCAAGGAGTAAAATGTGGTTCAATAAGATAAAAATAATATTTGGTGAATAGTAACTTTTTACTTTTATTTACCACAGTTAAAAGTAAATAGGGTAATTAAGGGTAAAAATGATATTATTATTACCTTAACACATGTCCTAATTCTATTGGATAAGTGTAATTCGACCAAAAAAAACTTAGGAATAAAATTTTACCCTTTAGGTCCACTTGGATTAGATTAGGACACTTATTATTATTTTATTTAAAGAAGAGTTAAAAGTGTTAAAATCAATGTTTAATAACTAAAACATTTTTAATATAGAAATATACATAAGATAAATTCGACTATAAATATTCATTATAAAGAGAAAAATATTTCCTACATAATGGTATTTCATTTTTAATTTTTAGACATTAAATAATTTAATTTAATTATGACACAATGATGATACAGTAATTACCTTATTAATGAAATATTAACATAATTGATGTTATAAATACCCAAATATATGAAATTTGAGACTTTTTATAAATTACACTATTGTTTAGGTTAATATTACATTTTAGTAGTTATTTAATTAACTTTTTTGGAACTAATAATGCTGTTATGATTTTCACAAAAATCAATTACCAAATAGTGTCAAAATTGACATAAAATAGTTTAAAAAAATTATATTATTAATTGTTATTCTAATCCTAAAAATCTAAGGATCCACGAAATTACATAGATAAGGTTATATATTTTAATAATGAACCACTTGAGGTTCGTTTGACTTGTTATAATAAGTTTATTAACCATATTCTGTAAGAAAACAAGAAGACACGGTAAAAGTTATATTATTTAACAGAGAGTTAAATCTAAATGATATGGTTAAATTGTAACCTAAACTTGTCTAAAACCTATTGTTTCAGCGTAATTCTACCCATAACCACATTATCTTCGAAATAAATCAATTTGGTTCTATTATAATCTGAATATGACTTTATTATAAAAAAATAATTTTTATTTTTCCTAAGGTGCCCCTCTCCTCCCTTATAAAATGGCACCTCATCCCTCTTCTCTTTAAAAAATTTTGAGCTTTCATGCTTGGTTAATCCCTTCCCATTTACCTTATAAACATCCCTAGAATCATTATATAGGTTCTGGTCTCCTCAAAAGACCTACTCTAGTGCACTAAGAGGAAGCTTAAAAGAGGTGCGTTGAAGAAAATGTAATCTCTTCTACCGATTCTTTCAAGTTTTCTTTCTTCTTCAACTTCTTCTTCTTTAGTAGTTTCATTATAAAGTAATAAAATCAGTATCCATAATATACTGATATGTTATTATAAATATGAAACAACCCCATTTCACCTTCTATCCATCTTACGGAAAACGAAATCACCACGCGTGCGTACGTACCGAATACCATCTCCACACCGTGGTGTAATTTGTTTTTCCACCACCACCTTACTTGGATGGGTATAATGCGGTAAAGAATAACTATATATGGTTAATATAACATCATACAGATTCTTAGATATTATATCATCCACTCTAATTCAATCCAATAATTATGGTAATGGTATCATCGCTCGTGCGTACGTACTGATTACCGTCTCCACGACGCGATGAGATTAATTCTCCATGTTAACCATTCAAGAATGATTATAAAGTATATTTAATGAATAATAATGAAATATATGACATGATAAAGCTACTGGATTTATGTATAAATATATTTCATCTACTTACTTCCATTCAAGTCAATATGGAAAAGAAAACAGCGTTCATGCATACGTACTACCTACCATCTCCATGAACGGTGTATTTCATTTCATTTATCTATCTATTATATATATATAATTAATATATATGATATATATATCATGATTTACATTATGTAAGTAATTAAATCATAGTATAAGTAATAATAATATCAAGAACAACAATTCCAAACACATAAGATAAATAAAACGATTTTACCCAAAATGTTGTTTTAACATGGAATTTATTAAAGAACGGGTAATATAATGTCATAAGTGAACCATATATGATATCATTTCAATGAATATCATTCTGTAATAAGTCAATGACATTATTTAAATCATTGTACATGAGTCTAAGATACATTCTAAGATTATCAGATCTAAGGTAAGGGATAATTTTTCAATCTCATTTTTATCCGAGATTTCTTATTCGTAAGTATTTACTGGGGTTTTATTTTTCATCCATGTCCATAATAATGTTTTCATAAAGTGTTTAATATTATTCCATGTATGTGTAAGGCCATTTTACCCATATTTACTTTTACTTTTTGGTATGTAAGGAATATTTCTTTTGTTTTCCTTATGAGGTACTTTTTGACTTTTCCAACAAAAGTACGATGACAATGCTTTTTTAACTTATATGGCATGAACAGATTTTTATGGTTTTATGACGCCTTATTTTCACGAATCTTACTCTACAATATTTGATAACTATTTTCAACAAAATAATTTTATTTAAAAATTTCATGACATTTTGTGAAAAGAATATAATTTTAAAGAAGAAAGGATATTTTCCTCAAGAATTAATATCAAGTGTTTTATCAAAACCATTTTCCATCTAAGAGGACATTATTTTATATGTGTATGTTTCAAGTATAATGTCATTATGATTTACATGGGTTCAATTTGCTTATGATGAAATGATATCCATTTATTTTATATGGATTATGTTAGGATGGGATGATGTTTATGAAACCCATTTTATTCATTAGGTTATGATGAATGATTTTTGTTTATATAGTGGCACAAGTAAGAATGATTTCATTATGAGATGGGTGATACCTATATATCCCTAAAATGCATTGGGTAATGATTTATATCTCCTGATATAGACATGGTTGGAATGAAAAGTTAATCCGGTTCAGTGATACCGGACTGGAACAAGGAGTGAACTCGATTCAGAAAGGGACTTTGTCCACAAAGATGGTCTTAGCAACAATGCCTTGGCTACTTTCGAAATCATAACATGTGCTTAATGGTTTCCATAATTACATTTTTATTCCCATTCTATTTTATCATGATCAATGTTTCTTTATGATATATGCCTTACGTACTGCCATGTTTTATGTCATTGGTCAATATTTTGATGTTTAAACATTATGTTCATGTTTTTATGTTCAGATGTATATGGCTTGTTTTATTTTATCCATGATTACGCATACTGAGAATTTGAGCTCACCGTTTATATTTTTTCTTTTCCCGAGGATATAAAGAAAGGTTTTATGAAAGAAAACAAAAGGGGAAGATCTTTATGGGAGATGTTGAAGATCATTCACCATGATTAGAAGATTATGATCAGAGTTTACAAAGACACTAAACAGTTATGAACCTTGAGTGTTGGTTTTTGTTATGTATTATGTATTCCACAAAAGTAATTTAATGTCCATGTTTGTCATGCTTTGGGTCTCTACAGTTGGTATCAGAGGAAAGGTTTAGTTAACCTTTGGAAACTAGGATGCGATAACTTTATTGAGATCCCTAGAGATATTTCTAAGGTATGTCTAGGGATTTGCCTAAGGTTTAGTATAACTATAGGTTACATTCCTAGAATTAATTTGATGATCATGATTAATCTAGGGTGAACCTAGGGTGTCATGGATTAAAGAATGTGTGACAAGTAAGACATCCCAAAAGTGACTTTTTATGATTATGTGGTTCTTTGTTATGTTAACTGTTTCTTACACCATGGTTTTTGGTTTTAGTCAATGGAGGGAACCATAATCAATTGGTTCCACATTAAATCCAATGGAAAAATTTGTGACTATGAGCAATGAAATTGTGTAATTCCTAGAAAGAATGATTTTGTGATTATGTCGAATCAGTCATCTCGATATATGATAAACAAGGTGAAATTTAGTGGTATTCCTAATTCATCAAATAAGAGGAAGATGGAATTTTATGCATATTCGCATGGTGAGGAGAATAGAGAAAAGAAGATTGAGATTTATAAAGAAGGGAAGAAGAACCTTGATGAGTACATCAAATGGAGGGGAAGATGTTATCTGTGTGGAGAGAAGGGTCATAGAGTGACAGACTATTATGGAGTTCAATGTCTTATCTGTGGAGAACCTGGGCATTACCCATCTCAATACCCTGACCTAAGAGGTTACTTCTAAATCAAGGAAGGATTTATTCCATGACAATAATTGAAGAGAATGGAATGAAGTGTTTATGTTTTGGTATTCAAGAATAATGTTGTTGAGGTACTTTTATGGTATATTGGAATATCAATGTATTGGTCCATTGAGTTTTTAAATAATTATATGGTACCAGTAACCATGAATAGTGATTGAAATATTTTTGGAAAGATGAGGATATGCACATAATGAATGGATAAGGAGAGAATAATATGTTTGATAGTATTCATGAGATCATGACTGATATAAGGAAAAAGTGACATCATGGTTTGAGTATATAGAAATTTTGGGATTTCGGTATGTGGAAAGAGTTAAATTTTGATAGAATTCATGTTTTTACTAAGGTTCTATGGTAATTTATGTTTCAAGAAAATACATGATTAAGGTATTCAGATGTTTGGAATGTGATCAACAAGATTTATATTATGATATATAAATGATGGTATTCACATGCTTGTTATATGAAAATTCTAGTAATCGTTCTCTTTATACTATGAGTTTGGAAAGAAGTATTTTGGATAAATCGTAAGGTTGGACTGGATTATACTGGAAATCAGATATTATTGTTTAAGTCTAGAACTTTTTTGGATATTATTTCTGTAATTGTGTAAAAGGACAACCCGTTGGATGGGCGACAACCCATCGCGTCAGACAAGGTTGTGGTAATTGAACCCACAACTGAAGTGAGACATGCCTTTATCGAATACCACTGTCCTACAAGAAGTCACTGGTGAGTATAAATTAGTTTTAATTTATTAAGTGGTATTATATATGAAGTATAAGTCCATTTTTGGAACCATATACGATTAATCTCACTATAGATGGACTTATGTATATTTAATAACTTTTGTTAACCTTTTGTTTGAGACAGATGGAATGACCTATCATTCTATTGCATGATTTGCTAAAACTCCCCGAATGAAAAATTCAACTTCATTTCTTTAAGAGATGAAGTGGAAATTTTTCAAGGAACACTTAACGGTGAGATTGTACCAGAATCAATAAAGTATTTCTTCTAATACCAATTTTGTCAACATTAGGGAAATGATATTGAAAACCAAAAATGTTTTCCTAGTGCTCTTATATCTGATGAATCAGATAGTACCTTAGATCATCACAAATTTATGTCTTTGTGATTATTGGCTTTTTCATAACCATGTTCTCTACCACTCTCCATTAGAACTTGATAGTAAGATTTCTCTTTCATATCCATATTTTCACCTATGTTATCCTATGTTGGAAACCAGTGATTAGTTAATTTGGGTAACCGTTATGTTTCATATGTTATGTTTTAAAGATATGTTTTGATATTTCTTTTTATGATGTGGGTTTCTATGGATGAAACTCTCATGTAATAAACCATTTATAACCCTGACGAATTTTGAGGGCGAAATTCATTTTAAGGGGGTAGAATGTAACACCCAGAGATTTTATAAGAAATATTATTTTTAATTAATTTGATGTCTGGTGTTTTATGATACACCAATATTATCTTGCTCTATATGAAACCCTGACCTGGCTTGTTTTACACGCAATCGCGACATTCCACGATAGCGTGTGTTGGACGCAATAACGAGTATCACTAAACAACGATATGTTATTAAAATATTATATAAACAAGATATTATGAAATGTAATACACGCTTTTTTAAATTTTATAAATTTTACCATCCAAAATGGACTTCATTTTTGGATTCAAAATATCGAAATTAGCCTAGGGTGAATTTTTGGTATTTTTCTGAATACTTTCAATTTTAATGAATAGTGAAAACACTGAGTTACAATTTAAAAACTGAATTTTTATTTAAATAATCATTTATTTCATTTAAAATTATTTTAGGTCAAAATAGATACATAATACATATATAATTCAATGTAATCCATTGGATTAATTTTATAACAATATAGGTACAAAAAAATTTATTGAACTTTTTACCGTCTTTTACCCACCTTCTAGGAGCATTTTCAATTGTACATAAAACATAATTTTCCTACTTTGGTGGGATGAATTTTGAAAATATGAGAGACATGGTTAATATCAAGGAGTAAAATGTGGTTCAATAAGATAAAAATAATTTTTGGTGAATAGTAACTTTTGACATTTATTTTCCACGGTTAAAAGTAATTAGGGTAATTAAGGGTAAAAATGATATTATTATTACCCTAACACATTTCATAATTCTAATGGATAAGTGTAATTCGACCAAAAACAACCTTAGGAATAAAATATTACCCTTTAGGTCAACTTGGATTAGATTAGGACACTTATTATTATTTTATTTAAATAAGAGTTAAAAGAGTTAAAATCAAAGTTTAATAGCTAAAACATTTTTAATATAGGATTATACATAAGATAAATTAGACTATAAATATTCATTAGAAAGATAAAAATATTTACTACATAATGGTATTTTATTTATAATTTTTAGACATTATATAGTTTAATTTAATTATGACACAATGATGATCCAGTAATTACCTTATTAATGATATATTAACATAATTGATGTTATAAATACCCAAATAAATGTAATTTGAGACTTTTTATAAATTACAATAATGTTTTAGGTTAACATGAAATTTTAGTATTTATTTAATTGACTTTTTTTGAACTAATAATGCTGTTTTAATTTTCAGAAAAATCAATTACCAAATAGTGTAAAAATTGACATAAAATAGTTATTAAAACACATATTATATTATTAAATTTTATTATATTCCTAAAAATCAAAGGTTTGGCCAAATTTATTAGATAAGGTTATATATATTAATAATGAACCACTTGGGGTTCTTTTTACTTGTTATAGTATGTTTATTAACCATATAGTGTAAGAAAACAAGAAGACACGGTAAAAGTTAAATTATTTAACTTAGAGTTAAATCTAAATGATATGGTTAAAATAGTAACCTAAACTTATCTAAAACCTATTCGTTGAGCGAAATTCGACCCATACCCAGATTAGATTCTAAATAAATCCATTTGGAGCTATTATAAACCGAATATGACTTTATTATAAAATAATACTTTACGTTTTTCCTAAGGTGCCGCTCTCCTCCCTTATAAAAGGGCACCTCATCCCTCTTCTATTCACACAATTTTGAGCTTTAAATATTGGCCAACCCCTGAACATTTCCATTATAAACTTCCCAAGAAACATTATAGAGGTTCTGGTCTCCTCAAAAGACCAACTCTAGTGCATTAAGAGGAAGCTTAAAAGAGGTGTGTCGAAGAAGAGGTAATCTCTTCTACCGATTCTTTCAAGTTTTCTTTCTTCTTCAACTTATTCTTCTTTAGTTGTTTTATTATAAAGTAATAAAATCAGTATCAAAAGTATACTTATATGTTATTATAAATATGAAACAACCCCATTTCATCTTCTATCCATCCTACGAAAAACGAAATCACTACGTGTGAGTACGTACCGAATACCATCTCCACACCATGGTGTAATTTGTTTTTCCACCACCACCTTACTAAGATGGGTATAATAGTGTAATGAATAACTATATATGGTTATTATAAAATCATACTGATTCTTAGATATTATATCATCAACTCCAATTCAATTCAATAATTATGGGAACGATATCATCGCTTGTGCGTATGTATGGATTACCGTCTCCACAAAGTGATGAGATTAATTCTCCATGTTAACCATTCCAGAATTATTATAAATTATAAATAATGAATTATAATGAAATATATGAAATGATAAAGCTACTGGATTTATGTATAAATATATTTCATCTAATTACTTCCATTCATGTTAATAAGGAAAAGAAAACAGCGTTCATGCGTACGTACGACCTACCGTCTCCATGAACGGTGTATTTCATTTCATTTATCTATATTATATATATATATGTAATGAATATATATGATATATAAATCATTATTTACATTTTGGAAGTAATTAAATCAAGATATAAGTAATAATAATACCAAGAACAAAAAGTCCAAACATGTACGATAAATAAAATGATTTTACCCAAAATGCTGCTTTAACATAGAATTTACAAAAGAACGGATAATAAATAGTCATAAGTGAACCATATATGATATCGTAACAATGAATACGATTTTGTAATAAGTCAAAGACATTATTAATATCATTATACAGGAGTCTTGGATACGTACGAGCATATCAGACCTAAGGTAAGGGATAATTTTGCAATCTCATTTTTTCCGAGATTTCTTATTCGTAAGTATTTAGTGGGGTTATATTTTTCATCCATATCCATAAAAATGTTTTCATAAAGTGTTTAATATTCTTCCATGTATGTTTAAAGTCATTTTTACCCATCTTTACTTTTACTTTGTGGTATTTAAGGAATCTTTCATTTTTTTACCATACGAGGTACTTTTTGACTTTTCAGACAAAAGTATGAGGAGAATGTTTTTTTAACTTATACGGCATGAACAGATTATTACGGTTTAATAAAACCTTATTTTCATGAAGCATACTCTATAATATTTGATTACTATTTTCCACAAAATAATTTTCTTTTAAAATTTCATGGCATTTTGTGAAAAGAAAATGATTTTGATGAAAAAGGATATTTTCTTCAAGAATTCATTTGAAGTGTTTTATCAAAACCATTTTCCATCTAAGATGACATTATTTCATATGTGTATGTTTTATGTACAATGTCACTATGATTTACATGGGTTCACTTTTCTTATGAAGAAATGATATCCATTTGTTTTATATGGATTATTTTATGATGCGATGATGTTTATGAAACCCATTTTATTCATTGGGTTATGATGAGTGATTTATGTTTATGTTGTGGAAAAAGTAAGAATGATTTAATTATGAGATGGGTGGAACCTATATCTACCTCCAACGCATTGGGTAAAGATTTATATCAAATGAGATAGTCATGACTGGAATGAAAAGTTAATCTGGTTTAGTGATATAGGACTGGAACGAGGAGTGAACTCGATACAGAAAGGGACTTTGTCCACTAAGCTGGTCTTGCCATCAATGCCTTTTCTACTATGGAAATCATAACATGTGCTTAATGGTTGCCAAAATTACATGTTTTATTCCCATTATACTTTAACATGATTAATGTTTCTTTATGATCTATGCCTTATGTACTGCCATGTTTTATGTCATTGCTCAAGATTTTGATGTTTAAACATTATGTTCATGTTTTATGTTCAAATTTATATGGTTTGTTTTATTTTCTCAATGCTTACCCATACTGAGCATTTCAGCTCACCCTTTATATTTTTTCTTTTCCCCAGGATATAAAAAAATGTTTTAGGTAAGAAAACAAAAGGGTAAGATATTTATGGGAGATGTTGAAGATCTTTCACCATGATTAGAAGATTATGTTCCGAGTTTCCAAAGATACTAAACTATTACGATCCTTGAGTGTTGGTTTTTGTTATGTATTAATTATTCCACAAAAGTAATGTAATTTCCATGTTTGTCAAGATTTGGGTCTCTAAAAGTTTCTAATGAAAGAGGAAATGTGAGCCCATGTACCATAAAAATACTTCAAAACAAATGGCATAGATTTTATGATCTTAATGCTTGGACCATAAGTGTTTTCAAATTCCCAAATGTTTGATAATTAGTGTCGGTAATAAGGACAAGGCATCCCAGTGACACTATGTAACCCATAAGAATGATAATAAGGCCCCATTTAATTTTTCCTTGTGTCAATGTGGAGAACGATGCTAGAAAATTGGGTAATTTTATTTGATTAAGGATTCACATATTTATTATGAGGGGTAAGACTAAATTTTATTATCGTGTGTTGAGGAAGTTTTTTTTCGATTCATCTCATATCATATGAGGCCTCTTAGTTTCATATGGGATAAATTTTCTATTTCATCATCCCTTACATTTGGTATAATAAATTATAGCTTCATACTAGGAAATATTGTATTTAACATTAAGAACTAGGGATGTTGAGATCATTATTTTAAATTCATACAACATAGACTACAATTGTTATTAGTTTAAAGCCATGAAACTCAAACTATAAAGGATTTAAATTTTTTAGGGTCATAATTCTTGGACCTTGGGGATATTGTTACATTATGGTCATAGTGATCATACCCATTAAAATAGTTATGGTCATACTTCCTAGACTGAAGGTCCTAGTTTACGGTTTTAGATTATATACTAGGGCTGTTACAGTTGATGATTACATAGCTCTGACCAAATGAAAATAGTTTTTGGTCAAACGGCAAGGACCACAGATCCTCATGAAAGGTACTTCTTGAGAAACTTTTCATTGGTAGGTGTTTTGATATACTATCTTCCCATGGTGATCAATGGGTATGCTCTATTACAATAGAATTATGAATAACATGAGGTCATTCAAACATAGGATCTAAATTCGACAATTTTTTACTGGGTATCATTGGAGTTTTGAGAGCCATTACCATGTCACCATTGAAGAAATTTCTGAGGAAAACCATCTTGTTGAACTCTCTCAATATCCAGTTCTTGTTCCTCTACATGTCATGAAATACATGAAGATAGTTTTACACCTAGGGATTTTAACATAGGAAAATGGTGTTTCCCATTTTTTCTAGTATTTAATGGTCATAGTTTTTTCCCAGAGTTATGGAATCTGAAATTAAAGGGGTAAAACCACCTATGTTCAATACACTAGAGATTCTAGAGTTTCTTGGGTGGAATTTCGAGTTACCTTTTGATTAACCAAAAGGTTATTGGGAAGGATTTTGGGACTACTCATTTTTTTCCATCCCACTAGCTTTTGAAAAATGTTAGAGTGTGTCTTCTGGAACACCTCAATGTTCCCATTTCTCTAAGTATGATATTGAGAAGTATGGTTGGACTAGATGTTATACTTGGCATATAATTTCTTTATCTCGGAAGCCCAAAAATTGGTTCCATATTCTGTTAGAAAAAATTGAGGAACTCTAAATTATTGTGTGATGTGTGAGAAAATGGGTTTATCATGAAATAGGTTTTGACTTCCTTGAGGGGAACTTTTTATTCCCATTTTGAAAATAAGATAGTCCCAATCAAGATGAACCATAATTGTTGATTCATTACTTAAAGGTATGTACCCACAACATCAAGTCCTCATTCCGCAACGGTCTACGAATACTTGGTGGTGTGGAGAAACTCCAGTGGTCGGTGAAAAATGTTGGTATGAATCTGAAATGCATAAAAAATATTAGATAACTCAATGAAGGCATCCAAAATTTTGGGAACGAAGTACCCAAACCTCCATATTTAATGGGAGAGCTTCACTCTTACCTGACATGCGACATATGACCTGACATGGACTTCTGACATAACTTGAGGTATCTCATCTCCTTGGATGAAATTGAGTATAATTAAATCAAACCAATAACTATAGTGGGTTTTCTAAAGGATAGTCTCACTATGAATGTTAAATTACACTATGTGTTGGTGGATTCTCTCATGCTTAGCTCGGTCTTGTGGGAGAATACCCCACTAGAGATACTCGAAAAAGGGAGTTTTCCAATCAGCCGTCTCTTTAGTTATGGGAGGACCTGTGGAGATGGGAACAACGGTATTGGAAACTAGCTGACATACATATTTCCATCCATCATAGGAAGGGTTGGGTACTATTACCCTCCAGTGTTCCATAAAAATGACTAGGTTATACTGATCGAGCTCTATAAGGGATGCCACCAAACGTGACAATACATTGGATCATCCATTATGTGACTAAAGGAAATGAGTCATCTTTGATTGGGAGGTTAACTAGGACATTATCTTTCAGGTATGCTTTAGTATTTGAACTAACTGTTAATTTATGAATACATAGTCACCGTTATACTCCTTGATGTATGTCTATGAGTCTCCCTTCCCATGTTGAAAATGTAAAATAATATTAAGGTCCAACATGAAACTAGTAATGATGGATGGATACTCTAGCTCATTATTATTATAGCCTTATGATTACGTGAAAAAGTATTAAAAGATAGTCCATTATAAAATGATGAGGATGGTCCCCAGGCCTCCCATGTTGAGCTTGGGGTTGTTGATCCATCTAATGGTTTACTTTGGGAAGAAAAATTGAAATTAATCTTTTAGAATAGAAAAACCTAATCCAATGATAGAATATATTTTTATGAGAAATAAACATCTCGTAGAAGTTCCTTAGGGGATGGATGTGTGCCAAAAAAGTATTCCATTGCCTAGAAATGGAAAACATTCTAAAGGAAATACCTAATGCGTTACCACTAGATGATCACATACCAATAATACAATTGTACCATCAGCATGGGGATAGTTTGGATATGCTTTACTTTCTCAACTATAGACACCATTTGTATGTCATGATACTAAAAATAGTTTCACAGCTTATTTACATCATAAACTAACATGAAGAAACTCTTATTGATGGGGGATGATCTATTATCTATGTTGAGGAGTACATGGATGAGATAATATTTGATTTTTTATCTATCCACATTGTTTTTGTAGGATAAATGGAAATTGAGGGACCATTCTAGGGAGGACATGTGGAGGACTAAAGGATTTCATAAAATAGGTATCATCATATCAATTGTTTATTTAGGTACTTATAGATATTTTCCAATGTGGATCGGAACCTCTCATCCTTGTAGTAAATGTTGAATTTCTTCATGATCCTTGAGACAGGATTAAACATTCGGGATGAATCTGAGATAATTCAACATATGTAGGCTATGTAGCCCTAGATACCCAGATATTCGTGTCAATTTATTAGGGAACACATCTTATTGATTACATTTTTATTATCTGGGTCGATATCATTCCCTATGTACCTTATGACAATGCTAAGAAATTTTTTAGAGGTAACCCTAAATGTTCACTTCATGGGTTCATCATCATGTTCTCAGAGCGGAGGAAGCTGAAAAATTTTTAAATATATTTTTTATGTTCCTAACACTAGCATGATTTAACTACAAAATTATCTATATAAAACTATAAAAATTCAATAATAATTTTATTTAATATGTGGTTCATGGATCAATTATAGGTGGCTCTAACTATATTTAAGATCATGGGAATTACATGATGATAAAAAGTCCCCTCATGAAACTTGAAGATAGTGGAATCCTCTACCTCAATGGACATTTCGATCTAATTGTACATGGAATATGTGTCTACGAAGGAGAGGTTCTGGAATCTTATACTAGGGTCGATAAAAATCATTGTCACTGGAAGGAGAAAATTACCCCTAAAAAATAGAGGTTTAGGTCCTGAAAGTATATGTAGACTCTAATCTTCTAGTTATTCTTCCCGACTGGGATAATGTTTTCTAGCCACATGGGGTAATGGACATCCCTAGTGAAGTTGAATTTGATAATATTGTAAACGACATCCTCAACCATATAACTGTGAGAGTGTTTCATATTTATGGGAGGATTTTTGAACCCTTTATGGACCACTAGGAGGCCAATATTATGAATTAATTACTCAGGTTCTAGCCATGTAATCTTTTCATAGCTCTTGGTAAATATATTTCATTGTTTTTTCAAGAAGGCCACATACTTCTGCTACTCCTCTAGAGACATGGATACATTGATCTGTGTTGGCCTTAGATATTCCTTGGTACCAAGGTTCATCTGGCTTTACACATCAATGGTGGTGGAGAAACCATCTTCAAATGTACTTGGGGAATCTTCCAAATAATCATTTTCATCTAATTAAATAGAATCAGAGGGAGGAGGTGACACCTCTAGGATGGTCGATCCAGGGGAAGCACTAGTGTCTACATTGGATGATATGGAATAGCTGACAGTGGTTTCCCACACATCTAAGACTATGGAGATAGAAACTGTTGAGCCAATTCCATATATCATCCAACCATGTGGTCCATTCTTGATATCAAAGAAATGAAGGGGTGTTAGATTCCATAAATACAGCACTTCCCTACAGAACATGTCATTATTCCATGAATTATTAGACATGATATAATATTCTTAGTACATACCATGATTAGAATATTATAGTATTATTTGGGCCTTTCCGGTGTAGGAGAATGAGGTAATATGTCAATGATTTTTTTATAGAGGCGATGAAACCATATTTCTCTGTGACCATGAAATAACCACCCAGGTTTGGTGTTGTGTGAACTAACTTATGAATGAGAAGAATAAAATTATGATTCATTTTTACCAAAGGATCATCCATAATAGAGATTAGATCATTAGGATAATTGATGTGTCCATCCTCACTAGTCTTAAATTGCATTCTCTACCTTTTATAGTATATATAATATTGATAGAAGGCCTCACTGGAATCCAAGGGTGAGAGATCAATATGGAGTACCTCAAATCAAACATTGAGAGATTATTTGAGGAAATGATGTTAGATGGAGAGGAAAACTAAATTAAAATGGAACTATGCTCTTCACACAATGTGTTTTAGGTTTTATCCTATGATACTAATGTAAATTTGGTTCTTGATATCAGGTCATCAAATTGAGTCTTCCTCCAAAATTTACCACATAGATTCTGATCACTCTTACCATAACAATGAATTCTTATACTTGAGTGATTCATAACTACATTAATCATTCCTTTCTTATGGAGCATTTGAGTTGGGATGTGGTTGATTCTGGAACTGGTATCCACTAGAAAGTGGTGGATTTCTACACCATAAAACTGACCATTGATATACAACAGTTGTATGTTCCCTAGATAGTGATGCCAATGTCTTATAAAAAAATGAGATGATGGATCAACATTCCTCTTACTCAAAATCTTATTCATAGTATGTATTAGTGATAGAATGGCTGCTTCCTCGAGCAAGAACGCACGTCAAGTGCCTCCCCAGATTTCAAAATGTTCATCTGTAGTTCCCCCTCCGCTGTGGCCTCCTCTGGCTCCTCCAGGCCCTCCGTCGTCGGTCAAAGCTCGGTCTTCTCTGGATCATCTGTGCTCTGATCCATCGGTCCCTCGGCTTCCCCCTCATCCTTCCTGTGTGGATGCTGAGCCTGGGATCTCTTCTAAGGAAGTCCTTCTGGGAGTTCCTGCGAAGGGATCTGTTGTCTTCTCTCCTATACCTGCCTTTCCTATTCCCCCCTGCTCATTGTTGGTGGATGGTTTTCCGGTGCTCACTTTTTCGGATGAGGGGTTCTCCGGAGCCTCTGATTTTCACCAGTGGACGTTGGTGGCTCGCTTTGGCGGTGAGAATCCCCCGCTCCCAGTGTTCTAGGCGTTTGATTCCTTTTGGGGGGTTGGACTCCCTATCTAGGGTCTCGGTGCTTAATCGCAGATCTTTCTGTGTGGTGCTTGATTCAGAGAAGGATTTTGTGAAGTCCTGGGCACGTCGCTCACGTTCGTGTCGCAAGTGGCACTTTAACCTCTTCAGATGGTCGATGGGAGTTCACTTCAGCAAGGACCCCCCTCAATATGCAGATTGGATTAGCTTACCAGGGGTTCTGCTTCCCTTACACAACGAGGCCTTCTTGAGGCATATTGGTGATTAGATTGGATCCTTCCTTTGTTTGGAAGACATGACCTCTTGGCTCCTGGATATGTCTTCAGCCCGGCTATGTGTGGAATTGGATCTATCTAAGGCGCTTCCAGACTGTATTCTTCTGCAAGCAGGAGACTCATTGTCTTGGTGCCAACAGATCTTCTATGAGTCTCTGGCACGGTTCTACTCTTTTTGTAATCTTTATGGGCACTCTCTTGCTATCTGTCATAAGCAGCGGCGCAAACCGGAGGTTGTGATAGTTGCCAGTGAGGCTGTCCCTTCATCGCAGGATCAGAAGACTGGCACCCAGGTTGGGTCCTTTTCCTCCCTGTCCTCGGAGGGGATATCAAGGCCTACTCCGCAGGCACTGGTGGTGCGGCCAAGTCCTCCTTTCCCTTAGGTGCCGAAGATTCCCTCGACCTTTAATTCGATGCCTCCCATTCCTTTAGGGCCACCTATCTTCCCCCTGGACCTTCCTCTGGTCCTGTTCAAGCCTCCCTGGTCTTTTTCTATTTCCTCACCCCCAAGGCTACTCCCGGCTTCCTCCTCGATAGAATTGGGGCGGTCCGGTTCTCCTCATGTTGTCCCAGCCAAGTAGGTCTCTTTTTCGCTAGCCTCCTTCTCGGTTTCTCTTCAAAACAGTTTCTCCAGCCTGGATAATTCAGACTTGATAGAGCCGGAGTTGACCTCCCCTATTCATTCCCCGTGGCCAGGTACTCCATTACTCTGAGGTGTAAATACACGATCTAAATCCAAGTAGGAGCAAAGCCTTGCTTCCCATCAAATGAAGCCTCTGACGTCAGGCTAAAAATAAAGGCGTCATCAACTAAAATATTAAATTTCATGATTTGGAACTCCCGTGGTTTAGGAGCACGGGTTAAAATGGATTATGTATTCAGCGAAGTACTCTCTAACAAGCTTCTTCTTGTGGATATTTTGGAACACAAGAAAAATGTGTTCAACATCTATACCTTTTCAAAGAGAATGGGTTTTTAGAATACTATGAACAGACATCCTAATAACCAACATATATGGCTGTTCTGGGATCCTAAGCTTTCGGTTGAGCAGGTGGATATCTCAGACCAGCACGTCACGACTAAGATTTTGATTGGTAGTTATTATTTATAAGTGTCCTTTGTCTATTCTAAATGTGATCCTCAAGCCAGGGAGGAGTTATGGCTTAAACATGGCTCGTTTGATCCTGTAACCTCGGTGTGGTTAGTGGGGGGAGACTTTAATGCCATTATTGATCCCTCTAAAAAGAAAGGAAGTGGACCATTCTGCAGGAAATCTGGCCAGGATTTATTCTCATTTATTGCTAGTAATTGACTGATGGATGTGGGCTTCACAACAGATAAGTTCACGTGGTTCAATAATCAGAAGGGTGCTAAACGCACTTGGAGTCATTTGGACCGATGCTTAGGTAATCTGGCAGCAGTCTCATCCTTCCAGAAGACGTCGATCACTCACCTTACTCATTCTCTCTCTGACCATGCTCCTATTCTCATCTCTCTAGAGTCATCTAATGAGGAGAGACATCGATTTATTTTCTCCAGCAGTTGGGCTGAGGATCCGGCCTTCCAGCAAGAGGTTCTCTCTTCTTTGTCCTGCCCTGTTCATGGTACTGGCTAGATTGACCTCCACAATAAACTATATCGTTTGAAAGAGGTTCTTCTCTCCTGGATTAGCAGGCGCAACCCCTCACAGCAGAAACTAGACTCCTTAAAACAAGAAATTAAGCACCTCGAGTAGGATCTTGAGGCATGTTGGATGGATGATATTTTCAGTTCTCTTCTTCATAAGAGGAGCCTATTGGAGGAGCAGGATCTAGCACATGAAAGGATGGTGAGGGAGAAATCTCGAGCTCTTTGGCTTCGTGAGGGCGACTTGAACTCTGGTTATTTCCATGCATGCATTAAAGAAAAGAGATGTATTAAGAAACCACATATCCTCAATGAGGATGGGTCCTTTGTTACTGATATTGATGTTGTTGGAGGTATGGCCGAAGATCTGTTTAAATCTCTCTTGGAAGGTCCGAACCCTTCTATGCAGGATGGGTACCCCAGTGGGAAATCCCCTATGTTTGATAACATTCCTAGAGTGGTGAAAAAGGCCAATAATCAATTCCTTATATCTATTCCTGAGGAGAATTAAATACGAGAGGTTGTTGCAGGCCTCAATCCTGAGAGTTCTCCTGGGCCAGATGGCTTTCTCGGATCCTTCTATGTGAATTGTTGAAGTATTGTGAAATCAGATGTTATAGAGGCAGTACATGACTACTTTCTGGAGGGAAGTCTTCCTCTAGTGGCTAGTGAAACTACTTTAGTTATCATTCTGAAAGTCAAGGATCCTTCTTCGCTCAAGCAATACAGGCCCATCAGTATGTGCAAATTTGCTTATAAAATCCTTGCAGGTGTTCTCAATAGGCATATTGGCATCCATCTATCATACTAGATTTTAGAGGAACGACATGGGATTCTGAGAGGTAGGACCATACAAGGTGCTATTGGGATTTCTTAGGAGATGATGGTGGATATTAATAAGAAATCTGAAGTTTCAAATATGGATATTAAGCTTGATATGAAAAAAGCCTATGAAAAACTTGAGTGGGACTTTATTATGAAAGTTCTTAGAAGCAAGGTCTTTTCTTCTTGGGATATTGACCTATTGTTTAGATGTTGGAGTTCTCTGTGGATCACTATTTGCTTTATGGGAAGGAGTAAAGGCTTCTTTAAATTAGTCTGTGGTCTTAGACAAGGGGATCCATTGTCGCCCAGTTAGTTCATTTTGGCCTAGGATGCTTTGAGCATATACATCAAAGCCAGCATGCAAGAGGGTAAAATTCGACCTTTTCGTTGTCGGTTCTATTTCCGGAATTTGTCTCACCTTAGGTTTGCAGATGATACAGTCCTATTCATTAACGGGTGCTCGAGTTATATCAGGGGTATCAATACCATTCTTGAAGAGTACTGAAAATGGAGTGGGGAACAAATCAATATAGATAATAGTAGTATCTACATCTCTAGGATTTTTCCGGAAAGACGCTGTCGAGGAATTGATTCCAGACTGGGCATCAACATCAGGAGTCTTTATATGGATTACCTTGGCACCACAATTACATCAGGGAGGCTCCGGATCAAACACCTGGATAAACTGATGGGGAAAATCTCATCTCTCATAAAAAATTGGAAAAACCGGTTCTTTTCCTTTGGGGGGAGGATTACTCTAGTTAATAGAGTGCTCACATCGATCCCCATGCATTTCCTCTCGATTCTCAGGGTTCCCAAGGCTGTTTTTAAGAATATTGAGTGGATTATGACATCCTTCATTTGGGATTCTCACTCGGAGGGGCGGTGCCATTGGGAATCCTGGTCTAAAATGACCCTTCCCACGGATGAAGGTGGAATAGGTCTGATAAGTTTCTTTGAAATGATGCATTTCATGCATGCGAGGCTGGCATGGGAGGTAGTTGTTGGGAGTAGCCTATGGGAACGTGTTGTTAAGGAAAAGTAATAGCACAACCTGGATCAAACGAGAAACTCCTCCTATATTTTGAGCACTATTTAGGGGCATATACCTCGCCTTCTTAGCCACTATAGTTGGATCATCGGCCGCGATGACATTAGGTTTTGGCATGACAGCTGGTCAGGGGATATTCTCGGCTTTCCTGGCTTCCCAGTCACTGAAATCACCTTCAAGCAAGCAAGTCATCATCCTGCTTTCATCCAAGAGGTCCTGAATAAACAACATTTCAGATTATTCAATCTCATCAAACTCTCGGACGACCCAGATAGGTGCGTTTTCAAGGCTACCTCTTCAGGTTCTTTCTCTGTTAAATCCTACAGGTCGATTCTTCAGGATGCCCATGATCAGGATCCATGGGGCCACATCCTCTAGTGCAAAAGTGTTCTTCCAAAATATAATTTCCTCACTTGGAGGCTTCGTCACCACACCATCTCTACAGATGAAGACATCAGGCGGAGAGGGGTCTCAACTGTTTCTAAATGTTCTTGTTGTCGATCTCCCTGTGTTGAGACCACGTCTCATTTATTCTTCGAAATAAAATGGGCCAGAGTTTTCTGGGAAACAGTCAGGGAGTTCTCCAGCATGTCTTCTCCAATCGGTTCAGGCGATTCCTTCTTGCAGCGGTGGTTTCAGGGAGCTGGCGCTAAGAACTCGGAGAAATAGGCGAGGGAAATCCTTATTTCAGCCGACTGTTGGTCTATTTGGGAGGTGAGGAACTAATCACGTTTTGAAGGCATTGAGTACTTGAAGGTAGGCTTGATCGCTAGAGCTAAATGGCTAATTGCCGACCTGGGGGTCCTCCTGATAATTTGGGAGGAATCTCCTTCACTGAGGAAGTTGCTTCGGTACAAGGTGCAGGTTACCCACTCTAGGATCTCGGTGGGTCGATGGATATGCTGGAGACCACCATTCGACGAGATGAAGCTCAATTCTGATGGGTCATGTGCTATGGGAATTATGAGGGGTGGCGGAGTGATCTGTAACTCAAGGGGTAGTGTGGTAGTACTGTACACAGCCTGCTTCAGTAGTGGAGACTCCCTTCAGGCTGAGGCTTGGACTCTTCTGAAAGGTATTCAGTTCAGTCTGTCTAAACATCTGATTCTCTCTGAGATCGAAACTGACTCCAAAATCCTCTATGACGCGCTGATGGACCACAACTCCACACCTTGGATCATTTTATACCACATCCGGCACTGCAAGCTTCTCATGGATAACAGCGTCACGTTATTTCATACTTGGCGCGAGGGCAACAAAGTGGCAGATTTACTTGCATCCCGTTTTCCTCACGATGATGACCTTGTCTCCTTCTCCAGCCTGGGATCCTTTCTCCCAGAGTGTGCCAGTCTTATTTTAGGTGATGCCCTAGGCCTTCATTATTTTCTTCCCCCTAGGTCAGGCCCCTCTGTTCCTTTTTGGTTTCCTTTATTTAATAAAATTTCTTTATGGCTTAGGTGAATATAAGTGATACCTACCTCATCTTGAAACTTGAGGTGGGGGGGGGGGGGGGATTTTCAAAGCATCTTTAAGGCCCTCATACATTTCTCTTGGTAACCAGAGGGCCCGAAGGATCAAAATCCTTGTTTCTATGCCATAATAGTGAATTAACATGTCATACATCCATTCTTGGGGGATACCTTTTCCTACAGAGTTATGTTCATTAGAATAGGTAATAGTGGATTTCATTGGATAAACTACTGGGGTCTGATTAGTAGTAGAAACATTCTACTACAGACTAGCTAGTATGCTATGAGAAACTACTCTCTGACAATCGATCGACTGAGGTCAAGCCCTAGTTGGAAAAGGCAAATCATGATTTGATCATGGCTAAAATGCAAGGTCATCTAACATAGTCATATGCATAATAATAACTCAAATAGTAGACTTGGAGGGATGTTCTCTTCATCTCTATGAAAATATTGCTTCTGGCTCAAAGAAACATGAAGGACCTAGTTGGAGGCACTGATATGAGAATTCATCCTAATGGAATTTTCTATTCATCTCTTTTGACGATTTTGGAAAAATGAAAATGAGTGGTTTATACAATATTACATACATTCAGGGGTTGTAAATAGGTCTAGAAACTCGATGAAATTCATAGGGGCGTACTACTTCTATTTATCAGGGGAGTAATCCAGGGTTGGGCATACCCTGGACAACTCACCCAATTTTAGAGGAATTAAATCTAAAATGTTGAAATCTGGATTTTACACCAAAGGGGGACTCTAATATCTATTTAAACATCGTAACCTATTTTTATTAGACTTGGAAGGATCTAACATAAATGTATATATACTTTTAGGATGATATGTGAAATATAGAATATGATTTGGATTACTCAAGCATGAATGGATAATACCACGAGTGTGAGAAACTACCTTAAAATCCAACCAGTCATCATAATTCTATGTCCCATGGTTAGAAACATTCTTCCACTCACTATATTTTTCATTTATGTAGTCAGGGTTAGAAGAGACATAAATCATCTATGCTGGAACGTCTTCCAACATTACTAAGTCATGAACCACATGATCCTGGAGCCAATAATTGATCATCAATTATTCCTTGATAGTGTGTCCAAGGATCCCATGATATGGGAAGTGATTAGGATGGCTAGTGATCTAGAATTCGTGAGTTCTCTTTTACTATGGAATCTTCATGGTTCCATTTTCTAGGAAATATATGAAGTACCTTAGGACCTATGAGTCCTTGAAATAACATGTCCTATTTTTATATCTAGAAAAGGTTAGGTGAGAGGCTGGCCTTATCCAGTGGATGGAGAAACATTTTCTCATCAAGTTGTTTGTTCATGCCATGGCTGTACCTAGAGGTTCTATGATGGGTTAGGTTTTGATGGGTAGGGAATTTCTTAGAAGGGATCTTATAGAATATTATTCATTACGTTTATTATTTTAAGATATATACATGAACAATGGGGGATTTTTCTTCCTTCACAGACCTTCTTGTGTGAGATGGAAGAGGAAATGGGTGCATTTGTTGTCTTGTCTATAGAAAGGATTCTTTCAAATGCTAAGAATTTTCTATTAATTCATGAAATCAATTTATGTTGTCAGGTTTATGAGGGTTGGAACTAGTTCATTCTTAATGTTCTCCATTCACATTATGAGCAGTTGTTCCTAGTATATCAGTATATAGAGTGATTATGTGAGTCCCTTACATTAGGAGACAAATTAGGAGACATGCTCGTCATGAATATATGTTCACTTGAATATGTGTATGTAGCTTGTCTTTTACATGGTAGAGTTTAAATGATAGATTAAAGATTTACAGATATCATCGCAATTGGTAATAGACCCTATGGGCTGTTGGATGTACTAGATGAACACCAACCCTTTTTAATTTTGGACAACGCATAATACCTTAGCAGCCTCCTACCATACTAATGTCCCCAACATTGGGTTACACCATGAAGAAATTCAAGAAATATTCCACAACTGGTAAACCATCCCATGGAATAGGGTGAATCTTGGATTACCAAACACCAGGGGTGCTGGGGCATTTCCCCCGATACTGGGTATGGATTTCCATCATGCCAGATTTCTACTTGTACAATTTCTAGGGCCTTAAGATCATTAATGAGAGAATTTATCATGTTATTTTAGTTAGGATCTATAGATACCAATTTGATTCAATGAGAATCAAGTCAAGGATTGCTACAGATTTTTTCCTGATTCTAATAGTCACACTACTGAAGCTACTTAGGCGGGGTGGGTGACTCATATCATGCCCACTATCCATATCCCACAACTACTACCCTAATCGACTATATGGGGCCATCGAGTTCAAATTTGGGTTTCTATCTATAGAGAACTATATTCCCCTCTATAGGATATATGTATCCCATTAGAGAATTGTTATTATCTAGGAAACGATCAATAATGAGATCAAAAGTGATCCATTCATATTCCTAAAGTTGTTGGAGAATGGTGGGTAATATGGGTTCCCACACTTCTATTGGGGAAACATCAATTAGGGATGGCAGCTTGGAATTTATCTTGGTTTTTTTTATGTAATGATGAAGATTTCACAAAGTCTCATTTCATGGACTTATGATGCCTAGTTCCAGTATCTACTAATATGTGAGGACACCTTCCAGACAGACTGTCTGGTATTTTATCACCCCTTGATTTAGATCTTACTTTCCATACCCTATGTCAGTGAATCTACTATATTGAACCGTTTTTGGTTTGATTATGACCATATTTACCATGAAGGTAATCATAAGGTAACCCTCACTTTAGAAATATAGGATGTATTGATGGCCTTGTTGCTGGCACAAGATAGGGATAAAATGATTCGTAGAAGAGAACCCAAAACCTCTAATCTATAAATGTGGAGATACATATCAAATAAATTGATAGATAACTTTTATTATCATAATTCAAGTATTATAAATAATTTTTTGGTATCCATATGATTCGGGAAACTAAGATATTGGGAGCACAGTGATATCAACCTCCCAACAATATTAGTTATTTGCATCTATGTGCTGATGGATCCTAGGTTAGATCAATCATGAATCATAGATGTAGTGAAATATCACCAATATTATTTTTTAGAAACACGCTTCATGTTCCTCTATAATGTACTATAGGATGATAAAGTCGTGATTTTATGGTGGCCAGAATACCACTGATAACTGGTCAGTAGCTAGAACCTCCCACATCCTCTCTTTATCATGGGAAGGGTTCTGCTCTTGGTTTACCCAAGCACCGATTGGTGCATGATGAGAAAAGGATGGCTGAAATGATGAATACATACTTTTCATCTCTTCTACTGAGACATGTGGTTCCACATTGGTCAAATATTTGTTTCACTCTAGGACGTCTCATGGAGGCGGGACTAGATTTGTGATCACATTCATGTACATTGAGGTGTTAACCAATGATTCATTTGATAGGATGGAAACATCCATTTTTTGATCAGGTATGATCCATCCATCATATGATTTACTCAACCTAGACCTTGAAATATATCCAACTTCTTATGTGGAAGTATATAGGACGAAAACTGGTGGTGAAAGAGACATTTTCACTGTGAGTCCCTATATGGGGAATATAACATCCCCATCCTATGGATACTTGCGGAGGAATATGAGGATCCTTTGGACCTTGTATCTCAAAATGGTAAGCCTAAATTTCTCTTCTTCTGCACTATACTCTAGAATTATGGGTGAAGAATAGCGCATTGATCCATCTGTCATTTCAGACTCTGAGAGGTCAATCAAGACATGACACTTCCCAGGGTTCCTCCTTTGACAGTAAGTGTTCCCCCTCTTTTCCCAGGATGGTTCTTCAGGTAATGGAAAACCTTAGGCATAGGGAGCACCTCCATTTTGGTTGGTGATGGAATAGGGTGTACATCCACTTTGGTTGAATATGGAACATGGAGGACCTCCATGCTAATTAGTTGTGGTGTGGGGAGGAACTTCACTATTATTGGTGGGAACATAGGGGGGCTCCATGTAGGTTGTTGGCGTATCATGTAAGAAATACACTTGGAAAATGGGGCGTCCCTCTATGTTAACTGTTGATAGATTGTGGAGGACCTATGATTTGGTTGGTGGCATTGCAAGGAGGACCGCTGCATTGATTCTCCTCATCATGTGTAGGCCCGTAACAAATTTCAGTGGTGATAATGAATGAGAGAGTCAACCTAGCCTATGTGTGAATGGGATAGGGTGTCAATCCCATATGGGAATGTATGGATCATAGTTCACTTGTTTCAGGTATCTAGTGGGATACAATTGTGCTGGATGGGTCCATTGAAGCTGTAGAAGATTCCACATGTTAGTTAATTTTATGGACCTACCCCCAAAGTTAGTTCAGAGTGTTCTAGTGTAGTTCTGGGAGAGTGGGGATGATTTTAGACCTCTATTAGGCATGTGGGACCAGTCATTGTGAGCTATGACTTGTTCTGGTTGGATACCTCTTAGGCGGCTCATGGACAGTAGTCCCAGAAGGCATGACCAACTCATTGTTTAACTCCTTGTAATAGGGGAGTGATTCAACATATTAATATTGGGTGAGGCTCCAAAAGAAGTTCCATATAAGAACATACAGTGCATTCCCCCGTGTGACCCTTAGGGGAAGCAATTTTGGGGGGGGTATCCGATGTGTCAAGGTCTTGGTAGGAATGATTTCTACATTTAATGACCCCCTCATACTCATACCAGTGAACCAGAGTGTCAAATCAACCTTCTCTAGATTACATTTGTGGTTTATATAGGGAATTGGAGCCCAAAAGTTTGAGGCACAGTGGACTTCATGGTGTAGGTGTAGTTGTGCAGGAGTTTTATATCAAATTTTCTTCTTACCTAGTGAATATTGGCACTAAGTCACTGACTTCATGGAGCTTGATTCCTATAAATCATATGTATTAATACATTAGTATAGTTTTAAGTAATATGATAACCTATTCGTGATCATCAACCAATATTTCTGAATGGGAGAAGGATCCATTCTTATGATGCCTTATACCAAGGATTCCAAACATTATATTTCCCAATCATCAACTTGGTTTCATACTAGGATGATGGTTTTCAAGGTGGTACATGTTGCCAAATATCTATATCCGGTGACATGAAAATCAATTGGTTCCCCAAATTTTTCTATTCCCCATGTTTCACGAGATGTTTTTCATGTCGGGCTCATAATTTCTGTTTCTAATTCTTTCACTGGGGCGTAGTGCCACCCCTCCACATGGAGGATAATGTGCTAATTTCTTATTTCCCCACATTCCCATTTTTTCAAAGGAGGAAAAATTCCCTCACAAGCATCAGAAATTTTTTCTCCTTGAACGAAATGGGATGATGGGACTTCAGTTTCTCTATCCATGTATTCATCCTTGGAGCTCATTACCTAGCCTAGATATCTCTCATATATTTGATTCAGGCTTCTGGAACTCATTCTTGATTCCATATCAGGGTGGATGATGGTAAATTATGTTAATACTTAATCAACAGAGAAACAACCTTTGTTCAAGGGGAGTATTCACTTTGGGAATGTGTAGGAATGTGTTAACATTGTGTATATTGGTTACCTATAAAATATTTCTATTTTGGGGGGATTCTCGTTTGTGAGTAGTCTTAGGTGTGGAACCCAAGGATTCTTATGTTTTTCATGAGGTAATATTTTCCATAGGCGTAATTATTCTAAGTATTTTTACCTCAGGTATCCCATGTTTCTTTCATGGTGTAGGTATTATGAATCAGGTCACATGGTTAACATCTTGTGGAGATTATCACAAGGTTAATGTCTTGTGGGGAAAAATTATGTCATCATAGAAATGTTCTGTTTTGTAATATTAGGTGTAGTTTTAATATATTATGCTGAAATAATGGTGGAATGCATCCCAAGGAGGGATGATTTCACATTTTAATGGTGTCTATATTGGACCTCAGGGAGGATTCCTATATACCCTATTTGATAGAAATAGATAAAAACCTATATATTGTGATTCCACAATTTAAGGTCAAGTGATAGGACTAATCCATATAATCTAATGTCATGTGTTAAGTATACTCATGTAATGGAAGGAGAACCAACGATTGATGGAGTGGTGATTACTTATGGAAGATACTCGTGGAAAGAGTTTCATCCCACAAGGATGAATGAAAGTGTTATGCTTATGCATGGATGTTTTTTGGTGTAGGTGTTTCAACCCCTAGTGGGGAAGGATATTGTTGGGATTACACATGGAATCGTCCAAGACATGGAATTTCATCCCATGGTTTGGGTGATGGAGGAAACCCATGATGATTGTACATGGGCAATCCAACTCTCATCTCATAGGGTATGAGTACAATTTTACATTATGTGATGAGGATGTTTTCATCCAGTTTTACATCAAGCTATTAGGATATGGAGAAAGGTAAATTTATTTATTGTATCTCAAACATGGATGGGGCTTATACCTCAAGGTGGACCGGGTCATGGTCTGAGAAATATTTTTTATAAGGAATCCCCACCAATTCATGTTCATAGTTTCCCTCAAAGTTGACACATCTAGGTCTTACATGACCACCACTAATGTGACTATGGGTGGGGAATGGAATTGGAACTACGACAGAGGAGTGGAAGTCAAGAGGTCCGACAGTAGCATACCTATTCTTATAGGACATAGACTTTAGTTTACCAATAATCAGGAGTAGTTTCTAGGATGAGGGTCCCTGCCACACTTGCAGCAAAGTGGGTGGACACAAGGGTAAGTGGTATCTATTTCACTAGAATTCAATTTATGGATAAACTGGTCTCGAATGATCATATGGAATTGGGAACTAAACATTTCTGAAAGAGGATCAGCTAAAAGGAGGAAACATTGAGAGACCATGAAGGGAGGTTTTGTGAAGGTTTGGGGAATCACGAAGTCCAATTCACTCATTGATGTTAGGGATCTAGGGAAAGATTGTGGTTGGTGAAACAATGTGGACCTTCCTTGGATAAAATTCATAGTTCCCATGTGGTTATTTTGGAGAAATATTGTGATCTCATGAATCCCAATGTGCCTCAAATGGATTTATTCATCCATGATGTCCATGGATCTTAATTAAAGGCATATGTACCATGTGTTGAGGTTCTCAAAAACTAATGCAAGGTCGTTTCATGAATGTCAACTACCTTGGGATATCCATCTTCTCTCTCGCTCGCAAATCTTTGGAGTATTATGAACTCATAACTTTTCTAAAAATCGAAGAGGTTGTGTCCCATTAATAGTCAGAAAAAAGTGGTATTTATAAAACTATTGGAATCATGGGTTTTATTGTTTTGAAAAACTATAGAGGCATTTTAGAAAATTTGGTAGCTTGTAGAACACACAGGGTTCTGTGAACCCAAGTTATGTTATGTGAAGGTTACCATCAAATATTTACATGACAGGGGAATTATATGAAATAGTTATCCAAGGTTCCAAACATATATTATGGAAAGGTTATCTTATATCCTTTTTATGACTAGGGATTCTGCAAACTGCATCCATTCCTGATGGTGGTGACTTTAATGAATACAGTCTCTTAAGGGAAATTTTGTATTATTTTAGCCCAAAATCGTTCTGAACTGGGAGTGTCTTCCTCATCATATATCGATAAATGTGTATTTCAATGTTAACATCTATACCATATCATTATTTGGTATATATTCCCAAAAATATCTTAAATATATAATAGATTCATATAGTATGGAATATTCCCCCTCCAAAAAATGTGAGATGTTCCTGAACTCCTATCCTCTTATCCAATGTGAGTCCTTAAGTTTCAATTGATGGGAAACCACAAAATACCATATACCTTTGGAAATAAGGCGCATACATCATGGAGGTGGGAACCATTGGGAGCATCAATTACACGAATAAATGATGAAACTATAATAAAACCATTAAACTTTGTCAACGGTTTTAAAAATATAAAAGGATAGATTGACTAGTTCGTATTGGGCCATTTCATTTAGCTCATCCTTTTTTAGAAACAAAAATGGTGAACCTAATATAAATATTTTAATAATAAAAATGATGGACTAACCACGTATTTGGAAAATTTCATTTTTCATCCCCTACAAAAAAAATGGTGAACCCAACAAGAATATTTCAATAAAAAATGTAACTTATTTTCCCTTAAAACATGTAATTTTCATGAATCACACACAAAACAATGACCAAAATAACATTAAGAATGTTCCATTATGATTTCTGGGATTTTTTAATTGAATATGTTTTGTAATTGTGAAAATTAAATGATCGGTGATCTTGTTCCTTATTATATTTCTTACTATAGATACTGTGTTCCAAAATATCACCATAACCCAAGACCAGGGAATATTCAAGCAACCATGTTATAACATCAACTATGACAGCAACCTTTGTGGGTGAAAAAAATGTCACCCCCCACAAATTCACCATCATGTGTCCAAATGATATGGTTAGGGGATACCACCATCATGGTATGACCCAAACCCTTGAGTCCACATACAAAGGTTTCCAGGCACTAAATCCCGCAATCCCACCTCACTCGGGGACGGCTTCGATGAAACTGGTAATGCATATCCCCACTGCAATCTGCTTCGGGAGCCAAACCCCAATCTCAAAAATAAATGTATTCCTTTCATTAGGAAGGAAGTCAAAGGTGTAGACTAAAACACTGTCTTGGTTAAAGAACTTCCAAGGGGGGCTTTGGTCAACTGTCTCCACCAATTCTATCCCACTCTTGTCCCTCAGTCACTATATGAGGGTACTACCTGATAGATCGCCACCCTTGGAACTCATACCCAAGATAAAAAGGAGATCTTATCATCTTTTTAAAGCTATAGATCAAGTGGAATAGGTTCATATACATATATCCACTTACAAAGACCACAGACATATTTTTGTGGTGACTAGCATGTAGTTCCATACCCCCGCTCACCGAGATCAAGGATGCCAATATATTACGATAGAAAATATGGGGGGATACATATTTTACAAACCCAAAATATAAATTCCACATGCATATTCCAATGTCACAATGAGGAAAAGAGTGGTAATATATCCCTACATCAATCATAATAACTACTAGTTTATCATGGAGGACAAAAATGTGTACACCTATATTCCCTCAAAAAAAATAACTAAAGTGCCACAATTTAATAGAACTGATTTAATAACTCCACTATAATATTCTAGAAGTAGTAAATATATTTGAATAGACACATATACTTGTCCCAATATCCATATAAACATGTCATCATTATTAACATGGCCAGGTGGCTACTCTTTAGAAATTGCATATCCTTTCTCTCATGAAGGAGGATAATCAGCATGTTATGCTAAATGATAAGGCATAAGACTGGGCTCATATTATCCTTCTAAATGGTGACAATCGACCCAGTTTGGTAATCACCCCTAGATGTGGACACATTCCATTCAATGAAAGGAAATGGTATATTCTAAAGGAAAACCAAAACGAAGCTCATAACCCCACTCTAATCAATGTTCATTAGCATGTTTTAGTGATATCCTAAGGGGAGCCTCATATCCTTACTGATGAAGCTACTCATCATATTCTTGTAGGTTATAGGATATTGGATCACATTCATACTATTTATAATGAATGACTTTTAAAGAATAATTTAGAGGAAATAGCATAAAATGATTATATAATTTCTCTCACTCCGAAGGTCCGTTGAAATATTTTGATAGGAAATGCACATTTGAATCATTTTCATGACCCCTATTTGACAATGGTTGCCTGAAATATTTCTTCAACCACTAAACAGTACGTTTATATACTCAATGGGGATAAATAAACTCACTAGCATGCTTTAATAACTTATCAGAAAAGGGCTCATATTCTCATAGTAACATATGATCATCAACACATTCTGGTGACCACCAAGAGGAATGATTTAACCCATACTCCACCTCAAAATGCAGGTTGAAATATTTTATTCATAATATAGAATGAGGCTCATATTCTTAATATACTCAATTCTAGTGTCCATGAGGATGTACAATGTGTATCTACAACACTATGAGTGTCTATAATCTCTTCATCCAATGTAGAATAATATTGATACCACAATGGTCCTCCTCATAGTACTATGAAGATGTATTATGGGATCCTTACACCATAAATTCACAATTGACAACCAATAAACTATGCCTCAAAGCCTACAAAAAGAAATATTCCAATTTTCATGACACCATCATATTGAGAGGTGATTGAAACATATATGTTATCCATATAATGTTTCCCCCAAAACTACTTGAAATACCTCACCTTGGTCTGAAGGACACCATGTATATGATTTATATGGTGTCACCAGGTGGATGAATATGAACCTGAGGATAAAGGGTGTTCCATGGATATATTGGGGGTGCTATCCAGAGAAAAACTGGATACTATATTTTGGCCCATCACTACTATTTTAGAGGAATTCTTAGACGATATAAAAGAGTATTTTATTAATTACTTTCATAAAAACAAGTGGAAAACATTTTATAGTGGTTAGTAGATAGAAACCTCTATTATCAAGGATATTATGCATACTTTGTGGCTAAAAACGATTTTTTAGTAGATAGACCTAGATTCTTTCTATATGGATCAAGACCCTAGATTGAAAAGGCATAACTAGAGACTACAATATTCTTACCTCCAAATCCTAGAATATATTTTCCAATTAATCATTGAATCCCCATAAAACATTAGTATCTGCGGATGGGGAATGTATGGATCATTGAATGTCACCCCATCCCTAGGAAAAAATAGTTCCAAGGACACAACATCCTGAAATTTCATAGCCGTATGAGAGATCACAGGATCCTGTAGAATATTATCCAATTGATTAATCAAATAAAACTCATCTTGTTTGAGATTTAAATTATGTCGTAAATGGGGAGACTGTGAAACCAAAAGGATCCTAATCTGGTCCACTTAAAACATTTGTAACCTTTATCAAATATATTAGACAATGTTATAAAATACCTAACAACCCCTCATATTAAGTGACTCCCATATCAATAATAAACTATACCGATACCACATATAAACCAAATTATGCCAATTTAGTTAGATCACAATTTCATCCATTGTAGTGTATATCTAGGATAAACCCCGACCCTCATAGTTGGGTGTATTTTTACCACTACTACCACTTCTAATTATATTAATCCCCAAGAGGGTCTGAAATAAGTTGGTAATAGATCCAAACTAACCCCATTCTATAGGTATGGGAGCAATTTTATCTCAATCATCATCCCATGAATCATCAGATCCTCGAAAGCTGAATAATAATGTTTCAATGATGGCTTGAAATATACCCTAGACTAAATGGTTGGTTGAATTTTTATCATCATCTCAAGGGAAATAGATCATTTGTATGCTCTGGGAAAATAACAATGGCCAAAATCTCAACGGCTCAAACCACCATGAGACACACCACTTTCATTTAGGTCCCTCTTGAAATCATGATCAAAAACTCACTCAATGCCACTATTCATGGTCTAGAGAAAGGGGAATGTATAAAAAAGGAAATAAAACCCCAAAATTATCATTATCCTATATTTACCAATAAGAATAAGTATCAGGGGTAAGATCCCATCATAACTCTCAATGTGGAAACATGTAGCACAATGCTACCCTACTATTTAGTCAATGATGTGATGAGTACTATTTCCTAGTATAACACTGTGAATTTTTTCACCATCAATGTTAAAAATGATACAAACGAAGAAAAAAATTCAAAGGGCACAATACAGAAATAGTACCCAGAGAAGTTGGTGTTGTTGAAGTACAAATTGAGGCTACACATTCACAGAATATAGAAGGAACTAGAGCCTAGAACCACTAAATTATGAGTTTCAACATCCTTAATTTAATTATACAATGGATAAAGGGAAGCATGTGGCTACATCCCACTCACTTCCAAGAAGGTATAAAATACCGCATGTAGAGGAATGTTAGGACTAATATGATAATCAGATACAGAACCTCCAACAACTCAATGATTAATTGCGCAGGGGAAATATCCCCAATGGGTAACATCACCAAACAAAAACATATATCCCTCCTCCCATGCATCATAAGAGAGAAAATATACCTTTAATAATGGGATATAATCATAATAATGGATATGTATCTAGGTTACATGTATATATAAATTAGGAGGGTGAGTATGACAATGATTACCCTCCTTTATAGTGAAAACATCCCCATTATAGGGGTGATAATCCCTCCTCAACATGAAATAATAATCCACATGATAAGAAATAAGGATGAAGGCATCAGGACTCACCCACTTCCCTTGTATAAGAAGTGGTTCAAATGGTGTTACCTCCAAAACACCTCAACACCATTGATTCCCTAGTGACCTAGATGGAAACCATGGAGAGTTGATGCACTATCTTGCATCTGGAAAAGAAGCTTTATTCCAAATGGGTGGAAGAAACTTTTCTCTACCCAATTTTTTAAACCCAATTTATCAAACTTTGATGACATGGGGGACCTAGAATAACATTTTATACACTTTATTCCCCAATGTGTGCCTATAATGGGCATGTGAGATAAGAAAGAGGTGAAAAACCTAAATGATTTGTATATATTCTTATAGGTTCAACCTTTTTTGGTGCAGTAGTCATCCAACATGGGTTATTGTGGGCTAGGAAGACCATTATCATAAATTACTATTTCAATTCCACTCCACGATATGTAAAATGGAGATTACTGACATCACTAATTAGAAGAAATGTGGAAATTAGATGGTCTGTGACTCTATCATGATATATAAGGGTATAACTTACTAACATAATATCCTACTTTTTCGATGAAATTTATAGAACTCCATCATGAGAAAAATTAGAATGAACTACAAAAAAAATTGATCCAAATGAAATACCCATGTGGATTCCATGAGTTCATTCAAATTGTACAGTTCCTTGAAGATTCTATTCAGGTAACTAATGAAAAATCTCAACACAAATCCACAACACAGGGGAAAAATATAGGTAGTGTAGAGATGATTTATATCACCCTAAAACTTGTAACGGTTCCCAATAAAGAACCTAGTAAGGCCACAAATTTCCTAGCTCAACCTACCATGTGGAAGTAATAGAAAAACCAACTTGGACCATATAGAAGAAGAGACAAAGGCCTTCCATGATTTGAGTAATGAAATAGAAAAGTATGTTCCTTCTAAAATGAACAAGTCCGTTATAATTTACTCACAACCATGGAAGATAACATATTTAAGATACAGGAGCCTTAGAAACATTATAAATTCAACCCTAATGACTATTCCAAATACTTCCCCTGAGGCCAGGTCACACCATCCATTTATATGTTTTCTTCAATTACATCCTCTATTGAATAGTTTATTTCAAACAGGTTATACTAGTAAATTCTCCAACGTAGGTAAACTGTATGACTTCCACCCAACTAGAAGAAGACGGAATCCATCCTAAAGCTCCATATATTCATGAAAATATATTTGATAAATTGATTATTAATAATATATTTGAATGAGATCACATAACCCTAATATAATGGCTTCATAAACAAATCACAATCCCAAATCCTATGGTGATCCCACTGAATCAACCTCTATGAGGAAAATATAAGCGTTAAATACATGGAAAGAAATATGAAAAGGAGTAACATAAAACTCCCACACTAGGTATAACTCATTATGATTTCATTCCTTTAGTGTCCACAAAATGAGAACTACCCCGCCAAATTTAATCCTCATCGAATAAAGATATCATTTTTGGTTCTATTAATGTCATTCACATAACTAACCCTTTATCCAATGATGAATATGCCACCAAATATGAGGTCCTCATACATGATCAAGTATCCAATGGATTAGGACATATAAGGAGAGGGTATAAGGGATGGTTTGGTCAGGGATGAACCAAATACTTTGGTCACATCCCTTTAGAATTCATATATTTGGCTGAGAACCTTGGGTGTGTACTTCAGTAAGCCCAACATGAACATAGTGAAACCACATTTCATATTAGTTGTCATTCATAACCAATCATCTTAAAATACTGATGGGAAAGGGGGTAACTATATTTTTATCTTAAATTGAGGGGCATTCCTACATAACCTCTTTCACTAGTAATATATTCTCTATCTTCTTCTGACTGCACAACATGTTGGTCTACCTCATACTCTTTATCTTATATGTTTCTTGATAAGGATCAACCCTACCTTGGGAAGCATAGAACACTATCATAGAAATATTATAATATAAAATAGTTGGTGGATATATATGAAAAACTCTCAATCCTGGATTATATCTATCATTAAAAAAATTGAGATGCATTTATCAAGTCCCCTTGGAGTCCCTTGGAGTATGAGAGAGAATTTGAAACGGTCGAGTTTTACCTGGTAGAAAAAACTCTCGAATAATTCCATACCACCAACTTATTCACAGATAAGGATCTGAAAGATTCTATCTAGGGACATGCCATATCCCTATATAATTCATGAAAGATTAGCATTATCAATATCCATAGGGTACCAGTTTTCAATTTTTTCAAGATCAACCATATCCCAATTCGGACCCTCCGAAATTTGGGATATAGTTTGTAAGATTTTTATATAATGAATCTAACCATTCAATGGTACAAAAAAAATCTTTCACAATTCCCTCAGAAAGATTAATCTCAATACTAAATTCAAGGAATTCACATCTGAAATTATTTTAATGCTTATCCAGTAATACACATCATGCAATGTTCTGCTTGGATAATTTTGGATTCATATCCATGTATCAATGTCATCAAAATTCCGTCAATGTTTTAAATACCCCATAAATGGATTGGTCAGAATAAAATAAGGTAAAAACACCCCCCTTCAAACCCTATAAGTACGTATATGTTGAGGTAAACATCTATGAAATTTAATGATGGTGGCCAATGATAGAGAGTGGGATATAGTATGCCTCCCACAACATCTTAGGAACCAACCCTATGAATCCAAGAAGTATGATTATCAGTGATTATGTGATACCTATAAACAAAATCAGGGAAGAAGACTCAATCCCATTGAGAATCTTTAAAAAACAAACATCACCAACCGATATATGCATGATAAATATCATACCAGATTATGTGGGTTAGTCTAGGTTTGTCCTATCTAATTCAATACATGGATCCAAAAATTCATTTTCATCATTAGGAAAGAATAATAAATTCCTCCAAAACATTTTCTATAACACATGATGTCCATGTATCTACTACCACCAGTAGTATCCTAAAGGCATAAAAGTTTCACTAGAATCCCTCCCATAATTGAAATGGTTGTTCAGGATTTAAATCTCCCTTTTTATGTCCTCTCATACTTTTTTGGGATAGAGATTCCACAAAATTTTACAACATGGTTAATGATTCCCTCACAGGAACAAAGATGGAATAGATAAAAGATTATGCCAGGATCACCCTTCCCATATACGATGAAGGAATATCCACCACCATCGATGATATTGGTCTGGTAAATTCATGGATAAAATATTACCCATAACCTATGTGGATTAGTGACTTCATGCCTCTCGAATAACAAAGATATATATGTACTTTCTAAATGAGATTCAATATGAGATCACTTGAACTCTATATAGATTCTTGGGATGAACCCAACATAAAAACTCATCATCCCATATTTCCAAAGCAACACCATAGTGTCAATAATAAAATAATAGAATTCACGCATATTATAATAGAAAGGTAGAATACGACGATGAAAAATTGATCATGTAGAAATGTTTCTGAGTGGTGATGTTTCCAAAATAGATTGGAATCATAGTTCCCATAAAGAAATTGAATGGTTAGAATATGGTCAACATAAATTTCATCGACCATAATTTATAGTGCATAAATTATGATTTCTTAGTAACAATAATATATATTTTGATCAATGAAACCACTGGATTCCAAGTCCTTACCATTATGGTTGGGTATTTATGGAATAAATAAATCAAGATATCCCTTGAATATGAGGAAGATGTAGACTTCATAGCACCTTAAGGATTATTTTTCTTTTAGGTCAATCCCTTTGGTTATAAAACCCATCACTATATATCAATGTTCCAGGAATAATATATTCAAACCCTTCTGAGGGCCAATATCTGAGTGTTGCATAAATGACATGGTGGTTAAATATGGAATGTTTCATCATAAAATCTTTTATCTTCAAACAATCTTCAAAAAAATTACAGTTGTATTGTTTGATGATGAACACTCTGATTTGTAATTTTAGAGTAACTTCCATGATATTCCGTGGATTTGGGGTAAACCACTATGACATGGAGGTTATCCCAATAAAGGCTAGTCAAATCCTAGAAATTTTTCTCCTTGAAATCATAAGGAATTGAGGGGGTAAAAGGGAACCTTTCTTATATCAAGTGTTTCATATCCAAAATATTTTGGAAGTATATCTTATTCAAAAAGTTAATGAAAAGGGTTTCAATTATCACTGGGATGAGGACTTCCAATGGGTTTTGAAGGCTGCTAAGATGTTCCTTCTATATATAATTTTTATAATTTCACTATTATAAGGAAATATGCTTTTCTTATATGTTGAATCTAATAAGATATTTATTAGTTCCCGCATCACATTGAAAAATGATATCGGAAACAAAAAAAACATTTTAACTATCTCATCCTAACAATGATATATTATAAGAATTGGAATTATTATAACAAGATAAACTACCTAGTACTCATATTTTAAATGAAGAATCTAAGGAGTTACATTCAGTATCATGAATTCCAAATTGTCTCACATATTGAACTACTCAATTATATTCTTGGATAACCTATGTTATCTAGGCATTTGGACGGATGACAGGTTATTCTAAAACAATAAGACATTCAATTTTTGTCATAAAATGAAATCCAAATATAGGAGTTAGATGATTTCCATATGGAACATATGTCCACTAAAATTGTTCCATTAGACACCAAACTTCTAGATGAATAAGTGTTCTATACACATGAAAATCTATGAATGTGGTGTATATATTTTAATGTTTGTTCCTAAAGTACAAGTGGTAATAAAATAGAAAACCTAAAGTTAAAACATGTCAATAAAGGGATAATATTTGTTTCCCAAGATAAGAAAACTCTACCTTAATCATTCTCATTATCTATATATTTTAATAATAATGAGGCATAATACCAATTCCATTTCATAGGATTGTATATAGACCTACAACTATACATATCTTATGTAAATTTCAAAGTTGATTGAGAGTTTGTGATCAAACAAATCAATAATGAATACACCATCGAAGATAAATAATTTCCACCCTCATAGACGACGTGAGGGGTTTAATGGAGGAATTACATTCAAACCAATGATGCATCATATCCCTTAATCATTAAATTATTATGTTGATGCATTGGATAATTCATCCACAATCTTGGATGATCGGGATCACGATGAGGTAGTCTTCCATATCACACAGTGAAGGGTAGTATCATCAATCATCATCTGTGACATGGAAGAATTTAATTAGATCAACGCTAGACCAAATCACGATGGTCCTTTATCCACTATTAGATAGACGGATCTCATAATATATTACTTTTAAATTGTTACCTACTATTAGATCAATCCAAAAGGGAAAAAATTTATATTCGGTAGAAAACATCACCCTCAAATATAGAATAAATGTGGAGAAAGACCTCTATAAATGAGGCTTCAATGGGGCACTCCTCATATGGATTGCATAAAGAGAGACTCCCTCTACTACGAAGGAGGTCTATGTAGGATCCAATGGTTCTCACTAGTCTTTAACTAGGATCTCCCATAAAATTAAAAGGTTTTTTTACTAGTTACAGATGATAATGTTTGACTATGTTGAATTCACCGGGATGAGTCACTCTTGTCAGATTGATTAAAACGTCATCCATCAGCCCCTGAAATTTCTACACACAACTAAGTATTCATGGATGTTTTCTATATAGTGAACTGACATGGATGGGACATATCCCCCATTTATATCTACGTAGTTCAAATACATCCTTACATCAACTGAGTTCCTTTTCAAAGGGGTTCAGGTTGTACCCCTTAAGGATGTTGGGATAAATAGTATCACTAAATTCATTAAATCCAACGTTATCCGCAGATTTAGTGTTGCTCACTTGATATTGATGTAAAATGGAACCAAATTTTGTTCTTTAGAGTTGAATAGGATATATTAAGATTACAATATCAAGTCCAACCATTAAATTCAATATCATAGAGTTGAAATAGACTGATATTTCCATCAATAAGTCATTATCAAATATAATCCATAAAATTGTGAAAAAATTACACGTCATATTTTCTTGATAATATCCCATGTTATTTGTGAGAATACCATTACACAACTTAAACGTCCATACAATTAACCCCATATTCAATTGTTTATGTAATAGAGGTATTTCTGCCCATATATTTCCAACTACCCTCCCTCTAAATAGATGTCTATGGGTAACACTAAGATATAGAAAAATATGAATCATTCAGAAGAGTTAGAATGAATTGATGATAAAATGTTGTGCATGATTCATAACCTCAAAGGCCATCAGAATCAAATTGCATGATCCTTTAACAAAAAGGTTATCTTCTAATCGTTCCTCCATTTATAGTTGGTATTGGATTAGAGAACACCAATGATACTAGGGGAGAAACCCTCTACACATGGAACCAAAGAGGTAAGGTCCTTACATCATATACAAAGTCTACTCCAATGGGACCTACTCATTATCCATAATATATGGGGAATGGATTAAACCCCCACCGATTTATGATTTCTTAAGAAATAATATGTGTAAATTCCACCATGATAAACAAAGTATTGTAAGAAACACTTTATACTTTGAAAAATCTCAAGTCATGGTGGAAATACTTTAAACATAATAACATCCTAAGTCTTGGTGGTAAAACATTAAACTATGCAGCGTCCCATCTCCTTACAACATGATGATAAACAATATAGAATATGAACTTATCCTAGGATGTTAAAATATATAGAATATTAAATTTCCATATTTCATTAAATAATAAAACCTAATTCTTAGTCACATGACCATAAATTTCCCAATATATAGTCACTATATGGGACCCACCTCCTCTTCTTATAAAAAATCTAGACATATGCTGAGGATTTCATGGGTTATGATTTTCTAGCTCATTTTGAGTCTTTCACAAAAACTTGTATGTTTTAAAGGCAGTCTCACTGGACCCCTACATTTAACCCTTATCCATTTTGTTTTCTTTATTCTTCAATCCAAGACAAAACTTTATTATAAACTCACTCTAAATGGGTCATATTTGTACAGAAGTTAAAAAAATAATGAATTACCTCCATCCCTATGTGTGATTCATATCTGCATAATGGATGACATATAATAACTATGTTTTCCCTTATTCTTATTCCATAAGATACATAGTGATATGTAGATCTCAAATCCTAGGTTTTGTTATTGTATGAGAATGGGAAAAAAACTCCCCTTAATTCATCTATGGGTCTACATTGAGTAAAGGATTCATATAATATAACTATGTGTGTGTTGATTCCTGTTTATATAGGATACATATTGATTCCCAAATCCTAAATCGTTTTCCCAAATATGATATATAAATTAGAAAATAACCTCGTCTTTGCATAGTGAAACGTGTGTAGGGAGTTTCTTAGAGATCCACATGTGTCTTGATTCATTTTTCTACAAGGTACATAGTGATATTTTGATCTCTTGCATCTATCCCATATATTAATTCATATAATTTTCAACTATACCCCCATGAGAATAGAATTCACAGAATTATTAAAGTCTACATTAAAATGTAAATACCCCCCCCCCTATAAAATCCCATACCATGCACTCTTGTGAAGTGTAATTGACTTCACAATTTTCTCTTTTTTCTGACATCAAGAATGAGTCATGCAAGCATAGGGACCCTAAAAATTCACACTAACCAATGTGATGGTGTTTTGTTAAATACAATGACATAGAAGAACTATTGGTTTTAGGTGAAGTGGAAGTGTGGGAGGGATGGTAACCAACTTTTCTTTTCCTATTATGATTGATTAATCTGAGATCGAGTGATGATGATCACCATGATCAACAGATTGGAATCAAAGAACAAGAAAGGTTCATTAACCTAGATCCAAGAGAGAGAAGATCAACACATGCTATTTATAATTAATTTTATTAAATATGAATTACCTCCAAGGATATTATTTCTTCAATGATGCGTCCAGACATAGATGTGCAATAATTCATCATTGAATTGTAGAATCCAATCATAGTATTCCTCTAGCAGTGATCCACATGTGCTCTATGAATCTATGGACATTTCCAAAGGAGTCTCTGGGTGCTAGCATGAAATATCCTAGTGATTGCGATGTCCACCATTGATCACCTCAACAACCTCTTCCAAAACATTTTCATTGATCCTGTTTAGGAGGATCTCTCTCGATATTGAGAGAATTATTGGAGAGGGATAAACTCTCTAGGCTTGAGAGATTTTTTAAAATGCTTTATGCACAACAATTTTCTTGGATAGGGTTATCAGAGAATATACATAATTGGGTTTTTATAACACTAGGGTTAAAATAAAATAATTTCACAACTGCCCTTATTTATTTTATTAACCCTAGTGAAAACCCATGTCAAATAATTATACAATTATTATTATTATTTCTTGACATGTTCTTAACATAATAATTAAAATTAAATATTATTTAATAAAACAATATTCAATATTATTATTTCTTATTGGACCATTGAACTTGGTCTGGAAATCCTCCAACATATTTATTGGACATTTAATAATGTATTCTTATTTTTTAAATAAATATCTATGCATTATTCAACAACAAATATATTAATATTATATTCAATAAATAGAAAATAAATATTTATTAAATATTCCACCCATAAAATATTTTTTCAAATAACTTGTTTTGGAATAAATGCAATAAGGAATATATGAATATTTATTAAACCATAACCAGGAATAATATTTATTCAACTTGTAGAATAATAAACAATATATATTTCATTTAACTGAGATTATGGATACACATAGTGTCTGACCCTCTAGGCCTCTTTCTCAGTGGCATTAGGTGGTGAATCCTAAAGTAAAAGGTTAGTATCTAGAATCACGCCAAGGAACCCAAAGTTAAAAAATTTAATGTCACAATGATATGTCAACAAATAAGAATTATTAAAATTTAATATAATCCATTTGTCTTAATATATCTAATCAAGTAGGTTGCATTCTAGTGCCATCAACTCACATGCCCGATTTCTCTACCTTTGATTTCTTTGAAATCGAACATGACTATAGAACACCATGGCTATGGATTTATTTAAGCTATATCATTTCCATAAAATGGAATGAGACATAAACTTTTGTTAATGAATAGAAGGGTAAAAATCCTTTCTCGCATTATTCGTTAATGTAGTATTATTCATGACACACCCAACATATCTTACCTCGCAATAAACATATGTCTTCATGGGTTTCGTTGATTTATATAAGTACACAGGTCATAATAATAATTAATAACATTCTTAAAGTTTAAGGAACTACACACACATCCACATATTGGAACATCCAATGAAACTTATAAATGAGGATTTCCTATAGGAAAGTCTCATTCTCATAATTTTCTCCTGAACATTACCAAGGGTGTACACCATGACAAGGTACCTCAAATGTCCCATGAGTCTCCACCCTTGATAGCTTGTATCATATGTGTCCCTCAAATGATATCATCTGACTATAGAACATATATTAAATAACAGTGTCATAACACTTTCGGGTTCTCATCATAGCAGGGATACACTATGACTTTTTTTTGTGATAGTTACTCTTAGGAAATTATCACATACAAGGAATTTATTAATATTCAAAACCATGAATACAAGTTAATATAATGTACAAAATAGGTTGGTTCTAGGGAACCAAATCCAACAGATTACCACATGTGCTAGATCCAACTTTTACTAACCATTAGTCTGCTAGCACTCATTTGATATTCATGATTCTATTTTAATAGGCCTTTAGTCAAGGGGTCCCCCAAATTCTCTTCTAGGGGTACTCTTCCCACTACAACTTCACCCCTATGATAAAAATACCTCAATATGTGATACTTCCGGAGTATGTTCTTTGTCCATTGATGTGAAGTTAGCTCTTTTGAAAGATTCACCACTACAGTATTGTAATAATACTATGTGATATATTATTTACTAGTAAGCACCACATCACACTTTTGGAAAATGTTAAAAATCTAGCTATCCAGATTGGCTACATCAGAAGCTTCCATATACTCAGACTCTACTATAGAATCAGTGAAAACTAGATGTTTTAACTCTTCTTTCTCGCAATTCCTCTTTTGATATAGAATACTTTTCCTAATTGCAACTTCAAATCATTATGATCTATTTAAAAACTATGATCATCATACCCTCTAATGATAATCTCCTCATATCATCTATACACAAGGAACAATCCTTAGTTCTTCACCTATACATATGGATAGAATTAATAACTGTCCAATTTTGTTATCCGATATCTTCTTGATATTTTACTACAATGCTCAATGCATAGGTAAAATCAAGTGTAGTAAATAATATGAAATACCTGATTGATCCTATCAATTAAGAATATGGAATCCTACTCATTCTTTCTTTCTCCAGTTGTGTCTAGGGACACATTTTATTAGAAAGATGTAAACCATGTGACACTGGAACCAATAAGCTCTTGGATGGTTCCACACAAAATCTATTTAGTATCTAGTCAATATATATACTTTAGAATAGTCCAAATATCATCTTTGATCTATCACTATTGATCTTGATCCCTAGAATGTAGCCTACTTCACCTAAGTTCATCATGGAGAAGCACTTGTTCAACAAGTCCTTAAATTACTGTAAGAGTGTTATGTCATTTCCAATGAGTATTATGTAGTCAACATACACTACTAGGATTATGACCGCAGTACCATTAAACCTTATGTAAACACATAGTTCACATTCATTCTGAATGACACCAAATTCTATTAGGGATTCCTTGAATTGAATATTCCATGACCTGGATTCTTTTCTCAATCCATAAATGGATCTCTGTAACTTGGAAACCATATCAGCATCACCTTGTGTCGCAAATGCTTCTGGTTGTGTTTTATAGACATCTTCCTAATGGTTCCCATTAAGGAATGTAGTTTGGACATCCATATTCCAAATCTCATAATCATGGTAAGCTGCTAGGGAATGTATGATTATTATGGATTTAAACATGGAAACTGGAAATATGTTTTCATCATAGTCAATACCTTGGAAATGTTTAAAACATTTATCCACTAGCCTTGATATATAGGTACTTTACCATCCATGCCATAATTTTCTTGAATACCCATTTACTCCCAACATCCTTTACACCAACTGGACCGTTGACCATAATCCAAAATTGGTTCTGATACATGGAATCCATAATAGAATTCATAGAATATATCTATCTTTGAGTTTCTGATCTATCTACTTCCTTCTTGTAGGAGATAGGTTAATCATAACAATAATTATTCACCATCCTTGGTTTCTAGAAAACAATTTTTCTGTAGTTCCCTTACCTCTCTTTCACTCCTACATAATACTTTTTGTTTTAGGAACTATTTATTCCATGAGGACCTATGGAACATGTTCCTATACCAACTCCTATTTATCTTGAGAATCAACTTCATAGAAGTCATCCTCTCTCCCACTTTCATTTTTTTTATGATTTTATCCCTATAAAGAAGGATGGAATGTATGGAGTCAATCACATTCATTTCTGAGGGGTTTTATATATAGCATCCCTTTGTTTCCTTAGGATACACTATAACGATACACCTCATGCCTTAGGGTGAGAGTAGTTTCTTTATAAATCCTTATCAAATTCCTCATATCCCCATACATAGGAATTAAATAAAATGGGTTTCATTCCAATCCATTGGTCAAGGGGAATTCAATTCTTTGCTTTAGTTGGTACTGAATTTAATGTGTATGTCATTGTTTTTCATGCACATCCCCAAAATGATAATCGAAGATCTCCATGAATCATTATTGACTTTACGATGTCCAATAAAGTAAAGTTCCTCCTTTTACAAACAACATTCCATTATGGTATATAATGTGGTGTGAGTTGATATAGAATCCCAAATTCTTGTAAAAAGTCAATGAACTCTTGGTTAAGATATTACATAACTCAACCTGGTCAATGATTATTCGTCTTATTAGAAATATGATTCTCTACTTCACCCTTGATTTCCTTGAATTTTTCAATGGAATCATACTTATATCCCATTATGTAGATATATCTGTATCTACTCAAGTCATCATTAAAAGTTATGATGTACGAATATCCACCTCTAATTTCTACTATAAATGATCTGCACACGTCCGTGTGTACCAATACTAGAATCTATATGGTCCTTTAACCCTATTAACTAAATGGAGGTTTGTTCATTTTCCCTTATAAACAAGAATGAGATCTATCAAGTGGTTTTAGGTTATTAGAGTCTACATTACCATATTGACATAGCATTTTCAAAATCTTCTTGTTTACAAGATAGAGATAGTGATTCCAAAACTAGGTGTTATATGAGTCATGCAAACTTTATTTTTTATAAATTCCCAAAACATGTTTTTCATAATTTACTTCATACTGAAAATTATATAATTGTCTCATATCATAACATATGTTTCCCTTATAAAGGTAATAACTTTTGTTTCTGAACATGAAAATAAAACCTTATATATCTAAACATGATACTAAAATTATGATTTGGGTAAAAGTAGGTACATAATTACAATCATGTAAAACAAAAATCATTCTCATTGGTAATTAAAGGAGGTAGTCAACAATGGCTAGAGCATTCATCCTAGAACCATTAGTAGATAACATATCCAACTCTCTTCCAGAAATCATCCAGAATCTACTTGGTTCCAACATTTGAATACAGATGTGAGCGCCAAAAGCTATATATAATATCCAATGTGTATATATGAACTGATTCTACTCAATAATGAACACAAATTTATCTTCCCCATGCTTTTGGGTGTAGTTCTTCTTATACTAGCCTGGATTTCCACATGAAAATCATACTACCTCTTTTTCTTTTCCTTTCTAATGGATCTTCTTCTTGTTGGTAGAACAATGATCATGATCTTTATACTATTTATAAGTCTTGGGCCCTTTTTCCTTGTCCTTACACTTCTTATTCTACATAAGGAATTTTTGTTTTTCATGCCCCATGTCTTTATCCACTTGGTGAATTAGTGTCAGATGTTCTGATATACTCTTATCATTTTTGAATATATTATAATTCATAATAGTACTAGAGAAATTATTTTCTAGTGATGATAGTCTGATATATGTACGCAACTCATCTAGGAATTTAACCACTAAGTCATCCAAGCATTAAATGTTGCTAGTAATCCTGACTACATTACTCCCAACTGGAACAGACTCTATAAACTTAGTGGTAAAGAAAGAATTGGATATCTCATACCTATATTGTCTCACCTTCATTTGATTGAGATCCCAAAGGTGATAAATTTTTCTATATGAATCCACAACCTCATGTTGATTCAAGAGATCATTAGAAATGGATGATATCATGAAGAACTAAACATCTATAGCATCATTCAGATGTTTTTCATAGAGATATATCTCTTTATCACTTGACATATTTCTAGGTGCTACTGGTAAAGGTCCTTAGAGAACCTATAATTTTTTTTTATGGAGAACGATGATGCATAAATTCCTCTTCTATTCCAAAATATTTGTGCTGGGGAAAAGGTTTTCCTTCTCGAGTATAGATTTTAGTGATATGTTTAATATCATTTTTAAGGATATTTCAACAAATAAGATAAAAATAGATTTAGTTATTTATCTGAAAAATTTATACAAATAAAAAAATATTATATTTAGTAGTCTTCAACTATTTTATCGAAACCCAATATCCCTCAACATTGGATTCAGAATATTCAATATCTTGGAAATTGTATTGGAAAAGATCCATATTTCCATTCTCATTACCCCAAAATTGGTTGGTAAATAATGTTTAATTGTTTTAGGTAGGTTGTCTAAATTCCAACTACATTAACTCATTGTTCCATGATCCATTGGGTGGACTCCCCAATCCTGAAATCTTATAATTGTGTTTACTCAACCATTGCCTCTTTGTTACATAATGTCCTTCTTTAGTAGTCAACCATTTATGTGAACCATGTCAATTCAACCCAAAACCTCATATTATAATTCCTTTGTAATTGAAAGAACCCAATATTTTTCCTGTCTAGCCCTTTGAACTATGGTTTGATTCAAACCAAAGTAATGGAAGGCTATACGAACTTGACATTTTATTTAGGTATTTTTCCCTTTAGGAATACATTTCCAATTATTATCTTTAAAAAATGATTGTTAATATTAAGTGGGATTACTTAAGTTATTAACCATATATTTAGATAATATTTAAACATCATTCAGTTTATATTTGTTCCAAAGTGAATACCTATTAATTCATTAAATATGTGATCCTGAAAAAACATCCATAAGGAAATAACCATGAAACTGAGAGAATTAAAATAAATGATCATGAGCTTGTTCTAATGGTTAGTTTATCTAGAATTTGATAGAATGTCCATTGACCTAGGGTAGAAACACCTTGAAACAATTAGGTTATTGTTTACAACTTTCCACCTGTCTACCATTGTAACTTTTTTAGATTAGTTTCTCCTCATCTCCTAACTTGAACAACCTCAACTAGCTTTGGAGCTCCATCCATTACATATAGTTTTACACACACACATGTGAGGGGTAAAGGGGGGTTTACATAAGGGAAACCATGGACACACATGCCCTAAAATTTGATAAGGATAGAAGGAACACATGCCAACATTTTATTTAATAACAAATTAAAGTTAAACTAATCACATACAACGGTCTGTTCTATCTCATTATGATCCAATAGAATAAAAAGAATTACATATTTAATAGAACTAGCATTCAATTATTAATTTTTCTTATTTAAGATAAATAACTCTCGAATTGATTAATTATTATATTTAATTAATCAATCCTTTTCTCTTAATCCTTATTTGATTTTCCTTAAGATTCTCATCCTTTATAATTATAAACATATTAGATAAATCCATTTAAAATTGAATGTGTACATAACTTGTAAATTGGAGGAAATATGATGAGTACATATCTGATTCTGTCCGAAATTTATTATACATGAATACTAATTTACTCTTGTAACATATAGAATACACAACTTATCATGAACTTTCAAGAAGTTTACATCACAGATGATTATATGAATTACAAGATTTTTCGGCTATGTGTTATGATCAAACGCTTGTAGAGAAGCAACATATCATACAACTGATACATGATATGTAGATCTAATGATTATGCAGATATTAACTAAATATTTAAATATTTTTATATATTAAAACCTATCTCATAGAATTTTATATCTTTACTACCACACACAAGTTCATGTATCAAGGTTTACATATTAAAATAAATAAATTTTAAATCTATATAATTTGGTAAAACTACACAATATGTAGATCCAATATACACATCATTTTCACCCTTCCCTATCTATCGAGAGTATATGCCAAGGGACTAGGAATGTGAGATATACATCGGAAATCTGGAAGTACACGACATGTAACGTGGTCCCCATGACATGTTAAGAGTCTATATTACATTGTCACTGGTCGGGTAGGCCATGTATGGAATATATGTGTTGGCCTGGAATCGAAGGGAGTACACATCATGTCCTATGGGCCACATGGTTCATAGTCCGGCTGACCGTGCACCCACTAATACTGGTCAACACATGGGGCATTAATGGTATAATTGATTCTCACATCAATGAAAAATCTCAAAAATATTTCTGAATTAATCTTGATGAGTTGAACATTACTATATTGTGTGTAATTACAATTACATGAATTAGTGTCCGGTGTTGTCTTTATAGGATCCTTGGCACCTCCAGATGAGTTCCTCAATTTTATTTTAATCATAAAATTATTCGTTTTGTTTGATCTATGAGAAAAGATGGAGGAAGAAATAGATATCCTAATTCATATTTAAAGTATGATTCAACAAAAATTGAAAAACTAAATTATGAATGTGTAAATCATGAAGAAAACAAAATAATTATAAACTACAATGTGTTTTCTATAATACCACTTGTAGGTTCCGAGTGTAGCAGAAGCATGGGAGGGATGGTTCCCAACATTTCTTTTAACCAATATCATTGAGTAATCTGAGATTGAGCGATGATGAACATCATGATCGATAGATTTGAATCAAAGAGAAAGGAATGGTTATTAACCCTGAACCAATAGAGATGAGATCAAAAAATAATTATAACATATTTAATTAAATAAGAATTACCTTCATGTTTATTTTTTCTTCAATGATGCATCAATCCACTGATCTATAGTGTGTTGCTGTTGCGATGTCGAATCCAGGCATCAGATTCCTCTAATAGTTATCCACACATGCTCCACAAATCTATAGACATCATTGAAGGAGTCTCTGGGTGCTATTGTGGAAGATCCATACACTTGTGATGTCCACCTTCAATCGCCTAGATAACTACATCCACAACATTATCCTAGATTTAGTGGAGGTGTATCTCTCTCTTTCTCTTGAGAGAATTCTTAGAGAAGGATGAACTCTCTATGCTTGATATATTTTCTCCAATCCATCATTCACAATAATTTTCTTGGCTATTATTATGATAAAATAAAAAAAATTGGGTATTTATATCACTAGGGTTAAAATAACAGAATTTGACATGTGCCCTTTTTTATTTTATTAACCTCAGTGAAACTCCATGTCAAATAATAATAGTATTATTATTATTATTATTTTTGACACATGAATAACTTGAAAATTACAATTAAATATTATTTAATGTAATAATATTCATCATTATTATTTCTCACCAGACCTTCGAACTTGTTCTTCCAAACCTCCACCATATTTATTGGGCCTTGAATAATATCTATAAATTTATTAAATAAATATCACTTCATTATTTTACAATAAATATTTAAATATTATATTCAATAAATAATAAATCAATATTTATTTAATATTCCTCCCATAGTATATTCTTTTGAGTAAATAGTGTTAGAACAAATGTGATCAATTATTGATGAATAATTATTAAACCACAACTGGGAATAATATTTATTAAACTTGGAAAAAAATAAAAAATATATATGTTATTTACCTGATATTATTTATACACTTAGTGTGTGACCATCTGGGAATCTTTCTCAGTGGAGTTAGGTGGAGCAGCCTAAAGTCCATGGTTGGTGTCTAGAAAAATGTTAACACACCCATAAAGAAATAAGCTAATGCAACAATGACATGTCACCTCAAATAAATGATTACCATATAATATAATACCTTTATCTCAATATCTATAATCATGTAGGTTGCAGGCTAGTGCCATCAACCCATGTGCTTGATTTCTCCTTCTTTAATTTCTAAAAAATTGAATTTAACTATAGAACACGATAACCATGGATTTATTTAAGCTATATCATTTCCATGAACTGACCTAAGACATAAAATTTTGTAAAATAACCGAAAGGACACATCCTTTCTCGCATTATTCATTAATGCAGTATTACTCATGATGCACCCAACATATCCTACCTCTCGAAAAACATATATCATAACGATTTTCCTCAATACATCTATGTGCATGAGTCATAATAATCATTAATAATAATCATAATGTCTAAGGACCAATACACATGTCCAAAAATAGGAACATCCAATGAAACTTATAAATGTCGATTTCTTACTGGTGGGAATTCTTCTCATAATATCATCCTAGACATTTCCAATAGAGTACACCACAGGAAGGTTCTTAAAAGTCCTATGAGTATCCAATCTTGATACCCTATATCATTTGGGTCCCTAAAATTATATCATCCAACTATAGAATATATATTCAAGAATAGTGTCATAGAGCTTCTAAGTTCTCATCATTTTAGGGTTCCTATATGACCTTTTAGTGCGATAGTTTCTCTTAGGATATTATCACATGCAATGACAGTGTGAAAAACAATCATTATGTGATAAAGAATTTATTATTATTAGAAAAAATGAATATAAGTTTGTATGAAGTACAAAATAAGTTGGTTCTCAGGTAGCAACTCTAAGAAAAACATCCTAGTAACAATACTTTAAACTGCAAAACCATGTGCTAGTCACACGAAATTAAACTACATGACAAGAGTTATTCACATTGAGTAAGTTATGAACCTAATGATTGTGTACTCATGAATTGTATGTTTTTTCCTTTAGAATAGTAATGTGTTCAATATAAACTGGTGTAGCATATAGGTCACTCTAACCCTTATTGAATCATACATTCTCCATGAACCAACTTTATATTCACGATATCTAAGTTAATAATAACCAATTTTTTTAGTTGATACATTTCTCTTATAACCCCATGGACCTTAATCCCAGATTGTATTGGTTAACCCATATAGTGCATTGGAAACAATTGATGGTTGTTCTCAAGATATCTCGCTAGGATTCAATGGTGAATAACAAAATGCATTAGAGATTCTTCCTAGTGTATTATTCGGTCCAAGAGGAAAGGGCCCCTTAAATCAAGGAGTTGACATCATGACTACATGTGATGCCGATTTTAGTCATTATTAATTATTGTCCTATTCCTATGGGTCCTCATCTCCAATAGACATATATATTATTGGGTAATGATTTAGACTTACCATAACCCAACAATTCAAGTAGATTAAGATTACCTCAATGTTACTTATCCATGCATCAGACTCATTATCAAATAAATATTATTACACCCCATGCTTATACCCATTAATTTTAGGTCATATTTATCAAATGAAGACAAAGTTTCCTTCAATATCAACATCCCTTGGGACATCACTTTTTCAATAATAAGAATCTCACATCACCATTACATGTTTAAATCACCAGATACCTCATGAACATCGCCTATTGGAATCCCAGGAACATTTATCCCATGTCCTCTTGGTTATCCCTTATATCACCTTAGTAAAATGGATTAAACAATCCTTAAGGAACACTTATAGGATTCGATCATGAATAATAAAATGTCATAATGATTCTGAATGAGGTTTATTTTAGTCCCTGAAGAGACCCTTATTTGATTCAATATAGAATAACACAATTCCTCGGAGATTATTCTAAGTTAATATTTTGGATCCAGAGGAAAGCCCCCCCTTAATTCCATGAGATATTTCAATAATGGCATGATATCAATACCACCATCATAAAACAATGACCCATGGTATATATTTTTAATGTCAAGATTTCTCTTATCCACTTTTACCAATGTCCAATGGGTATTAAAAAATATCCACGTTTTAGGCCTTCATACTCAAAGTCCTTATAGAAAGACTATGAGTTATATCACACTAAGGTCATCGTTGGATTACCATAAATTGTTTTACACTTAAATAATAGTCCCAAGATGTTAAAACACTTTACATACGATCTATTATTGAATATATTAAACTACTTAGGGAGATTTACCTCATGTGGACCATGATCATCATGGAATCCATATCTGAGCCCGATGGTATGAAAATTCCCTCTCCCTACAAATGTGTTAGACTAGTGTTTGGAGTTTTCTCTACCTGATCTACATGTATATTGTTTCACATAGTATTTTATATATAGTGATATTTGTATCCTCTAATCATGGTCCCATATATAATTTTATAAAAAATTATAATAATACATTACATGCCCTTTCATATGTAATAATTTGATCCGTAAATAGAACATATATCATAACTATGTGTGGATTGGTTCTCATTTCATTGGTATACATAGTGATTCCTTGAATTCAATTTCATAGGAAATCTACGAATTATCCACCACATGAGAGAATGAACTTTTTAGGAGTAGTTGGAATATTGGCCCAACTAGAGTGACAAGAGATAAAATAAGATGATCTCATCCTTAAATGAGAGTACGATTCACATAAGGAATCAACATGAGAACTATATGTGTCTTGAATCCTATTACCATATGATACATAGTGACACCTGGATCTCCAATATTGGTATTGGAAACAATATTAAAGGAAAATTCCCCTCCGTATGTATGGGTATGATCTTCAAAGATAATTTTTTATATAATAATTACCCATGGCTTGATTCCTATCTTCATATGATACATTGTTACACCAAAATCTAGAATCATATGACCATCTACAGTATACAAAAAATGCAGTAAAAACACCCTCCCTACATATGGGTTTCACCTATATCAAGAGTTCTTACTTATTATAACTTTGAGTTCCTTGATTTGTATCATCATAGGATAGGTATTGACTTGTGGATCATTTATTTCAGGTCCAATCAAAAATATTCATCACTTTTAACTATGTTCCCCAATAAGAGCCATATTTGTGTGGGGATTCCTACTCTTACTGAAATGTATATGTTGCCATATATTACCTATAATGTACTCTAGCACAGATTTATTGACTACCTAGTTGTCTCTCGAGTCTCACACTGAGAATGACTCATTTGATCTTAGAGACCTTGGAAAGTCACTATAACAAGTGAAACTGAGGTTTGTTATTTTCAAAGAGAGAGTACCGCATCTTGGTCACATGACATAAAAATACAAGACCACATACTAGTCGTATAATTTTAAAATACATGAAAAGAGATATTCAAATTGAACAGATCATCCACATGATGAATGTGTACTCATGAATTTCATGTTTTATCCTTTCTCCCAAAAGATGTGTTAAATATACATTGGTGTAGCATTTTTGGTGCATAAAGCCTTCTTGAATCATACCTTCTCCATGAACCAATTTCAAGAATTTGATATATGAGTTAATAACACTTATTCTCAGAGTTGATACACTTATATTAGAACCACGTGGACCTTGATCCAACACACTCTAGGTTCTACCCTTTATAAAACTAGTAATAGGTACTAGTTTTTTAAAGGAGGCACTCTATGATTCACTAAAAATAATACAATTCCTTATAGCCTATGACAAGTTGAAAATTTTTTCCTATAGGAAAGGTACCCCTTAAATCAAGTAGTTATTGTAATAACTATGTGAGATATTGGATTCCACTATTATCAATGGATAACTTATTCCTACTAGTCTCCACCTTCAATGGACTCTGATATTCATGGGTGATGATTTACACTTTCCATAACCCAAATATTATATCATATTGAGATTTCCTCAATGTCACCCACTGGTTCATTGTACCCTTTATAAAATCATTAATATAACACTGTATTCTTATATCCTTCTATTCCAGGGAATCTAACTCCTAATAATACCCAAATATTATGAGTTAGTTTTTCCACTAAATGATACATCATGTTAAAATGGCATTAAACTATATTATATATAGTCTATCATGTATGTACTAAATATTGTTGATATATCCTTACTATCCATAAATATATACTAGGAATTTAATCATTACCTACATACTAGGATATTATATAGAATCTCCTTTTACTTATATATGATCTTGATCTATGTAGTGGACCATTCATCCCACTACAATGTTAAGGATCACAGAGGGAAGATAAAAAACTTCCCTTTCCATGCATATGAGTTTGATCTATAAGGGGGTCATCTTTTTGAGAATTTCATGTGGCTTGATTTATGTTGTCAAAAGAAACGTACTGACACCTTGGTTCCCAAAATCATGGATTTTATGCAATATTAAAAACAAAACTACCTGATTCCTGGCACACAAGATCTATAAGATCTTGAAACCTTCTATTATGAGAACGACATGTGAATTGATTCCTGGAATAGCAGGATATGTAGTGACACCCATGTATATTTCCCTAATCCCAACCACAAATTTTCTACTATCACAAAATTCCCCAGTGCAGGAACCATATTTAAATAATCCAATATTTCTTGTATATAAGAATTTAAGGATGCCCCACTTTTGAAATACTCTCCCAATATGAGATATCTTTTACATGATGATATCATTTATGGTTAGAGATTATACACTTGGGAAATATTGGGATATATCTACTTCTAGGTAAACATCCCCTCTCCCCCACATATATGTCAGATCCATGTTTGGGGACTACTAATTTATCCATAGCTACATGTTGCAGGATTCATATTGTTAGAGGATAAAAAGTGGTGACTGATATATTTAAAACTTAGACCTAGCCACAAGATCAAACAAATAAAGTTGTCCTTCACCCTTTGGTAGATGAGATGAATCTACACAGGGGGATATATTTAAAGGAGATGATTATGGAATGGATAATGTATTTTTAAAATAATTAAGAAACATAAGGTATCCCTGATATAGAAGTTACATATACCCCTAATATTTGATCCATTTTATACGAAATTAAATTTCATAAGTACTGTTGAGTTTTATAAGCTCGCTTCCCCTATGCATGAATGAGATCTCACATGGATCATTTGTGCAGGAATCATTTCTATATAGAATGGAATCCAACATATAGCTACCCAATGGTATTACTATGTAATGAAAAAATAATACCTTTCAAATTTAGATTCCCCAACTAATTCAAGGTGCATCTAGGGTTATATTCCACAATTTAACAGTGGTTCTCATGTCCTTAATATATGATTTTAAACTTCATGGATGGTATTCTTGTCACATGGTGTTAACCTAAATGGTATATAAAACCCCACAACATTATGTTAAGATATATATCCCATCATTCATAATAGATCCTTATAAAATGACCACATGAGTTTGACCTTGTTCAACTAAAGTAATAGGTGCTTCCATCATCTTTTTAATCACATCAATCCATAAAAATGAAAGTTCATATCTTGAGCATCTTGGGATTTTTAAAATCTTTGATTACCTTAAAAAATATTAAATATCCCCCAATTTGACCATTGATGAGTTGGATCTATAAAAGGGAATTAAAACTATCAACCATAGGTATTTTTGTCTTGAAATAAGGGCATTAAGATCCTTATGAACCCTAAAGTATTCACAGTGGAACTTGTCACCTCATTGGGATTTACGATCATCCTCAAAATGAATGTCCTATACCATTACTCCAGATTTGAGAACCTAGAGCCACAATATACCTTGTTCTATTCCATTACTCTATATACTATTTGTGTACTCTTATCCTTACGAATCCTAATTTTTACATTTCATAACACTCCCTTGATACTTGACCCATGTAAAATGTAAACATAAACCATGCGTACTTTGGTCAATGATGTATGAAATTAAAAACTATCCATCAAGGATCAAAATTGAAAGACTCTAAAATTCTTATAAAAGAGGAATAAAACATATTAGGTTGAAAACATGAAATGGGTGTTCTGATAAAAATTAATTTCTTTACTCACTAACCTTTTCATCTATATAATTTAGGAAAAATATAGAGTGTAAATAAAAGGAGAAAAGCTCATAGGTCCCATGTTGCGACCCTAGTAAAAGTTTTTCCATGATGATTGGACCCCTATAGTCTAGAAGGTATTTGTATAAGGAATTAATCACATCCCCTCACAATGATAACATATTTAGTAGGTGGGGAAACAACTTTTAGGGTGCCCCAACCCTTCATGAATATTATGTTTTTCATAAACTGCTTCCATGCCTTTGAAGCTTGAGTTGATACCCCACTTAGTTACTTGACTTATCATACCTCCCTCAGAACCCCATATCCTTGAGGTATTCTTCCGGGTTCATACCTATAGTATATTGGTAACAGAGACTGACTACTATGAATGAACCCACTAGGATTCTATGATGAATAATGCTACACTTCCGACCTTGTGCCTAGTAGATATTTTTGTCTTGGAGTAAAGGTCCCCCCTGAATCCATATTCTATTTCCATTACTGCATGAAACAATAGCATCAACATGTACTCAGTTGCCTTAATTATTTGTTGGATGAGACATTACCAAAACCAATTTTACTTATCCCTTGGACAAAAAATACAAGTGGATTCAACATCCACTATGTTAAGTCCACAATGTATTTTTTCTATTATCAAACTAAGAATTTGATACTTCATTCTTTTACCTTTATTGTCCCACATCATTTAACTTGAAACGTCATAATGTTGGACCAATGATTAAAAAAAATATAATTACCCCCATTGTGTGTTAACCCTTCTCGGATAGTCATTTACCAATATAAAACATTTTCGTCCAATTGTTTGAATATTCCAAAATATTCCACAGTTCCTAGAAATTAGTTAGGACCCCTCTTACTAACCATGAAAAAACTCCCATCAAGACTCATTCTTAAGGTCATATTACCCAACAACTAGAGGATCCAAACTCTCTATGGAAAGTACCTCCATTCCTCATGATCTCTTGAATCTCTTTAATAGAACTTTGTACCTCATAGGGTTTTATGATGATCCACATCATGTCGGGCCCATATCATCACCCCCAATTCAAATTCTATGGCTTTGATTTAAACAATGTATAATACAACTATCGATGTGAACTGTAAAACCTAGATATTATGAAACCATCTTCCAAGAGACATTGATATAGAGAGGTGGGTGATATAACCATCCAATAATATTCATCTTTCATAGCTTTAGTAAGAATGCAAGTTGTTAGGAGCCTTACAAAATAATTATTATTTATAATCTCAAATAGAATACAGGGAGTCATAATCCATCATCAATAATCATTATTAAAACATAAAAAATGATATATTTTGTTAGAACACTTCATGAATAGAAATAATCCATGTCTTCTACATCTTAAACAACAACAGTTTTGAGATAGAAGAACAAAAATTAAAGAAATGACACAGATAATCTATAAGACCCTAAACTATAAGAAAAACATGTCTGGGTTAGAAGACCCAAAACTAAAACAACACTAGTTTTGATATAGAGTACCCTAAAATATAGAAACAGTAGGTCCAAGATAGAAGGCCCTCAACATCTACAATAGTAGTTCTAAGTTATAATTCCCTACACTAATGAAACAGAAGGTATGAGGTAGGCAACCTTGAACTAAAAATAAAACTGTTCTGAGATAGAATAACATAAATTGAAACACATCATTAGTATAAATTGAAATACGTTAAAATGAAAATTGAAAGACACACAATGATAACTAGGTTTAAAACCCACAAACAAAACCTTGGGAAAAAGTTGAGTATTTGTTTGTTGGACACATTCTTTGAGTGATATAGTAATCATTGAGGACTTATAAAATTGAAAAGTAGAAAAACCTTCAAGTTGATATCCCATAAGTGGTGACCTGAGAAAAAGATTAGAAAATGATTGCAAGTCCATTCCCTCAAAAAATTATAAAAAATTTAGTGTCACATTATTTAAGATATAAATCTTCTACGGACCACAATATGGTCCTTTAAAAAATAAATATGTGGTCGATATGTGTTTTTAAATGAGAAAAAATTAGTGAACTCTCCCTCTAGGTCATATTTGCCATAATTATCCCTTTTAGACTCCAAAATTTTGGAAGAACGAGCACATATGCATCAATGATGATGATTATGTCATTAATAATTAATTATAAATTATCATAAAAATGTCGTTATAATTTCATAATGTGTGTTCAGGAATATGTACAATTTATATTATAGAAATATTTATATATTTGATGATCTAAACGATGTAGAGTTGATTAAATTACATTCATTAGATGAGCGAAAGAAATCATGATAGAAGCATGTTGAATTAAAAATATTTTTTCATTAATATCATACAAAGGGAAAAGTAATATTTAAAATATAGAGTCTCACCTAGGGTCTCCCATGGGAAATACAATAATATCACTATACGAGAGTATCGATAAATAATATATGAATCTGGTGCCAAATTTTTCTTTGTGACATCCCGCTCTGGGTGTCTATCTCTAAGGGTGTTTTGGCATGAGGGTTAAAGATTGAAATATATTCAGATATCAGGTCAATCAGGGGATGGTATATCCTAAACTATAATTATATAAATAGAGTAGCTCATAGTACTCTCCATTCTTCAAAAATGTTCTCTAAACCTCCTCTAATTATCACATCATCTGCTATCAACATTGAGGGGCCAGTTTCCAAAATAAATATGACCTTCCATTATAGGAATCCTTATTGTGTGTAATTATTTGGTTTAAATGGATCTTTATGTTTTAAACTAGTTCAATCGATGCCACAAGAGAGGAGTTCGGAGAGTTATAGGGTTATATACCCACGAAATTGGATGCCTCAACACATCAACTGGATAAGATTAGATCCAAGATTTATCATTGTCTCAATATGGATTTCTAGAAGAATAAACATGTTACAAATAAATCATCGAATAAGTTTTTTCATGCACCAACATCATCCAGAAAAGTAGAATAATACCAGGATTTCATTTTCCCTGCATGATAGTGAAAGCGAGAGATGTAAATTTCTTAATGAAATAGTGCATATGAGAAAATCGATAAGGGGTGTATGGATAATAAATTATTAGATCATCTAAATGTTATACAAGTACCCCACATAATAATAAAAATTTATATTACCTATCATAAAGATAACCATTTCCATCATTAATGATCAACCCATAAGATGAATGGCATGGGAAAAAATGAATTCATTATGTTTTCTCACAATTTTGATAGCCACATGGATGTCTAAAAAGATTTCATCATCCTTAGTGACATTTAGTATCTATGGTTGGAATATGGAATGGGAATTATTGTGGAATTATAGTATCCATAACACTTAAAGTGATCACCTATACAACCAAATAGAAATTGGAAGGTCCTTATAATCCTTTAAGGGGAATTATCTTGATGAATATAGTCATGATGTTGATAAAGAATAGAATGTGTTGGAACAAATAAGTTGAAAGGCTTCCCTACTACCAGTTGAGATTCCATCACCAATGAGTTGGCCTGAATTCCAAGACATACAATGCCGATATAGAAAATGTATCAATTTAGAAACATGTCCCAAAACCCCACCCACCAGAGACTCTCAAACCCACTGGGTTTCACTTTATATCCCTTTGATGTATAATCAAAAATTTCTAATGTGGACCAATTAATTTCCATGTTTCCCCAGGACTGTGGATAAAGAAGTTTATGTGGACGTATAATAGTTGGATAGGCCCAACTTTGACAAAGAAAGTTGATGATCCATTATATGATTTAAATGATTGAGTATAGGTTCATCTCCTTCTTCATACTCCCCTTAAAAATAGTTTTCATATCTCAGGATAAGGTTGGATTCTATTCCCGTTCGTGCCAGATGTCCCCGACATGGAAGAATCAATCATTAATCCCTTAAGAGGAAGTATTCCCCCAGGATGATAGATTCCTCACAGGATAATTCCGGCCTCACAATGGGTCAGATGAAAAGAGTTGGTTTCATGATAGTAATGATAAATCAACTATCATTTGAGTTCTGGTTCATGGAACATGATTAATTGAGAAATACTTGTTGCCTCTTAGAGGTGGATGGATTGCAGTTGATCCAAAAGGTCTTGACATCTTTGTCTAAACCAGAATGACTATGCCCATTCATCAGAAAAATTATTTTCATGTTGTAGATACCATTTTGAATAGAAACCCCCTATTGGGGTCTCTAAAGAATAATGTAATATGTTTTAGTAAATCTAATAAATCTATTGAAGAGAATGTTCACAACCATCCAGGATCATAGAGGAGTGATTCAATGAGTTGGATGATGCTGAAATGGTGCTTGATCCAATTGGCCATGTTCAGAGGAAATTTACATGATACAGTATAAGGAAGATAAAAAATTGAAATTTGGAGTATTCTAATTATTTTAAGAGATTAAGATATCATATATATTACTAAATTTGTAAATAAGTATTTTATGTGATAGTGGATAGACTCAAAGGTTGATTTAATGGAGACCCTTTAGTATCTTTTTTTACAAGACCCAACATCGAGGATCATAAATTATAGTTCCCAATTATTATTTCCCTCCGAGTGATGATATTGGATTAAGTCCATGAGATATAATCCATTTTATACAATACACACAAACATTCATGCACTAGAAGATTTCTTGAATCATAATAAGGGAAAAATGGGAAAAGAAGTGTGACTTAGATTTCATGACATTGAGTGTGTGATCCATTCTAGGTCTCACAATTACACTGATCATATGTAGTATCATTATCACATGATCCATTACATGTCTCGTGACCACATGACATTTGGAAGGTCATGTGGATAGTGTAATGAATTAAGCAGATGCGTGATTCCCAAGCACATCATTCAAAGAAGACCTACAACTAAAGGCACATGATACAGTTCAAGAAATATTATCAAGGATATAACCTAAATTATTTGAAAGATTCTTCTAGATAAAATAGTTTCATAATGAGAATCTTGAAACCAGATCATGAAACTAGATCATGTGACTGGTTCATGTCAAAAGATCACATGATGCAGTCTTGTGAAGAAATAATGTGGAAGAAAAAAATCCAGGAGCCCTGATGGTGTGAATCACAAGTGATATGGTCATCCCATAGCCACCCTATTTATAAGGAACCTCATATAATTTGAAAAGACACTTGTAATATTAATATATTATTATAAGATAAACAATTGAAAGACTAAGGGACTCAAGTGTTAGGTTAGTTTTATTATTATGAAGACATAAGAGGGGGTGAATTGGGATTCCATGAAACCTTTAAAAGAGTAAAAATAATCCCATTGATATTCTATATATCTTATTTAGATAAGTCAAGAAGTGAATAAATATATTAGAATAACACAAAATGTTTTATAGTGGTTTGGGGCCCTAAAATACCTTAGTCCACTCCAACAATGCTCTCTCTGTGTGCTTAGTTATTTTCACTAGTAATTCCTTTTTTCCAGGGATATCCATAATTGAATCCATGAATTTGATTCCTTTACAATAAATTTTACAAGGCCCTATGTTTCTTTATAAGGGAACCATAAATCGATAGCTTAGTCTAAAAAGCTGATACTCCTTCACCACCATGACATAGTCATAGAATCCAATACTCCAATAAATCAATAAGAATTGATGTTATTGAGAACAATGTTTTATTCACACTTGTAGTTGAAATTAATAGCCATATGACCTCAAATAATGTATAGCAGCAGAATAATAATCATCAATCTCAAATATGACATCCTAAAATATAATCAGAGAAAAAATATGATTTTTTATTTATAAATATATGTCTTCAAAGTGAATCTCTAATAAACGCTTTCTCAATATTATAGAAGAATATTTAACAAAGAAACACTGTAGACAAAATATTATGTTTATCAGAACATATATATCTCTAAAGTGTATCTTTAAAAAAAGGGATATCATGTTTTTCACTTATATATATATATATTCCTTTATTTTTCAATTATAAATGTATTTATATTTATAAATGATGAATATCCTAGAATTTATCACAATGATCAAATGTCTCTCCAGATGAATCCGGCTCCAGAAATACTACATAATCAATCAAATCTATTTGAATTAAAAAAATTTAATGAGAATCCAAAATTACCTTATAAATAGAAATTATTTAATCAATTGAGAATGATCCTTTGAGTCAATCAAAAAATATCTTTAGAGATACATTTACTTTAAGTGAGACCGTTGAAAAAAATTGGGATAATATCTTTAATTAGAACTTTATCATTGACCAATCAAACATAGGGTTCCTTCACTGAGTAAAAAACTCCCAAATTAGGGTTAAAAATGTATAGTTGTTTACAAAATCATTATTGAGGAACCATATATATATTCATTAAATTTAATCTTTCTTACAAACATAGGGTTGTTTATCCATACTTTTACAACAATATAGGGTATTTAATCCATCCATTTCCTTCCAATCATAGGGTTTCCAAACCATAAGTTACACTTAAAAACATAGTGTATAATCAGTTCTTCCAGAATACATTCAAACATGTCCACAACAATTTAAACAAATATTTTAACATGAATTAATTATTTGTGAACTCATCCAAAATAAATATGCTAACAAATATCATTTTCCATAAATGATATTAAAAATAATTTTATTAGTAAGATATATTTTGGTGTTTTTGAGAAACAAAATTGAAAATAAATTAAAAAAATTGTTGAATAAACACATTCTGAACATCATGTTCGGTTTTAATTCCTCAAAACTGAGTCCTCATTCCTCCCTCCCTCCAAACATTTCATTATGGGGGCAGGAATATTTGATTCCTACCAAATTGGAATTGGAAAATAAGGTGTTGAAGAATAAACTAAAGATTAAGTATTATCTTTCCCTAAATAAAATAATTAAAAATATTATCTACTTAAAGATCAAGAGACTGGGTCATAGGAGTCGCATGCCATTGAATGAGACTCTTGGTTGAAAGTCCCTAGAAACATCACAGAAAGGGGTTACACACATCGCATGATCTATTCCCTGATCACATGAATTCCTGTTAGAAAATCCTTCCTAATCATGAAAATCCTCTTAGATGAGTATTCCTATTCATGAGAATGCCTCCAAAAATTATTATTGATCATGTGACATGTGAGTTGATAAATTCATAACAACCATTAAGGGACTCATAGGAAAACGATGAAAATATTGGAATACATATATGAAGTGAGTTACATTCATCTTCATATGAACTGATTTCACGCTCTACATGACCATTTTGTTGATCTCATGTATGTGCTAGATATGTCAATCTTATCCTAAAAGAGACCTCAAACATGTCAAATCCATAATACGATACCTTGGAATAAAAGATACATTCAACCATTTGACAACCACCACAGGGATCATACAAAGAAAAATGAAAATGATAAAATTTTTAGGAGATAAAAGTTACAGAGTTTTTCATGAGATTGGGCTATGTATTTCATGTGATCATAAAATTAATCACGTGAAGGACTTATAACATGTTGAATGTTTCTAGAAAAGGCCTTTCATCATGATGTCTAAATCTAATGAATGACCCTCAATGTGAAAACCTAAACATCATGAAGTCCCTCTGAGTTGCGACCTTGTCTTTTAAAGGCCGTCAGACTGGAAAACCTATCACACAAAGGTACTCCAACATGTTGGACTAATATTGTGAAGGATCTTTGACATGTAAATTTAGTTACACAAACTCCATTTGATAAGTCACAGTTTTTTGGATGTTGGTAATGATAGAAAAATCACTCTATCGTTAATTATCACACGATGTGGGGAAGATATCAATGACATAATACAGCTCAATCGGGCGATGTACGGGACAAATTACTTCCAAAAAACAAAAAACAATATATTATACTTAGTAATATTATAAATTTTATTAGATATGGTAAACATATTCCTATAAATTCCCTCCATGACACACAAAAAATAAACATAGAGGTAGAGGAATGAGAATAATTTTTGGATCAAAGGACCATTAGTGTGTGAGCCTGAACATTCAATGCCTTAGTAGGATAATTACTGAAGAACATTGGGGAGTTCATGTGTTTTTTTAAAATGTTTGAATCTTCATGTGAAGGAAGATATGATTATTTTTCAAACGAAGGGGTTAGGTACTTTGAATGGTCTGTTAATTGATCACATGATGACCTCTGGACTTGTTGCATTGTTTTATGTGATAACCTCAAGACCCAACCTTCTGGTAGATGGGATACCCCTTGTAAATTTCAGTGAGTTCACATGATAATCCTTGGACATACTGACTTAATTCATGTGATAACCACCATACATGTCAGATAGATCAGGTGAAGACACCAAAACGTATCTACCTTGATCATGTGATGAGCATTGGTCTTATCGGCCTTGATCACATGAAGATATTTGGACATGTCGACCTTGATCGTGAAATTATCTCTATACATGATGGAAAGTTTCATGGTAAATACACTTAAACATTTCTTCCTTGATCATGTAGGCACCTATAAATCGGTCCTCCTTGTTCTAGTTAAAGACTACATACATGCCACCAATGATCACATGAACACCCTAAAACATATCAGTTTGGTTCATAAGGAAATGTGCATACATGTTTGGAAGAAATCATAAGAAATTTTATCCTTGTCAGACATAAATCCTTGAACATGTCATCCTTTTACGATATTCATCCTTAGACATCTTATGCAGACATTCTTAGGCATGTCAGCCTTGTCAAGAAGAAATACTTAGATTTGTCTGGTAGAGCCATATGAATCGTCAACCATGAGTCATTTTCTATGTATCCCCTTTATGTGAAGAATTTCCATAATTTACTATAGTTATGTACTCATGAAACATTACACATACCAAGTCCCTAAAAGAAGTCCACATACCATCTTATGCCACTCCACTACCCTTTTGTTGGAATTATCTCACTTAATTTGTTAGAGGGTATTTAACGAATATGTATCCCAGTTCCCATAGGGGGAAAAGTGCTAGATATGTGACATGGGAATTATCCTTAGTGTAAGTCCCATGAAAATTCTAATAACGTAACTCATAGACCTCACCTCCTATGGGTCTACAAATATTCCTAATCCCTAAGTGGTTTTGGAACAACAAAGAATAATGATGACTCAGAATATTGTTATAAATAATATACATAAGATATATTCATAAGTCTCTAGATCCATATCAAACAAAAATATCACACCCTACCTTGTGGGTCTATATCATTCATAGAGTTTATAATCATATTATATTAGGGCTAAATCAATTTGTAAATCCCACACATATAGTTTCTTCTCCCAATATCATGCTATCTCTCATTTATCACATTGATAATTACTCATGTGAGCATTGGGATTTGAAAATATCACACAACTAGCATAATAAAAATCCCCTAATGAGTGAAACATTAGTGTGTAAGCCACATAAGTGAACTATGAGGACTATGATTATTTTTATAAACAAGATAAATTTGACACATCGATAATTCCAAAGCTCTATAACCAATTATGAAATTAACTCATATCACTAATGCAAATATGGCATTTATCAGTTATAGAAAAAAGGCATTAAAATCACTAGAAAAGTACTTTTAATCAGGGTGAATATAAAGGGGGTTCCCCTTTATCAACACTCAGAAAAGAGCTGTAAAAAGAATATTTTATCAACACTAAAAAAATGCTGATAAAATGGGTCTTTTATCACTACTCAAAAAGCATTGATAAAAGGGACCATAATCAGCTCTTTTTTATTGTTGATAAAAGTTAACAAAACATATATATATATATCTAAAATTTTGGGAGGGGCTTAAACAGTACTTGAATCCCCCATTCAATAGAACACCACCTCCCACCACATCCCACACACCCTGGCCACCCCCTATATTTTAACCACACCCCACCCCCTTTAACAGCACTATGCCATTTTCCCCACCTGTGCATAGGACCTCCCTCCCCAAGGATTAAAATTTGGGACCTGCTACCTGTGATCCTAAGCCTTTACCACTCCACCATATTGCTTTTCTCTTCATTTATTAATATATCTATTTATTTATATATATTTTTTGTTATATTTACTCATTTATTAATATATATATATATTATCATATATATATTAATATTAATATATATATATAGTTATATTAATATACATTTATCTTTATATTAATATATATATATATCCATATATTTATATATATAGCTATATTTACATATTAATATATTTATTCATATATTAAAATATATTTATAAGTTCAGTTTTAAATACATTTTAAAAATATTTTTTTTTGTGTTTATAAACAATCAAACACCTAAATACAACACACAGCCATATTATATGTGTATTTGTAAGTATAATTATACATATTTATATATATTTTAAAATATTATATATTTATATGTATATACATATTTTTAGAATATATAGATAATATATATTAGTTTGTCAATATAGACGCACACAAATACACACACACACACACACACAAATCATATATATATTAATAAAAATATATTTTTTATTTTAAATAAAATCGAAATTAATGTTTTTTAGATAAGCCTTATATATTGAGAAATAAACTTTATATGTAAATATGAATAATTATTTTTATATAAAATCAATATTTTATGGTTGAATATATAAAAAATATGTATATATTGTTATATAATCGATCATAAGTAACATTACATTGGGAAAACTGATAAAATTTCAAATCCATAATATTAATATAAATGGAACCCCTCATAATAAATTCAGTCCACGGTGAAAAGAGTCAAAATGACACTCTAAAACAATGCTGAAGTTCCATTGAATGTTAAAAAATTTGGGTATACGGACTAAAAACTTAGTCTTGGAGGTCATCTGGTCCCTTTTTTCCCTTGAAAAATGTAACATAAGGATTTATTGGGTCATTAGAACATAGATCTCATCAAAGTCATTGATTTGATATGAGGTAGAGCTCAACCAGACACCCGGATCAAATATTATGGTTGTTTGAAGTTTGAGTCACATTTTAAACTTATTTTAGATCTTTTATTAATTTTTAGATTTTTTATGTCTTCAAATTGTTATTAAATGATTATTTGTCATTTTTAATTATCAAAATATTAAATAATTTTTTTCAAGATATTTTACAAGCCATTTTGTCATGACCCTTCCCTCGGGGGCCTGTATCGTGACTACCCCATGACCGCCTTCCATAGGCCAGGGGCTGGGGGCTAGTACCAAAGGCGTAAATCCCTAAACTAGGAAGGCATTGCCTTTATAACTGTAAACAAAAAATCAGAGTACAAAACTGGAAGCAAAGCACTAAGTAAAACTGTATACAAAAGTAGTGTTGGAAAGTAAAAAGGGGTCGGAAATACAAGCCCAACAGGAAAGTACAAGTACAACTGAATGAAAGTACAACTAATGAAAAGATAAAAAGCTAATGAGTCATCCTCCGGGGTTCCTACCTTAAAGGTAGGTACAGATGGCCTCCTCATCAGTCCAAGTCTGTCCATCCCCTCCATGCACTATCACACCGAGTGATCCACCTCCGAATATAATCCAGTCCGACTACTCTCTACATCAGTCACCACTGTCTGTCATCTGCATCCAACACAATGAGGTGCGGGCATTGCCTGTGCAGGGGTGAGTATAATGATACTCAGTAGGGACCCCAAGACCCTCAAGGTCTCACTAAATCATACAAGGACAAACCACAAAGTATGAAATCAATGTATAACCATTAATTAGGTATATTCCCATACATATACCAAAGTTCTCTGGTAACCCATCTCAATCATGAGGAAAACCAAAAAGTCATTGACTCAGCTCAAACCAGGATTTTTATTAATCTGAACCATCGGCTGCTGGAGAAATCCTTCTCTATCGAGTACAGTGGGTCTGCCACGTCACACATAGGAACTTACCACTAACATGGACTGCAGAGGTACTTCTCCTATCGAATATCGTGGATCTGCTGTACTCACACAGAGGTGGTCCCCGCCGTGGGTGTGCTGCGCTCACACAAAGGCGCTCCCCTGGTAGCCTATGGATGTACTCTATGTGTCGCGTACCGTGGGTCTGCCGTGCTCACACAGTGGCGCTCCACACTGTGGGTCTGTCGCGCTCACACAAAGGCGCTCCCCACTAGGCTAGTCTAATCACTTCGATTCGAATCGGTCAGTAGTCATGAAGTCTCATCTAGCTACTAGATTCCCGCACAAATACCTTCTCATCTCTCGATGATATTCTCCACAAGCTACTGGTTGATACTCCATTTTTCATGAAACCCCATGTAGAATTATATCAAAGGTCCTCCACATCATAGGGGTATCAACACAACATACGACGCGTCAATCGGACGCCCGGTCTGTTAGTTATTATCCTTTTAGTCCCCGGGCCCTGGTTGGATTCGAGTATGATCCAACCTGACAGTATCTCAACCATACCACAAACTCCAGTGGGGTATTCTCAAAGGGACGACTTCACTCCAATAATAATGTCACTGTTGACAGTTCGTCAAACGGACGTCTGGTGCCAAAGATATGACCCAAGAAGGTAAAGGATTAGTAATGGGTCTGGGTATGGTCCGACCCGGTCGGATTGACTCAACCCTACTCAATATAGGCCAACCCAGTCTAGATTGACCCGCTCAGACTTTCTGGGTCTCACCCAACCCATTGGGTGGGTCCTCCCGCTGAGTTTTTGGCCCAGTCCCCTGGGCTCAGCCCAGCGGACTGCAAGGGCGGTTTGGCCAAGAGGTCACCACGAAGGCGACTCTGCCCGAAGGCCGGGGCCGGTTCGGCTAGCACCGCGAAGGGCGCAACTCGAGTGACTCGGCCAGGGAGGTCAGGTTGTTCGGGAGACCCACGGGAGGCCGTACGGAGAACGGGCTCGACGAGGGTGCCCCAAGTAGGAAGTGGCAGGGGATTGGTAGGCCGCATGGGCACCTTCAGGGTGCCGGGAGGGCAAAAAATCGGCTGGGTGGGCCACGGGGGCGCCGAGAGGGCATTGCACTAGGCGTGGGGGTGCCGAGTAGGGTGAAAAAGCACCCGGGTAGGGCGCAGGGGCGCCGGGTAGGCCGTGGGGGCGTCGGGCAGGGCACGGCAGCGGTTAGGCAGGCCATGGGGGTGCCAGGCAGGGCGTGGGGGAACTGGAGAGCCATGAGAAGGCGGGCCTCATGCCTGGAACGGTGCTGGGAGGAAGCGGGTAGGCAGGCTGGGCGCCGCGTGGGCCAACGGTGGTTGGCTGGAAGGCTTGGTGCGCCATGGGGGTGTCGCGATTCACGGAGGCCACAGGAGCGTGTCTGTCATCATTGGCGGCTTTGTCGTTGTCGCCTCATTGCCATGTCCTAAAACGCCACAAGAAAGAATAATCTATAGAGGATGTCGGGCCATGTTAGGTTTGCCCTCATCCTACGCATTTAAATTGATATCAATTGGTTCATCGAAATAGGAAAGATGAGCATCAATAATTTACAACCATGCAACGATTTCTTTTCAAACAATGACAAGAAAATAAAAGGGATAAAACACAAGGTAAACCCCCTACCATTGATTAGTTGATCGGAATTCGTCGTTCGTTGACGGTGTTGTGGAAAGAAGAAGATGAAGTTCGTCGTTCCCCGCATTCATCACGCACTCCCAACCCCGAGCTATGTCTTCCGCGGAAGACACTCTACGTCAGTAGGGACCGAGGGAGGAAGTCAAAGAAGGTTTATAGTGGCGTTCATCGCGTTCATCGTTCTTTGTTGGGGGAACTTATTTTCTCCCATGACCTCTTCTCAAGATCCCACCAAATGAGAATTTCCAAGAAAAAAATAATAAAATTTATCTATTATTATATTGGCACAAAAATTTTAAAATGGAGGAATAAATTAAGAGGCTCCCCTTAATAAATTACATGCAATGGCGCAATTGATTAATGGGGAGGTCAAGAGGCTCCACTTAATTAAATTACACATGTTGGCACAATTAATTAAAAGGGAAATATAGAACCAATTAATGGTAGAGGAGGTCAAGGGACTACACCTTCATTAATGTGAGGAGTTGAGAGATTTTCTACCCTGCCGTTAATTGGGGGTTTTAATCTCATGTGGTCCCCATGACATAACCTCTCACAGTAGGTTATGTTCAGGTGGGCCCCACCATCATAACCTCTCATGGGGGTTAGGGTGTGGAGGTCCCACCTCCAACTCCTAAGTGGAGGTTTTAACCAACAACCAATCACCCTCATGGTTTCTGAAAAATAAAATAAATTGTTGTACACATTATTTTATTTTATTTTTTTATAAAAAGAAAAAACTAACTTTTATTCTCAACCATCTTTCGTCGAAGAGAATGTCTTCTTAAGTGAATACCGGCACTACGAGTTCAACGGTGCCCTTGTATTTCGGTTTCGAACACCAGTTCAAAAGTTATAAAAATCTGATCGTATGTTTATTGAACGTACCTCAATAAAATTTCAGAAATTGATTCTGCGCACACCGGGCCTCAGAATCATGTGCCGTAAAAAGTCACAAACTCGTAAAACTCCCATTTATTTAAAAAAAATCCACATGACTTCATGGAATTTAATTCTCCCCACCTCATTTCTTTACATCCCTGTAAGATAGAACTCAAACTAAGGAAACAAAAGGAGGTACTCAGCATGCATCTGAGCCTCTCACTCCCATGTTCTCTCCTGGAAGTTCCAATGCTGCCAAGGAATGTGCACCAGAGGTATCAACCATCCACATAGGACCCACTCTGGTTGATCCTCAATCTCCACAGGAACCTATGTAAAAGTCACCCCACTATCGACGTCCATGTCTCCATGGTCGATGATGTGGGAAGAGTCGTGCAGGTATCTTCTCAACTGTGATACGTGGAAGACGTCGTGCATCCAGTGCAACTTAGGTGGAAGAGCTAAGAGGTATTCCACATCACTTACTCTGCTGAGGACCTAGAAAGTCCCAATGAATCTCTAAGATAACTTGCCTCCTCAGCCAAATCCTCGTAGAGAACATCGAGGTGAGACATGTAGAATGATGTGGTCACCAACATCAAACTGTAGAGGTTTATCCCTCCTGTTAGCATAAGTCTTTTGCGTGCTCTATGCAGTCTTCATCTTTATCTGTATTATATGCACCTTTTTAGTAGTAGCACATACCATCTCTGGTTCCACTAGTGCTGACTCCCTAGGGTCAGTCCACCTCAAGGGTGATCTGCAAGGTCACCAACACATGGCCTCAAAAGGTGCTATCCCTATGGTAGAGTGATAGATGTTTTTGTATGAAAACTCCACCAAAGGCAAGTGATCCTCCCAGCAGCGACTGAAGTCAAGGACACATGCATGTATCATGTCGTCGAGGGTCTGAAGGGTCCGCACAGTCTGACCATCTGTCTTAGGATGGATGGTAGTGCTCAAGCAAAGCTCTGTCCGGAAAGCTTCCTGCAACCCCTTCCACAGCCAGGAAGTTAACCGTGCATCACAGTCAGAGAAAATAGAGGAAGGTACTCCATGTAGTCGCACAATCTCCTACACATAGTGGTGTCCCAAGATCTCTACTGAACCCTGCTCTCTGATCAGTATGAAGTGGTTCGACTTGATGAGTTGGTCGACGATCACCCAAATCGAGTCGTGACCCCTGGATGTACGTGGATGACCCGTCACGAAGTCCATGGATATCTCATCCCACTTCCACTCTGGGGCCTCTAAAGGCCGAACCAATCCTGATAATACCTGATGTTATTCCTTCACTTGATGACAAGTGAGGCACTGTGATACCCACTCTTCCTCCTGATGTGCCACCGGTACCACGGACATCCTCTGAAGAGGATGAAGTGCTCCCAATCATTAAAGAATTCATCAGGTGACTGCCCTGTGGATATCTAAGCATGTCATGTCTCGTAGTCAGCGTCTCCACACTGTGCCTCCCTGACTCACTGAAGATGCTGGGGAGTGATTGTAAGAGACTATAGAAAGGCTGCTCTATCTCTATCCACCAAGGATGTCTATAAAGCAGCCATCATCTTTTTCACCTCTCCTAGGAGCTGTATACCAGTCCTCCTGCTGAGCGCATCTGCAATAACATTCCCCTCCCTAGGAGTATAGGCTATCTCGAAGTCATAGTCTTGGAGGAACTCAAGGCAACGTCGTTGTCTCAGGTTCAGGTCCTTTTGAGAGAAGATATTCCTAATACTATTGTGATCATAGTACAATGTAAACCCCTCAATCATCAGATAGTGCCGCCACATCTTCAAGGTGAAGACCACTGCTGCTAACCCCAGGTCTTGGGTAGTGTAGTTCTACTCGTGTTGTATCATCTGCCGAGAACCATAAGCAATCACTGCTCACTCCTGCATCAGGTCACACCCATGTCTGGTCCCTGATACATTTCAGTAAACTAGGTACCCTACACCCTCCTTTGGAATCCTCAAGATGGGGGCACTGGTCATCCTCTGCTTCAGCTCCTGAAAGCTCTACTGGAATCTCTCCGACCACATGAAGGGTTGCCCCATTTCATCAAGGCTGATAGTTGTGCTGAAACTCTGTAGAATTATGGTACGAACCTTTGATAGTACCCAGCCAAACCCAGGAAACTCAGTACCTCTGTCACACTCCTTGGTGGCTCCCAAGAAATTACTGCCTCAATCTTCACTAGATCCACTGCAACTCTAGCCACCAAGACGATGTGTCCCAAGAAGTGAACCTCTCGAATCCAAATATGGAACTTCTAAGGCTTTCAATAAAGTTGGTGCTCTTAGAGTGAGTCCAGTACTACCTGCAAATGGTAGGCATGCTCCTCTTCAGTAGTATACTAGACCAGATTTTCGTCGATGAAGACTACGATAAAGCGATCAAGGTAAGGCTAGAAGATCCTGTTCACGAGACTCATGAACCCTACTGAAGCATTTGTTATGCCAAAGGGAATAACCAAGAACTCGTAGTGGCCGTAGCGACACCTAAAGGTCGTCTTCTGCACATCCTCATCTCGAACTCTAAGCTGGTGATAGACTGATCTGAGGTTTATCTTCGAGAACCAATGTGCTCCCTTCAGCTGGTAAAAGTGGTCGTCAATCCTCGAGAGTGGGTTCTTGTTCTTCACGGCCACCTAGTTCAGGCAAAGGTAGTAAACACAAATCCTCATGCTCTTGTTTACTTTCTGGGTGAACAGAATCGGGGTTGCCCAGGGAGAAACACTGGGCCAGATGAATCCCTTCCCCTACAAGTCCTCCAGCTATATATGCAGCTCACGAAGCTCTGCGGAAGCCATCCGATATTCTGGAGTATATATCAGTGTTGTCCCAGGGTACTGGTCAAAGTAGACGTCCACCTCTCTGTGAGGAGTTATTCCTAGAACATCATCAGGGAAAACATCCGTGTACTGGTACACCGCTACAGGAGATGTCGGACTCTCCACATCAACTGATTCAAGAGCAAGGCAAGCTAACTGGTGAGTGATCGACTGTACCCTCCTCTGAGTAAGTCTGTCCTGGCCTGCAAAGGTTCCCCTCTCTCTGGTGATGGTAAACCTTGTCCCATCCGTGTGGACACAACACACTTTTTTCCTAATACTTTCAATCTGACCATGGACTTTAGATAACGAGTCCATACCCAAGATGACATTGTAAGGCCTTGACGCTGCTACTAGGAGATCGCAGCTGAAGCTCTCACCTCCTAGAGTGAGCTCGAACTGCCGTCACTTGTGCGTAATCATCGAATCTTCTCCCGTAGGAGTCTCTAGCCATAAGGATCGAGCCAACAGCTCTGTTGGAATCATCGAGCTCCGAACGAGGGTAGTGGCAATGAAAGAGTGACCGACACCTTTGTCTATAAGAACTGCAACTAAGGTGGAGTAGACAGAGATCGTACATCAAATCATCTATGGATCACCATGATCATAGGCCTCAGCTGTGTGAAGCTGATCTCTCCCCTGTCCACCCGCTCCCTATGGTCGGGGTTGGCCTCCTGGGGGTGGAGGTGGTAACACCTCATAACGTCGTCCACCACTAGCTGCACATCCAGATCCTATGCCACATCCTCCTCCTTCATGCGGATCTCCTTGTTCGAACCTCTGCCTCTTCCTAGGAGGTCCCTCAACTATTTGGAGACCATCTGAATGGCGTGTCGGACAGTCACAAGCCATGTGACCCTGCCCACCGCATAAGTAACACTGTCCACTCCTGGTGGTTCTAGCTCTGTCTCCACTCTGGGTTCCCCACACAACCGATTCTGAGTCGTGTGTTCGCTAACCTGTAGGTCTGGTCCTCTTGGAACTCTGTGACATCTATCTACTTCCAGCTATAGAAGACTCCATTGCAGGTCGGCTAGTAGTGGGTCTCGCTGCTGTTGACTGCTCATCAAGTAAATTCTCTACTAAGAGGGATCTCTCTAACACCCATGCCTGCGTCGGGACGCTGAGGGAGACCATCGATGTTCTAATCTCTCGCATGATCCCCTGCTCAATGTTCCAAGCCCTAAATAATGGGTCCCACACCATATATGTGGAGTAACGTGAGAGGTCGGTGAACCTCACTGAGTACTACTCCACCGTCATGCTACCCTGCTCTAGATGCAGTAGCTCCTGTATCTGCACTGCGCAGAGAGTGGTTGGGATAAACATCGCCTGAAATAGGATCTCAAAGTCTACCCAGAGTAGTGTTGCCACGTCATTCACCTGGAACATCCGGCTCCATCATCTACCTACTGCTTCCTGAAGGAGACTCATGACAAGGATGTCCATGAAGCTTGTTGGTTTTCCTTATATCTTGAAGACTATCACCACAGCCTCCAAAAAATCCTCACCTGCTTGTGGGTTCGTATCACCCAAGATCCTGGGTGGCCACTAGCACTGGAACTTATGAAACACACTCAAGCGGCGTGCATCGTCTACTACTGGGGCTGGTGACATAAGTGGACAAACAGGAAGTAGTATCGTTGGTGCCTCTACTATAAAAGGGCTATGCACTGAGGCCATGTCACTTGGTGGGCTATAAGTGCGTACGACTCTTGAGGATATAACTTTTCATCCTCGGGGAGGAATCCTGAAATAAATAGATGTGATATGGTCAATGATTATACCTAGTGAGCTGACCTGGTTGAGCTAACTTAATGAAAAATTTTGGAAACATGCACGTAATCAGTGTCTTCGTGCACTAAGTCAGAAATCAGAAGTCAGAGTCATGGTGTATGGATAGGTCGGCCGCCCACACCAACACTAGACTCCCTATACTAAAAAACAAACTTAGTACCCTTAACACCATTTCTTCACAAAAAATAAAGATCAGAGTTCTATGTTCTACGCTATAACTGACTCCTCTGATACCAATTTTTCATGAACCGTCCCTCAGGGCCTATATCATGACTACCCCCAGCCTGACTTCCATAGACCAGGGGCTGGTGACTAGCACCAAAGGTGTAAATCCCAAAATTGGGAAGGCAGTTTATTTATAACTGTAAAGAAACAAATCAGAGTACACAATTGGAAGCAAAGCACTGTGTAAAATTGTATAAAATAGAAGTGCTGGAAAGTAAAAAGGGGCCGAAAATACAAGACCAACAGGAATGTACAAGTACAACTGAATGCAAGTACAACTGAAGAAAAGTAAAAGAGCTACTGGGTCATCCTCCAGGGTTCCTACCTAAAGGGTAGGTATAGATGGCATCCTCAGCACTCCATGTCCGTCTGTCTCCTCCATGCATTGTCACACCAAGTGATCCACATATGGGTACCATCCAGTCCTACTACTGCCTACCTCAGTCAGTGTTGTCCATCATCTGCAACCAACACAATGAGGTACGGGCATAGCCTGTGTAGGGGTGAGTATAACGATACTCAGTAGGGACCCTGAGACCCTCAAGGTCTCACTAAATCTAACAAGGATAAACCAAAAAGTATGAAATCAACGGATAACCAATATTTAGGTATATGCCCATACATATACCTAAGTTATCTAGTAACCCATCTCAATCATGAGGAAAACACAAAAGTCATTGACTCAGCTCAAACAATGATTTTTATTAATCTGAACCCTCAGCTTCTGGAGAACTCCTTCCCTATCAAGTATAGTGGGTCTATCGCGTCACACAGAGGTGATTCCCACTAACTTGGACTACTGAGGTACTTCTCTTGTTGAGTACCATGGATCTACTGTGCTCACATAGAGGCGCTCCCCACCGTGGTTCTGTAGGGCTCACACAGAGGCGCTCCCCTTGTAGACTGCTGAGGTACTCCATGTGTCGAGTACCGTGGGTTTGCCGCGCTCACATAGAGGTGCTCCCCATTGTGGGGCTGCAGCGCTCGCACAGAGGCGCTCCCCAATGGGCTAGTCGAATAACTCAGAGTCAAATCAGTTAGTAGTCATCAAGTCTCATCCAGCTACTAGGTTCCCGCAAAAATGCATGCTCACCTCTAGAAGATCTGCTCTACAAGATACTATTCAATAATACAACGGTCATGAAGCCCAATGTAGAATTATCTCAAAGTTCTACCACATCATAGGGGTCTCAACGCAATAGAAGGTGCGTCAATTGCACGCCTGGTCTTTTAGTTATTAGTATTTTAGTCCCAAGGGCCCCGTTGGATTCGTGTCCGATCCAAACTGACCGTATCTCAACTACACCCCGAACTCCAGTGGGGTATTCTCAAAGGTACAGCTTCACTCCAAGAATACTAGCAGCGCTAATGGTTTGTCAAACAGATGTCCGGTGCCAAAGATATGGCCTAAGAAGGTAAAAGTTCAGTAATGGGCCTGGGTCCGGTCCGACCCAGTCGGACAGACTCGGCCCTACCCAGTTTGGGCCAACCATATCTAGGTTGACCTGGTCTGGGTCGACCCGGTTAGACTCACTGGTTATAACCCAGCACATTGGGCGGGTCTGCTAGCTGAGTTTTTGGCCCGGTCTGCCAGGCCCGGCCTAGAGGACTGTTAGGGTGGTTCAGCCCGAAGGTCGCCATGTAGGCGACTCGGCCCGAAGGCCTGGGCCAGTTCGGCCAGCACCGTGAGGGGCGCGTCTCGGGCGACTATTCCCTGGAAGTCAGGTCGATCCGGAGACCTGCGGGCAGGCCGCACAGAGAGTGGGCTAGCCGCAGGTGAGCCAGGTAGGGTGCGGCAGGGGCCGGGTAGGCAACGAGGGTGCTAGTAGGGCTCCAGGCGGGGCATGGGGGCACCAGGCAGGGCACGGTAGTGGTCGAGCATGTCGCGGGGGCACCAGGCATGCCGCGGTGGTGCCAGCAGGGCGTCAGTCAGGGTGCAGCAGCAGCCGGGCATGCCATGGTGGCGCTTGGAAGGGCGCAAGGGTGCCTGAGGGATGTGGGCAGGCAGGTCACGCTACGGGCAGGGCACTGGGAGGTCGCGGGTAGGCGGGCTAGGCATCGCTTGGGCTAGCGGTGGTCGGCTGGAAGATTTGGTTTTCCATGGGGACGGTGCAATTCGTGGAGGCTGCGGGTAGCGCGGCCTTCGTATTTGCCGCCTTCTTCGTCGTCGCCTCATTGCCATGTTGTAGAATACCACAAGAAAGAAGAATCGACAGAGGATGTCGGGCCATGTTAGGCTTTCCCGCATCCTCCGCGTTTAAAATGATATCAATTGGTTAATAGAAATAGGAAATATGAACATCTATTACTTACAACCATGCAACAATTCCTTTTCAATCAAGGACAAGAAAAGAAAAGGGATAAAACACAATGTAAACCCCCTACCTTTGATTCGTCAATCAACATTTTTCGTTCATTGACGGTGTTGCGGAAAGAAGATGATGAAGTTTTTCGTTCTCCACATTCATTATGCAGTCCCAACCCTGAGATGCGTCAGCCGTGGAAGACACTCCACATCGGTAGGATCCAAGGGAGGAAGTCAGAGAAGGTTGTTGGCAGCGTTCCTCACGTTCTTCGTTCTTCGTTGGGAGAAAATATATAACACCCCTAGCTTCCACGATACGCTTCTCATTCAATAATGCAATAGCTTGCATTGTACGCAACTTCGAGTTCTAAAACACCGCAACTAATCAAAGTAGCCGTTATGAATAGTAATAACCAATTTTTAAAATTATAGAAATTTTATATTTCAAAATGGACTTCATTTTTGTATTCATAATATCGAAATTATCCAAAGTTGAATTTTTTGTAATTTTCTGAGAACTTCCAATTTTTTATGAATAGTGAAAATTACTTAAAAACAACTTTTTTAATCAAAATAATTTATAGTGAGAAATTATAATATTTATTGGTTTTAAAGTATAATTAGAATATATTTTTACCATTTTATTCAATGGTGGTCATTAGAATTAATTTAACATTGAAATTGGACATAAACAATTGCCAATCTTTTGATATAAATTGTTTCCTAAAAACACGCTATTTGTTGTGGCAGCGGGAATTAATTATAAAATTAATTAATGAAACTTATATGTTTGGAATTTTGTAAAATAGACATCATTTTTGAATTCGGAATATCAATTATAGCTTAGGGTGAAATTTTGGTATTGTTCTGAAAAACTTCTATTTTTTGATGAATAGTGAAACCACTAAGTGGTTGTTAAATAACTGATTTTTCGTTTAAATGAAATATTACCACTTCTGTGATTTGATTTTCAAAAATCCGACATACATGGTTTTCATTAAGAAGTAAAATGTGGTTCAATGAGATTAAAATAATTTTTTGGTGAATAGTAACTTTTAAGTTCTTAATCACGATTAGAGGTAATTAGTGTAGTTTAAGGTACAAATAATGTTTTAATAATATGAGATGAGCATGAAACTTGTCCTACTCCTATTGGATGAGTCATGGACGACCAAGTAAACCCATGGGTCACCTTGGGGACCCCATGGAGCCACTTTAGTTGGAAAATGACATTAATATATATTTATTTAATGTTAAAATTAAATTGACACAAACATGAGTTGTTTTACTAAAATAGTTGTTAAGTGGGGTTACAGAAGTCCAAATTTTGACGATAAATATTCATTAGAAAGATAAAAAGATTTCCTACATCATAGTATTTTTTTATAATTTTTAGACATTAAATAAATTAAATTATTTATGACATCATTATGATGCAGCGATGACCTCATTATTTAACGATTTAAATAAAATGAGAAGATAATGCAAAATCCAAGGCTTACACTTGTCCAAATCCTATTGGATGAGGATATTTTGAACCCTTATCACCTTATCCTCTAATTATACAAGTGTGGTACCTTTAGAATCCGAAAAGCATTGTATAATAGAATAATATTTTATTACTTTCCAAAAGTGCCCCTCCTCTCCACTTATAAAAGGCCCCCACCACTCCCACCTCATTCACACCTTCAAGCCATTTGGCTCGGCCAAACTCAGCCCAAATACTCTCCCAACATCCCTCCCTTACTCCTAGAAGCCTCACTTTGGGTAGAACTCTTCCCAAGGAAGCCTTTGGCTCAAATCAAAAAGAGTTACCCGATTTTGAGGTAATGTCTTCTCTAATGTTGTTTTGTTTTATTTTTATTCTCCAACCCACTAAACTCTTTTTATTAATTTCTTTTGTAATAAAACCAGTATCCTCAATATACTAGGATGTTTTTATAAGAAGGATTCGAGCTACACTTACACACACCTACATCTAATGGTAAAAGAACATACGGTTTCTGTGGATGGAGAATTTCTGCCTCACGAAACGATGATTGTTCATCACTCATATAACACCTTCAAAGGTGGCCATTAAGATGTAACTATATTTATATATGATATATAATGTGTTTATGTTTTACTTATGCTTATGTATTTCTCATTTATGGAATACTTTATGATTTCCATTATGGGTAAAACGCGATAATTTCATTTTAGGAAGTGCGGACTACCGCCCCCTCAAAGTGATTTGAATCGTTAATGCCATATGTGGGATGTATAAAGGATGGAGTAAATGATATTATACTGGAAATATATTATACCTTTATATAATTATGATTTCATTCCCTTAAATATGAAATAGAAATGAAAGTAGCATTCATGCGTACGTACGGCTTACCGTCTCCATGAACGGTGCATTTCATTTTTACCTCTACACGTTATGTAATAATATAAATGCATATATATACTGGATATATATGAGATATATGATATCTATATCATGAATATAATTCTGTATATAATGGATATATCACCACATGAACAACTTGTAATTATAAGAATGTTATTTTTGACTCAAGTACCTAAGATCGACAAAATGACCGTTATAAACTTAAATAATTACATAATGTTCATAACATGGTAATAAGGGATATAAAAGGAATAATGAACATGAAAAAGGTTCTTATGTAAATAGGAATTAACTCTAGTTTATTATTCAGGAGGTTAAAGAACGGTCGAGTCAGGACAGGACGCAAGGTAAGGGAATTTCTTAACCCAACTTCCATTCTTTGGGTTAATCTCCTACTTTCAAATTATGTCATGATATTATTATATCCTATTTTGTATTTTTTACTTTCTTTATGTGTACCTATAGTGAATACACATAATAGATCTATTTTATTTTAAAAATGATCTTTTTAAGGACTTATTCTCAAACCCCATTCATTGAGGCATATTTGGCTTTATAAACAACTTTCCTTTTATACGGTGTATAAAACCCTTTGACTTTTACGTTTATTCAAAAGGAATCTTTTTATACGAAGCATTTTGCTAAACGAAAAAAAGGGAATGTTTTTCTTTCTGTACATATGCGGTGACAACGACTTCTCCACCGCCGTGACCATTATTTGAGTTTCGGCTTCCTCTAAAAGCCATCTTTTCTTAATGAAAAATAAATACAAAGTTTTAACATTCTTTTATTTTGGTATTGAAAATGGTTTTGAAATTTTTTTTACTATATCAATGTGTTGTATTGATATCTTGTGATTGAAATGTGGAAATGTTATGTTTCCTTTATGCATGTTTTATGTGATACGATTATGTTATGGTTTATGATATGTTTAAACCTATTCATATGAGGAATGCATTGGGCTTAATAAGTGACGGGTGGAGCCCGCTATAGCTCCTCGATGCATCGGTAGGTCTCATGAGACAAACTAGTGTCTTGGCACGAGGCCTTGACAAAATCTTATTTGTGGTCTTGGCACGAGGCCTTGGCTACGTGGTTATGATAGTCTGGAATTATGCATTCCATCGTTATGAAAGTGGTTATTGATATTGCATGTGATTATTCGACCAGTAGAATATCCATGTGAATAAGTAAATGGATTTATCTCATTTTACTTTTTCCATATTATGTTGTAGTTCATGTTTAAAAGGATTTTGTTTTAGTTATACATTGCCTTAAATGTTAATGTTTAATTATGAAAGCTTCCGCAATATTGTTATCCTTACTGAGCATCTGAGCTCACCCCTTTTAATGTTTTAATATTTTCCAGGATGTGAAGAAGTATTTTATGAATGACCTGTAGGGATTGTCAGAAGAGGATATGAGTGTGGTCTATGGAGACTTTGTTATTGTAGTTTTTCACTTTATGATGTAATGTAACGTTTATGAATGTATCTAGTGTTTCCAAGGCTACTAAACTAATCGGTCTTTCGAGACTTGATCTTTTGTGATCATGCCAATGTTACGAAGTAATGCACCGACTCTGGGTAGCTGGGGTCGGGGCGTTACAGTTGGTATCAGAGGAAGTTTAGTACTAACCTTGGAAACTAGATTTAGATAAACTCTGATTAGAGCACATATCCCGAAGATAGACTTTGAAGATTAGTATAGAATAACTTCCTAGAATTTTGGTATGGTAGAGATGTTGTGAGTTTTCCGAGCAATACATCCCTGTCTGGATACGAGCAGGTAGAGGCGGCTCTGGCACAGATGTACCTAGGGGTAAAACCCGAAAACACCGCTTTGAGCTAGACTCGAACGGGAACTGGTGCACGACAACGGGCCTTGCTGCACTCTTGGTTATGACACTCCCGGGGGATATGCTTTGGATAATTCCCATTTTCTTTACAAACCACTATGAAGGGTTACGAGTATATACTTCCTCAAAGAAAACATTTTAATAATTATGGATTATATCCATAATTAGTTCAATTTATGTTAAGTGTTTTACAAGTATGGAATTATGTATTTTGATTCATGAACTAATCTAGTTTATGCCATTATTTAGAAATGGCGCCTAGTGGAAGGAATGGAAACCGTATCAATGCACGCACTCCGTGTAGGGATTGCCCTCCTGCTCAAGATAATTATGGTGGAGCTAGTGATACAACTGGTGCTGATCAGCTTCTCACCGTACTGGGACAACTCACGCAGGTTATGAATAACAACCTTACTCGTATGGAGCACCCTGATCCGCAACGTGGAGGATAAATGCTAGACCGTTTCATGAGGCAACAACCACCAACATTCAATGGGAGTACAAATCCTATAGTAGCTGAGCAATGGATAAATTCCTTAGAGAAAATATTCCATGCCTTGGGGAGTAGTGAAAGGGAGAATGTTGTCATGGAAGTTTACCGCCTCACTGGAGATGCCGATCAATGGTGGTCACTAATTAAAAACACAAAGGAAGATGATGAATTAACAAACATGGAATGGCAGGAGTTCAAAGAGATGTTCTTAGAAAAATACTTTCCTCGATACCATCGAGCGGATATGGAAAGGCAATTTTTGAGTCTGAGACAAAAGGAGGATGAGAATGTCGCAAAGTATGAGGCCAACTTTACAAGGTTAGTGTGGCATGCTGCAGATTATATACGTAACCCAAGGATTAATATTGATCGTTTCTTTGATGGGTTAAAACCATTTCTTCGTCGAGCATTAGTCTCACAATCCTTTTCATCATATGAAGACATGGTCTCATGTGCTATCAAGACAGAAAAGGAATTCTCTAAGTCTTATGACAACAAAGTAAAGCAAGAGAAGAAGAGAACGGTGGAACAAGAGATAGATAAAGGGAAAAAGGGAAAGAAGGATTTTCCATTATGTGACAATTGTGGGAAGAATCACCCTGGTGCTTGCCTAAAAGGAATGGGAGTTTGTTATAAATGTGGAGAAAAGGGTCACCAGGCTCGTGATTGCAAGGGAAAGAAAGAGGCTATCAAAGTTGAATGCTATAATTGTAGAGAAATGGGTCATTATGCAAATGAATGTCCTAAGCGTCAGGGAAACTTACCTCAGAAAAGGGCAAGGGATCAAGGAAAATCTTATGTTGTTACTATAGTTGAAGCAGAATAACTAATGTATTGGTGCTTTTGGACTCATGGATTATATTTTGGTTATTAGAATAATGTGATATATATATATATAAGGATTGTACTGCAGTACTTATTGATTTAAGTAAGGTTTTAATATGATGAAGGTAATTATATTTTTAGTATGTGACAATAAGAGAAACTTTACTTTGTTTGGGGAATCTGATAAATTGATTTTGGAATTAAGAGACCTTTTAGAGAAAGTCTGGACAGAGGTATTTTGGATAACTATAAAGGTTTGAATGGATTAAGTTGAACTTTGGATAGTATTGTTTAAGGTTAAAAAATTTATGAAGATTATTTTTGGAAAATTATGATACTATAGTTTTAGGAAAAGGACAACCTGCAGGGTGGGGCATAACCCGTCGCGTCGGACAAAGCTGCAGGAATCGAACCCACAATCATAGTGCGACATGCCTTTATTTCCTACCACTAGCCTACAGGAAGTCCCTGGTTATTACAAAATAGTTTTACTAATCTAAATGGTATGTGTTAACATTTGGAACCTTATACAATTAGGATAAATAGAATATTTTTGAGTTCCGTTACCATTTGGAGTAAAAGTTGGGTTTGTGGTAAAGAATTTATTAACGAATGAAAGTATACATAACAAGTATGTATATTCCCTTACTTTCTTAGTAAATCTCCTAAATAAATTCCTCAACATTATAAAAGGTAACTTAAAACAAAAATGTTGTCGGTTAAATTTTCCAACTGGGGATTCAATGACCGTTTAACCAATCACAAGTTTGTGATTTTCTTGTGGTTAAAATTTCTCTTAATCCTGTTTTCTATAACTTTCCATCAGAACTTGATGGTTTGTTTCTCCTCCATATCCATATTTTCATAGAATCCTAGAATGGGCTATATCGGGTGACCTTTGTACTTATCTTGCTTTCTTTTAATGTTATATATTTATTAACCTTATTTCCGATGAGGGTTTTCCTCAAAGGTATTTTCTCTTTTCAACCTTTTATTTTCAAAGAAAAATTTCAAATTGCGAGGATGCAATTTATTGAAGGAGGGTAGAATGTAACACCCCGAGCTTCCACGATACGCTTCTCATTCAATAATTCAATAGCTTGCATTGTACGCAACTTCGAGTTCTAAAACACCGCAACTAATCAAAGTAGCCGTTATGAATAGTAATAACCAGTTTTTAATATTATAGAAATTTTATATTTCAAAATGGACTTCATTTTTGTATTCGTAATATCGAAATTATCCAAAGTTGAATTTTTTGTAATTTTCTGAGAACTTCCAATTTTTTATGAATAGTGAAAATTACTTAAAAACAACTTTTTTAATCAAAATAATTTATAGTGATAAATTATACTATTTATTGGTTTTAAAGTATAATTAGAATATATTTTTACCCTTTTATCCAATGGTGGTCATTAGAATTAATTTATCATTGAAATTGGACATAAACAATTGCCAATATTTGGATATAAATTGTTTCTTAAAAACACGCTATTTGTTGTGATAGCGGGAATTAATTATAAAATCAATTAATGAAACTTATATGTTTGTAATTTTGTAAAATAGACATCATTTTTGAATTCGGAATATCAATTATAGCTTAGGGTGAAATTTTGGCATTGTTCGGAAAAACTTCAATTTTTGATGAATAGTGAAACCACCAAGTGGTAGTTAAATTACTGATTTTTCGTTTAAATGAAATATTACCACTTCTGTGATTTTATTTTCAAAAATCCGACATACATGGTTGTCATTAAGAAGTAAAATGCGATTCAATGAGATTAAAATAATTTTTTGGTGAATAGTAACTTTTAAGTTCTTAATCGCGATTAGAGGTAATTAGTGTAGTTTAAGGTACAAATAATGTTTTAATAATATGAGATTAGCATTACACTTGTCCTACTCCTATTGGATGAGTCATGGCCGACCAAGACAACCCATGGGTCAACTTGGGGACCCCATGTATCCACTTTAGTTGGAAAATGACATTAATATATATTTATTTAATGTTAAAATTAAATTGACACAAACATGAGTTGTTTTACTAAAACAGTTTTTATGTGAGGATACAGAAGTCCAAATTTTGACTATAAATATTCATTAGAAAGATAAAAAGATTTCCTACATCATAGTATTTTTTTTATAATTTTTAGACATTAAATAAATTAAATTATTTATGACATCATTATGTTGCAGCGATGACCTCATTATTTAACGATTTAAATAAAATGAGAAGATAATGCAAAATCCAAGGCTTACACTTGTCCAAAGCCTATTGGATGAGGAGATTTATAACCCTTATCACCTTAGCCTCGGATTATACAAGTGTGGGACCTTTAGAATCCGAAAATCATTGTATAATAGAATAACATTTCATTACTTTCCAAAAGTGCCCCTCCTCTCAACTTATAAATGGCCCCCACCACTCCCACCTCATTCACACCTTCAAGACATTTGGCTCGGCCAACCTCTGCCCACATACTCTCCCAAAATCCCTCCCTTACTCCTAGAAGCCTCACTTTGGGCAGAACTCTTCCCAAGGAAGCCTTTGGCTCAAATCAAAAAGAGTTACCCGATTTTGAGGTAATGTCTTCTCTAATGTTGTTTTGTTTTATTTTTATTCTCCAACCCCATAAACTCTTTTTATTCATTTCTTTTGTAACAAAAAAAGTATCCTATATATACTAGGATGTTGTTATAATAAGTATTAGAGCTACATTTACACACACCTACATCTAATGGTTAAAGAACATACGGTTTCTGTGGATGGCGAATTTCTGCCTCACGAAACGATGATTGTTCAACACTCATATAACACCTTCAAAGGTGGCCATTAAGATGTCACTATATTTATATATGATATATAATGTGTTTATGTTTTACTTATGCTTCTGTATTTCTCATTTATGGAATACTTTATGATTTCCATTATGGGTAAAACGCGATAATTTCATTTTAGGAAGTGCGGACTACCACCCCCTCAAAGTGATTTGAATCGTTAATGCCATATGTGGGATGTATAAAGGATGGAGTAAATGATATTATACTGGAACTATATTATACCTTTATATAATTATGATTTAATTCCATTAAATATGAAATAGAAATGAAAGTAGCGTTCATGCGTACGTACGGCTTACCGTCTCCATGGACGGTGCATTTCATTTTTACCTCTAAATGTTATGTAATAATATAAATGCATATATATAATGGATATATATGAGATATATGATATCTATATCATGAATATAATTCTGGATATAATGGATATATCACCACATGAACAACTTGTAATTATAAGAATGTTATTTTTGACTCAAGTACCTAAGATCGACAAAATGACCGTTATAAACATAAATAATTACATAATGTTCATAACATGGTAATAAAGGATATAAAAGGAATAATTAACATGAAAAAGGGTATTAAGTAAATAGGAATTAACTCTAGTTTATTATTCAGGAGGTTAAAGAACGGTCGAGTCAGGACAGGACGCAAGGTAAGGGAATTTCTTAACCCAGCTTCCATTCTTTGGGTTAATCTCCTACTTTCAAATTATGTCATGATATTATTATATCCTATTTTGTATTTTTACTTTCTTTATGTGTACCTATATTGAATACACATAATAGATCTATTTTATTTTAAAAATGATCTTTTTAAGGACTTCGTCTCAATCCCCTTTTATTGAGGCATATTTGGCTTTATACACAACTTTCCTTTTATACGGTGTATAAAACCCTTTGACTTTTATGTTTATTCAAAAGGAATCTTTTTATACGAAGCGTTTTTCTAAACGACAAAAAGGGAATGTTTTTCTTTCCGTACATATGCGGCGACAACGAATTCTCCGCCGCCGTGACCATTATTTGAGTTTCGGCTTCCTCTACAAACCATCTTTTTTTAATAAAAAATAAAAACAAAGTTTTAACATTCTTTTATTTTGGTATTGAAAATGGTTTTGAAAGAATTTTTACTATATCAATGTGTTGTATTGATATCTTTTGATTGAAATGTGGAAATGTTATGTTTCCTTTATGCATGTTTTATGTGATACGATTATGTTATGTTTTATGATATGTTTAAAACTATTCATATGAGAAATGCATTGGACTTAATAAGTGACGAGTGGAGCCTGCTATAGCTCCTCGATGCATCGGCAGGTCTCATGAGACAAACTAGTGTCTTGGCATGAGGCCTTGACAAAATCTTATTTGTGGTCTTGTCACGAGGCCTTGGCTACGTGGTTATGATAGTCTGGCATTATGCATTCCATCATTATGAAAGTGGTTATTGATATTGCATGTGATTATTCGACCAGTAGAATATCCATGTGAATAAGTAAATGGCTTTATCTCATTTTACTTTTTCCATATTATGTTGTAGTTCATGTTTAAAAGGCTTTTGTTTTAGTTATACATTGCCTTAAATGTTAATGTTTAATTATGAAAGCTTCCGCAATATTGTTATCCTTACTGAGCATCTGAGCTCACCCCTTTCAATGTTTTAATATTTTCCAGGATGTGAAGAAGTATTTTATGAATGACCTGTAGGGATTGTCAAAAGAGGATATGAGTGTGGTCTATGGAGACTTTGTTATTGTAGTTTTTCACTTTATGATGTAATGTAACGTTTATGAATGTATCTAGTGTTTCCAAGGCTACTAAACTAATCGGTCTTTCGAGACTTGATCTTTTGTGATCATTCCAATGTTACGAAGTAATGCACCGACTCTGGGTAGCTGGGGTCAGGGCGTTACAAAATATTTTTCTCCCAAGCTCTCCTCTCAATCTCCCACCAAATGAGAATTACCAAACCAAAAATAATATAACTTATCTATTATTTTATTGTCACAATAATTTCAAAATTGATGAATAAATTAAGAGTCTCCCCGTAATAAATTACATGCGTTGGCGCAATTGATTAATGGGGATGTCAAGAGGCTCCACTTAATTAAATTACACATGTTGGCGCAACAAATTAAAAGGGAAAGGTGACACCAATTCATGGCAGAGGAGGTCAAGGAACTCCCCTCTCATTAATGTGGGGAGTTGGGAGATTTTCCACCCTCCCATTAATTGGGGGGTTTTAGTCTTCTGTGGTCCCCGTGATGTGACCTCTCATGGGAGGTTATGTTTGGGTGGGCCCCACCACCATAACCTCTCATGGGAGGTTGAGGTGTGGCGGTACCACCTCCAACTCCCATGTAGAGGTTTTAACCAACAACCACTCACACTCATGGTGGATCAAAAATAAAATAAAGTGTTGTACACATTAATTTATTTATTTTTTATAAAAAAGTCACAAACTAACTTTTATTCTCGACCATCCACCGTTGAGGTGAAAGTATTCTTAAGCGAATACTGACACAACAAGTTCAATAGTGCCCTTAGATTTTTGTTCTGAGCACCAGTTCAAAAGTTATAAAAACCCTCTCCTATGTTTACTAAACTTACACAAACCAAACTTCAGAAATTGATTCCGGGCACACAGGGCCTCGGAATCAAGCGCCATAAAAATTCATGGACTCATAAAATTCCCATGTATTTAAAAAAAATTCCACGGGATTTTTTGGTCTTTACACATTTTCACTACATATCATATATATTACGTGGAAATGTTTATTTATACCAATGTAAAACATATTTAAAATAGATATTTATATTTATATCAATATAAATATACTTATATATTTATATAAAATATGTTATTTTTTATGAAATATAATGTTTTTTTTAAATATACCCTTTATCGGTGCAAGGGAAAAAAGCACTAATAAAGCCCCTCAATCAGCACTACTAAAAAAAGTGCTGATAATGGGGGCCTCTTTAACAGCACTAAAAAAAGTGCGGATAAAAGGGGTGACTTAATTAGCACTAAAAAAGTGTAGTTAAAGGGTCACTTTTAACAGTGATTTTTTAGTGGTGTTAAACATACCCTTTATCAATGCTTTTTTAGCGCTGATAATGGGTGGTGCTTTGGAAACCAAATTTTGTGGTAGTGTATATTTATTTCCCACATTACATTAAAATACACAGCATGGTATTTGGAAAACAAATAGGGATTTATTTATTATCCTTATAAGATACAAATAGAACCTCTTTGAGGTAAAATCCAAATCATTAAACAACATTATCATTCTTCAAGGATAGTAAAATATAGTTTTAATGGATATATTTCTTAAAAATATAAACATCCCCTCATTGTAAATCTAAAACAAGAGAAATATGGGTAACCATTGATACAAAATGGTTTTGTCATTAATTGAACACTCTCTTGCATGTATTAGAATTAAATTCTAGACAGTTTTACTATGGTTACATATCTTGTATTAGGATGTGGGAGAGATTCATGAAAAAATCAAAACAAAATTATAAGAGAGTCCCAGAGTTGGAAACATTCCACCACCCCTTAATGGTATGATGAGCTTGATGTCCCATCCACTCAACCAATGCGACTTTTAAAGTGTCATTGGGTTTGAACCCCAAAATGTCAATTTTCCATTTTAAATTAGGCTCTTAGCTTGTTTTAGATATGAGACCCATTGGGAGATTCCATCAGAAGTGTAAATTTTGAATCCAATACAAAAATTATAGATTATGTGAAACCGTTAATAAATATAAAAGGAGAGATTTACTATTTCTAATTGGGACATTTCATTTTTCTACATCTTTTTTTGAAACAACGATGGAGGGAAATAAATTTATCCCGATGTACCTATACTAGTTAATTTTTTAAATATGAGGAACATTGTAATTATCTAATTTAATTCCCTAATAAATGGGTAAACATGGATAATAATCATCAACATCCTACTAGACCAATATAAAAAGGAATGGCCTACGCTACAAAAATCATTAAATTACATCATCATTAGTAAGGAGCACATACCCTTCACTCTGGATTTGTTTTTGTCATGTTGGATTTTGATTGAAGGGACTATTGTATATCATGAATGTTTTGTAAGAGAATTAAATGACCACCATAATGATATTATTATTTTAAAAAACTTCTAGTTGTGTAATTATTTTATCCCTAGTTGATTATTATGGGAATGTGTATCATGTAATTTTTAGTAATTATTCCTTTAAATGAATTTGATGTTATTTTAGAAATGGAATTTTTTATCTCCATATAATCCATCTTAAATAAAAAAAGGGAAATCATATTTTAAATTTACAAACCACCCCATGAACATATATAAATGAAAGAGTAACTATGATATCTCTTAGAAAAACAATTTCAATTATAGGTGTCCTAATATCCAATCATGAGGGATTTCTAACTCACATTATTGTAGAAAATATAAATGTTATGGATCAAGCTATTATGCGGAAATATGTTTTTGTTATACGATTTTATGGTTGAAATCTCTCTAGAAATAATATATTAATCCACGTTCATATTTTAGATATGCTTATATTTTTTTCCTTATAATGTGATTATTAAAATTGGGAGGCTTAAATTTATTTATGTTTTGGAGAGTGTAACAACATAATTTTTTATTAATTCCCCCATAAACAATTATTTTGTTTAATAGGTATTTTCCTACAATGCTTAACCGAAATGAATCACAACACATTGTATTATGATAAATATTATTGTGGTATTGTATTTAGTGGATATGATATTATAAATTGAGGTAACAAAAATATGAAATATATAAAGGAAAAAGGTAATATTTATATTTAATACTAATTCATTAATGAAATTTTATTTGTATATCTAATCAAATGATAAGATCATTTTATACTTAAGAATGTATTTTTTCTATAATTGGATTTTTTTCACTATGAATTTCTATTTTAAGGAACTTCATATATTTTTGTGAAATGATGATAAAAAATTAATTTTTATTAATTCTATTTTAATATTAATTTAAAAAATGATAATAAAGAAGATTAAGAACAATTAATAATTTATAAAAGTAATATTCCTATAAAAAACCATTCATTATGTTTTAAATTTAAATTTATATTTAAATTCATCAATTTAATAAGTTGAATATAAAAATATTCTCTTCATTTTCTAGTTAGTCATTTCATAATAATCTTATGCTGGTTTTTTGTGATTTTTCTCGAATGATTAGGTGAATAAATAAAATACATCTTTTACTAACACTGTATCCCTTACTACATTATAATAATGTAATGATTGCTCAAAATTTTATATTTTTCTTTTTATCCAATGGCTTATTTGATGAGTAAATTTACATTTTTCGATATGCTATGTTGAATTTTGGAAACTAATGTTTAACATTTTGGAATTCAAATAATATATTATTTAAATAAAAAATAGTTTTAGGTTATTTATTTTTAATTAAATATTCACAATGTGAATATAGGTTTTCTATTTATTTGAAATAAACGTAACACATATTTTTATATATATAAACCATAATATGTTATTCAGATCAAAATATTGATCTTTTTATCCCGAACATAATTTTTATACTTAAAAATACCCTTAAAAACAGAATTTATGTGTTATGTGCCCAAATATTAAATTTAAATTTTATCACCATTTAAAATTTATTTGATACAATTAATTTAATATATTAAATCATCATGTTATAATTAGTTAATAATCTTAATTGTAATTTTTTTCTTTGTAAAAATTATTGAGTTTAAAAACTGAGTTACCACTTTAAAAGTAAATTGTTTTAGTGGGTAAAAAAAGTAGAAAATGGAAAACAATTCTTAAAAACATAACTCTATATTTTTTGTTACAGGTTTTCCCTTACATATCCTCATTAAACTAGTATTATTGTAATATTTTGGAATCACATGCCTTGAATAGTTACATGGTATTTTAAATTGTTACCTAAATTCCACTCCCATAAATTATAAAAGGAGTCTTAAACTAACCCTTTACAGAAAATATAAAATTTTATTTCTACTTAAAATTATTATAATTTTAATGATACTATATACATCTACCATGTTTTTAACCCCTTTATACAAGGGAATCTTAGAAATAATCCCTTTACATGAGGTTCCCTATGCGAAGGTACTAATTTTCAATGTGATTACTAATCACTTATTAAAAATTCTCTTTATCTATCTTTAACATCAATAATATGTTATCAATTATAATATAATTAAATTAGTATTATTATTGTATTTATATTTTATTATTTTATTCTTATTCCCATTATATATCCTTCCCCCTTTGAAAAATAGAATGATGTTTGTCCGTACATGCAAATTATCACCACTCCAAAGTGACACAAGAATTTTTATATAATCTCCTTACATGGATGGTTATTAAAGGATATTTAATTAATTAATATGATATTAATAAAATTAAATTGATTCTAAAAAGAAAAATTCATCTCTTCAGTCCTTTCATTACAATGAAAATGAAAAACAACGTCTATGTGTACATGCAGACTATAACCTCCATGGAAGAACATATTTCATTTATCATCACCACCGTACTAGTATGTTTATAAGAATGAATTTAAGAAATTAAAATTATATTTATTACATTACTATGTTTCCTTGTGATTTATATTAATATTTTACACTTTATTAACATACCAACATTTGTTTGACAAAGATTACTGAAAGTAGATCTTTACTGATTTTGTCTCCATGAATCATGACAAAAAATATCATGAAATGAAATTTTAAATTTATAAATAATCATAAGGAATCTATAATAGTACCCTATAAATCTATGAATTTTTAAAGTGGTATGAAAAAATGGGTACCTACATCAACATTTTAAAGCATTCATGAAACAATCAATATCACTAACATCTGATGTTGAAAAAAAACTACTACTAAATAGTTAATGTATAATAACTTATTATAATTAATTATTATATAAGTTAAATGATATTAATAAGGTTTTAAAAATGGTTATTATGTTTTTTATTTTTTATACATTAGATTATAGCACCATCTAGGTAGTTGATAAAAAATGTATTGGGTTTTCTTGACTGGGCTTCTTTTCTTGAGTCATAATTATTACTCTTTGCATATAGTCCTACATGATTATTTTAGTCTATCCATTATTGATAATATTTTTCTTGAACTCCATAGTTAATTGGGTAGTGAATTTTCAAAATCAAATATATATTATTTAATAGAATTATTTATATATAAAATTTGATAATGTTAAGAATAATACCCATATTCTCCAAATAATTAAATTTTCTTCCAAATTCATGTTCACTCTTCCATACAAAGATTGATTTAGTAATTTTGAAATCTAGATCAGTATTTTTTCTGGTGATCTTCAAATTACCCTTTATAAATTTTAAAATTGAATATTTATCCCTCTTTTTATGATTCAGGATTCAATAAAAGGATACCTAATTTTGAAAAGGATTTTCCATTCACTATCATATATTTTATCATACACTTAACATTGCCATTAGAAAACCATTATGTATTTTTCAAGGATGAGTTTTTGAGATTTTTTGTAAAATAATTTTTTAAATAGACTTTATGAAAACATCTAAAAAATAATCCTTTTGATGGTGACACATAAATTCATCACATTATGACTATAATGAGAAATACTTCAGAAGATATTATTATTTAGTTTTAGTATCAATTTCATATTTATTTAGAAAGTGTATATTTCACATGGAATCATGTTTATGAATCACCTTATAATTGTTTTTTGAAAACAAATTTTAGTTCATCATATTTTTGGTATCAACTGATATAATTCTTTATGTAATTTATGTTACACTATTTGATAAATTTTTTGAGAACTATTTTCATTCCATGGGTTCGTTATGAAATTATAGATGAGTTGTTTTGTCACTAATATGTATATATATCGATGGGTATGTTCCAATATTGAAATCTAATGTATTGGGTAAGGTTTTATATCTCATGAGATAAAAAAGTATAGACATAAATGGGATTGTTCTCATCTCAAAGGGCATACATATGTGGATTTATTAACAACTGAAAGGGTGTTTATACTTGAATTTTTTTGAAACCTAAATGTTGGTAATTGTTGGGTTTTCTCACAATGTAATGTTTCCCTATTTTTATGTTTGTTACATAGTTCCTTATTGTTATATGTTTACATGACATGGAATGTTTTTATATCATATTCTTTTGATTATGCTCCATAGAACGTGTTTGTTATCACAAGTTTCCACACTCTAATTTCTTGGTATAGGTTTTTTCATTCAAGATTACATCCTTATATAAAGAGTTATATGAAACTATAATTAATCCTTGTTCATGATAATCATATATTTTTACCATGCTTATGATATATCCATTGATGAAATGATGATAGTTTTTACCCTTACTGAGAACATGAGGTCACTATTTGTTATGTTTCCATTACCTAGGTTATAAGGATGTGGTTAACATCGGAGAAGTATATAAGGTAGTCTAGTGTGGTTTTGATATAGAGAAAGTTTCACTAGTGTAGTAAAAATAATTTTCTTATATAGATAATCCAAAAAGAATTTCAATCATAAATTCTTGAGGATCTGAGATTATTTATGAGATGTAATGGTTATTGTATTGAAATGATGTAAAATAAAGATATGATTATCTTGATTAGATTCAGTTTGTATAAAATATTGTAATTAATTTATATGTTTTTAGCACCAGTTCTGGAAGTGTAGTTTTATGGTAACTTAAAACTTACCACCACCTATATGGGGTTTGTGTTCTTTGTGTTTCCAAAACATCAGGATGGATGTGAAAGTTATTTTATACAATTTATTCTCCCACACTCTCCCAACTAATCATAATATATGATATGATGGCATAATGTTATGATATATAAGATTTGATGCCTTGATGTTATAGTGCATGATGATGTAGTGATGATGCGATGAAAATGAAATCATATAGGCACATAGTAGAGAAATATATAGGTGAAAAAAGGTACAAGGTTAATTTCCATATTGATACATTGATTTTTGTGATGTGGTATGTGGCTCTAGTATTTAAGTAGTTTTGAAAATTATTTGGTCACATGATTTTTGGTTATATGGATATATTGGGGGTGGTAGAACCTGGATGCAAGCCATTAGAGACTGAGTGTGACTAGTAGAGTGGAAAAGAATATGTAGGGTATATTTATAGGTATACAATCATGTTTAATATAATAATATTGTTATATTGATTTGGATGAATGATCCTAATTAATGATGGGTGGTAGTTGATTAGTTATAAAAAAAATATCTGTTATGTAGTTTATTCACTGAGGATTCAATATACTTCTTCAATATTTATACAATATTTTAAGTCGACAAACCTAATTTGTATACAGGTATTCGAACTAACACTATGTATATAATTTTTTTTATAGGAATATATAAATTTATTTAGTGATTAATATTGATATGACATACTTAGGTTGTAATTACCTGCCAATTCTCATTGACTTGAGAGTACAACAAGTCACTACTAGGCCTAAAGAGACATCCCCAAGAGGCCAAAGGCTGGCAATAAATGCCGAAGGGTTATAAATACAAGTGGGGGACGATTTACACTTTAAGAAATAAACCAATAAACCAACCAACCATAACAAAAAATTCACTATATGAAGCATGAACGAATGAAAGAAAACCTGTCATCTTCATGTATCTCAAAACCACATCAAGGTAAGCAATAGTGGATGAATAACCACGTATCAAAGTACACAGCTGATAAACTACACAAGAATCTCAAAATAAATCAAGACTCCATGCTCAAAATGTTTCAAGCTCCACAATCTCTTAAATGCCCAAACATCAGTAGGTAGTGCTAAACATGTTTGAAGCATTACCTTTTCCCTTGTCCCAGAAGATAGCATCTGCAAAAGCACCAAAGCACCAAAGTAGGCGTGAGTATAAAACTTAGCAGGTTTTCCCAAATGGATTCCCTACTCATACCACTAGGATATAACATTTATAAATAATTACATAAAATAGTTTATATAAAAAAATTTCTCAAAAACAGCTTATAACTAAATAAAAACATGTTTCCATAAACCATCCATTACCAAAACCATACAAGTGCAATTGAAACCAATTTTCCCAGCAATATATTTTTCTATAAAAATAACTAAAAAATATTTCAAATCATTTCACAATATCCCTTTCATGGAATACTCAACCATTCCACAAACCATGAAACCAACAATGCATGCTACGTTATGATAGTTCCATACTCATGAGCAATTTCTCATCAATCTGCCAAGTTGTCACAAGGTAATTGTTTCCCATGTGCCATTTACACTTTGGCACCGAGCACAAGGTCATATTTCAACCTAGCCCCATATATGAAATTCCCATGTGCCATTAACCCTTTATCATAGTGCACAACGTCATATTTCAATCAAGCCCTGTATATGAAACATGAACACACACCACATATGCCCAACGATCATGCCAAAACAACCCTTTCAATAAAATCACCTTTTTATTGAAAATCATTTCCGTCAAAACAATTTCAATTTCAAACCATTTCAATAAAAAACCATTTTTATTGAAACCCATTTCTATTATAAACCACTTTTAAAACAACCAATTAGAAACTCCAAGAAATCCTTAATTTAAAATCATAATTTTAAATTCATTAAACTAAACCCCCTTGGCACAACTATTCACCATGATGACGCAATTTCCCAAAAAACCGTAAATTATCAGTAAAAGATATTTTTACATGCTTTTCACAAACAATTTATTTTAAATAAAACAATCTAAATCTAAGAAAATAAATTCTTGCATGAGGAGTCGAGAGAGAATCCTACCACCTCGAAGGTTTTTATGAAACTCGTCAACAAACGAAGAATACACAAGAAGGCGGGTCGATTCTCAAAGAAAGACCATAGTTTTCTTATCCTAGAAGGATCACGAATCTATATTGAATTTTTTGGAATCAAAAAATGTTGATATACCCACTATAGGAGCATATCTGATTGACAATGGATATCGGAGAATTATATGTAAGAAGATCAATGAAAACGTGACAAATCAGTAAAGAATGGTGACATACCTCAAGAATCAGATCAAGATTCCAAGAAACCAGCTTAGATCTATTCCAATAACATGGAAAACACCATATTTATACATTATTGTTGTCAGGAAACTTATATCTCCCCACATGAGGTGTGGATATAAGAAAACAAGAAAGATAGAAGGAGGAGTTTTTAGAAAACAGAAAAGAATGAAGATGATCGGCACTTACCCAAAGAATCAGGCTTGAATTCTCCATGGGAAGGCTCTAGGTAGGCTCTAATTTGTGTGGGGAGTGTTCTCCAACCTTATAGGGAGATAAATATAAAAATAGGGGCGTTTTGAAGACAAAACGAAATATATTTAGCAAATCAAGTAAGCTCTTAGAGAATAGGATCTAGATTTGACCTATGCGCATAGTTTGACCACATGGTTTGGGCCAATATTGTATAGATCATGCGACCATCCTTTTGGTCCCAAAAATCCTTATAAAACCTCCAAACTTTCCCATACTTCATCTTTACCCTTTTATTGGAAACCCATTTTTTATGGAAACATATTCCTTTATGGAAACACCTCACATTATGGAAACACACCACTATATGGAAACAACCCACTTTATGGAAACAACCCACTTTATAGGAACACCCCAATTTATGGAAACAAACTAATTTTTGGAAACACCCCACTTTATGGAAAAAATTACTTTATCGAAACAACCCACTTTATAGAAACACCCCACTTTATAGAAACAACCCACTTTATGGAAACAGACCACTTTATAGAAACACCCCACATTATGGAAAAACCCACTTTATGGAAACAACCCACTTTAGGGAAACAAAAAATATTTTGGAAACACAAAACTTTTTGAAAAATATCTATATTATGGAAACTCTCTATTTTTTGGAAACTCTCTATTTTATGGAAACTCTCTAGTTTTTGGAAACTCACTATTTTATGGAAACCCAATCAAAGACACACCCTTAAAAAATGATGAAAGGTTTATTTACCTGAAACCGGGGGCACTAAATTCTCCCCACCATTTTTCTTTCAGTCCTCGGAATGTAGAAAAACATTATTAGAGAAAATGAGTTCTGACCACTACTCTTTCATTTTCTTCTCACGTTTCCAAGTCTCTCCATGAATCTGACCATGTTTCTATAATACCCGCACCAGGGAAATTCTTTTCACATGCAAGACTTTCTTATGTATATCAACTATCTACACTGGGATATGTACCAATGATGCATCTGGTTCTATGTTAACATGATCCCATCAGATCACATGGTCAGGATCAAGGTGATACTTTTTCAACTAGGATACATGGAGCACATTATGCACCGAGTTAAACCGTGGTGGTAATTCCAATTGATATTACACCTCTCCAATGCATTCCAGTATCATGAAAGTGACAATGTATCTAGGAGATAACTTCCCCTCGTTACCGAAATGACGATGTACAAGCCCCATAGAGATCCTCAAGAAGAAATGATCATCCATAACGAACGACAATGGTCTTCGATGATGATCTGTATAAGATTTCTGATGACTCTAAGTCATCTCCATCCTCTTTATAATAAAATGGATTTTCTCCATTGTTTCTTGGACAAGTCTCGGCCAGAATAGTGATTTTTTGCCAATTTCCACACTCCATTGTGGAGAACAACAAGGAAGCCTATACAATGCTTCAAATGGAGCCATGTATATCGAGGCCTGAGAGAAGTTATTTTATAAGAACTCCACTAAGGGTATATACTTCTCCCATGATCAACAAAAATCCATTACACATGCTCGAAACATTTCTTTCAACATTTGTATCATCCTCTTGGATTTCCCATCCATCTGACGATGATATCCCATGCTCGTAGTCAATTGTGTCCTAAGGGGTTGCTATAAGGATATCAAGAAATGAGATGTAAAACTCAGATCTCTATCGGATACTATTGAAAATGGTATACCATGTCGCTTTACCATTTATCGAATATATAATTTTGAATGATCCTCCACTATATAATTTTCAAGAATAGGGATGAAATAGGAAGACTTGGTTAGATGATGAACTATCGCCCAAATGGCATCGTGTTTCTGGACCATTCATGGAAGACCTGTAACAAAATCCATATTTATCTAACACCACATCCACACTGGGATGAGAAAAAATTGTAACATACCAGCTTGTCTCTAATTCTATGCTTTAAACTACTGACAAGTTAAGCACCATGAGGCAAACTCTACCACCATACTTTTAATATCGTTCCACTAAAAATTCGCCTTCAATGCCTAATACATCTATTGTGTACTTGGATATACAACCCATCTCGAATGGCTGTAAGCATGAAGGTGTTGTTATTGATAATCCATAGGTACAACCATCTGATCTCTGAAACACTAAACTAAACCCCCATGAAGTTTCTAGACCTCTATGATCTCCCCACCATTGAGTTTTGAACTCACAACCAGACATTATGGATCAGATATTTCTTCCCCTTTGATCATTTTTACTAAATCAAGAACTAGCATAGCTGAAATAAAACTACAACATCACCACAATCTTCACATTCCACATGCATGTTGGCTAAGACAAACTCTAACTGCCATTCATCTGAAGCTTCTTTTGCAAACTGAGCATATGGCTTTTTACTCAATGAATCGGCCACCAAATTTCCTTTCCCTAGGGTGTACATCAAGTCAAATCAAAACATTTGGAGATACTCTATCCATCTCCTTTGACTCAGATTCAAATATCACTATGAGAAAATGTGTTTTAAGCTTTTGTGATCCACAAAAATAGTAAATTTCTCACTAAAGAGATAATGTCTCCATGTTTTCAATGCATGGATGAATAGAACTAACTCCACATCATGTATTGGGTAATTCTTCTCATGAACCCTCAAATTCCTTGAACCATAACAAACCACATGTTCTCTTTGCATGAGAACACATCCCAACCCTGATCTTGAAGAATCACAATACACCACATACCCCTGTCCTAATTCTGGAAAGATCAAGATAGGTGCTGATGTAAGTCGAACTTCCAGTTTCTAGAAATACATCTGACATTCCTTCGTCCATTGGAATGGAGCATTCTTCTTTGTCAGAGCTATCATTTGTGAATCTAGTCCTGAGAAATCATGCACAATGTGTCAGTAGTAACAACCTAGACCAAGAAAACTCCATATCTTGAAAAAAAAGATTTGTTTTCTAAGAGATAATGACTTATATATTTTCAGGATCAACAGAAACACCTTTCTTAGAAATGAAATGGCCAAGAAAAGGCAATTCTTGTATAAAAAATCACACTATAATAATTTTGCATACAAACGATGATCTATCAAGATTTGTAATAATATTTTCAGGTGCACCTCGTTGTCATCCCTTGTCTTTGAATACAACTAAATATCATCAACAGACATCACAACAACGGAATCTCGATATTGTTGAAATATCTGATTCATAAATTCCATGAAGACTGCTATGGAATTCGTTAGACTGAAAGTCATGACAACATATTCATAGTAACTATATCCACTTATGAATGCTATCTTTGGAATATCCTCTTTTTGAACTGTAGAGACCCAAAGCTTGACGTACATGGAAGTTACATTACTTTTTTTGGAATACATAATACATAGCAGAAATAGACAAACAAGGACCATAATAGTTTAGTGTCTTTGGACACTCAAAACATAGTCTTCTAATCATGGTGAAAGATCTTCAACATGTACCATAAAAATATTACCCTTTTGTATTCTTAACTAAAACCTTTCTTTATATCCTGGGGAAAAGAAAACATATTAAGGGTGAGCTCAAATTATCAATAAGTGTAAGCATGGTGAAAATAAAACAAACCATATATATTTGAACTTAAAAACATGAACATAATGTTTAAACTTAAAAATATGCGGCAATGAAATAAAACATGGTAGTACGTAAGGCATAGAGAATAAAAGAACATTAGTCATGATAAAATAGCATGGGAATAAAACATGTAATTGTGGAAAACCATTAATCACATGATATTATTTCCGTATTATCCAAGGCATTGCTGCCAAGACCATCTTAGTGGACAATGTCCCTTTCTGAATCGAGTTCACTCCTCGTTCCAGTCCTGTATCACTGAACTGGATTAACATATCGTTCAAGACATGTCTATCTCATAAGATATAGATCATTACCCAATGCATTGGAGGGAGATATAGGTCCCACCCATCTTATAATGAAATCATTCTTACGTGTGCCACAACATAAACATAAACCTTTCATCATAACCCAGAGAATAAAATGGGTTTCATAAACATCATCCCATCATAACATAATCCATATAAAACAAATGGATATTATTTAATAATAAGAAAAGTGAAACCATTTAAATCATAGAGACATTATACTTGAAACATACACATATGAAATAATTTCATCTTAGATGGAAAATAGTTTTGACAAAACTCTTGAAATGAATTCTTGAGGAAAATATCCTTTCTTCTTGAAAATTATTTTCTCTTCACAAAATGCCATGAAATTTAAAATTTAAAGGGTTTTGTTCAAAATAGTCATGAAATATTATGGAGGAAGCTTAATGAAGATAAGGCTTTATGAAACCGTAAAAATCTATTCATGCCGTATAAGTCAAAAAAAACATTCTTCTCGTATTTTTTCTAGAAAAGTCAAAAAGTACCACATATGGTAAACAAAAGAAAGATTCCTTACATACCATATAGTAAAATTCAAAAATGGGTAAAAAGGACTTTAAAAATACATGAATCCATTTTTAGAAAACATGGACATGGATGATAAATATAACCCTAGTAAATACTTACAAATAAACAATCTCGGATAAAAAACGAGATTGGAAAAGTTATCCCTTACCTTATGTCTGATATGCTTCGTATGTATCCGAAACTCCTATATATTGATTTAAATAATGTCATTGACTTATTATAGAATCATATTCATTGTTATGATATCATATATGGTTCACTTATGACTTTATATTACCCGTTCATTTGTAAACTCATGTTAAAGTAGCATTTTGGGTAAAATCGTTTCATTTATTATCCGTGTTTTGAATTGTAATTATTCATTTCAATACTTATATCATGATTAATTACATCGATATTTTAAAACATGATTTATATATAATATATTTTCAGAATATAGATATATATAGTATATCGATAAATGGAATGAAATACACCGTTCATAGAGACAATAGGTCGTATGTACGCATGAACACTGTTTTCGTTTCCTTATTAAATTGAATGGAAGTAAGTAAATAACATATAAATAAGTAAAGTATCATTAATATGTCATATAATTTATTATTATTTAATATATATACTTTATAATCATTCTTGAATGGTTAACTTGGAGAATAAATCCCATCACGTCGTGGAGATGGTAATCCGTACGTATGCACGAGCGATGATATCGTTCCCATAATTATTGAATGGAATTCGAGTGGATGATATAATATATCATAATTATTATAATGTTATAATTACCATATACATAGTCATTATTTACACCATTATACCCGTCAAATTAAGGTGGTGGTGGAAAAACAGATTACACCACGGCGTGGAGACGGTATTCCTTACGTATGCATGCGAGGTGATTTCGTTTTCCGTAAGATGGATAGAAGGTGATATGGGTTTTTATTATTATTTATAATATCATATCAGTATATTAGTGACACTGATTGTATTAATTTACAATGAAACAACTAAATAATAGGAAGTTTAAAAGGAAACAGATTTGAAAGAATCGGTAGAAGGGATTACCTCTTCTTCGATGCACCAGTTTTAAGATTCCTCTTAAAGCACTATAGTTGGTATTTTGAGAAGACCAGAACCTCAAAAATGTTTATAGGGAAGTGTAGAAGAGAAATGGGTAGGGGTTGGCTGAGATTGAAGGCTCAAAGTGTTGTGAAGAGGAGAGGTAGAAGGTTCCCTTTTATAAGGGAGGAGAGGTGCATCTTTGGAAACCTCAAAAATATTAATTTAAAAAAAAATCAAACCCCACATAAAAACCTCAAAAAATGACTCAAATTAGAAGATTAGATGATATTGGGTAGTATTCTCATCAAGAAAGAAAATTTATACATGTTGGAAATTTATTTTAAACCTTATCAACTTGATTTATCCTTATTTAATTTATTTGATCTTATTAGTTGTAATAGAATTCTAAATTTTAAATTTTTATAAATAATTACTTATGTGTTGCGAATTGTCCATAATTGGATAATTTATTACATTTTTGACCATATTGAATTTAATTTATAAATTTTAAATATTTTTTTTTGATTTTTAAATAATTTAATAATATATTATTTTTATAAAATAACAATAGTGTTAATTTTGACACAATTCATTTATTTGAATTTAAATAAAATTAAAACAGAGGATATATTCGAAAAAAATGTTTAATAGATTTATAAGATGTTATATTCATCTAGAAAATTTGTGTAGTACATTAATAAGTTCACTTAATGTTTATTTTAATATTTATAAAATCATTTTTTATATTTCTTTTAATAAAACAATTACTACATCATTTTTGTATAATCATTTAATATACTTATTATTTGCATAAAAATTAAAAATAAAATCATATGATGAATATAAATATAATACCCATCATATTATTATTTTTACTCGAATTTATCGTCTTAAAATCACTACATTTAAATTTTTATATTTATTAAATTATGAAGGTTACATATTTGACATGATTTAAAATGAAATAATAAAAATGTCCTAATCGGTTTTATAAGACTCAAAATGATAAAAAAATTGACCCTTGGATTATTAGGGTATAGATAAAATCGACCAATAAAGTTTTGTCATGTTTTTGGTCCTTTTGATAGGTATTATTATTTTAATAAAATCTATATTATTGATTTTTCAATAAAAAAATAATTTCTACATCAATAATGTATAAGATTTTAAAGTAATAAAATATTTATTTAAAATTAAAAATAAATTACCATGATAAATAAAGACATTTTATCTTTCAAATGAGTATTTATAATCGAATTTATATTTTGTATAACTATATATTAAAAATAATATAATTATTAAAGTTTGAGTGAGACATTTCACTTTTCTTTAAATAAACTAAATAAAAGGTCTTAATCAAATACAAGTGGGTTCCATTAGATTAAATTTCAACACAAGTATGATTTATGGTAAAATATAATCATTCAATTATATTAGGACATGTGGTAGGGTAATTTTAAAATATTATATTTACCCTTAATTACCCGATTTACCTTTAACGATGGTAAATAAAATTTACCGTAGTTACTTTTCATAATTCCTAAAAATAAAATGTATCATATTAACATAATTTGGATCTACTTATTCCAAATATGGAATCCATTTTTCCAAATTCAAATCACAGAATTTGCAGAAATTAATTTAAAATTAATCCCGTTGTTAAGAAAATGAGTTTTAAAAGTTAAAACATTGCAAAAAATTGAAATGATTTACCTATGAATTCAATGTAAAATCAATGCTAATGACATAAATTATATTAAATTGTAAAAATATATTCTATTTGTATTTTAAAACAAATTACTATTATAATTTAACCATATAAATTATCTCGATTTAAAAAGTTGTTTTTAAGTAAAATTTACCATGTTTTTAATATTCATCAAAATAAGAACGTTGTTTGAAAAATATCAAAACATTATCAAATGTAAATTTTTATATCCTGATTCAAAAGAAGAAGTGTATTTTGTAAAATTGAACTTATAAAATTGTAAAAAAAATATATTTAAAATGGTTGCGCCATCAAAAGGTTGAAAAACTGCATTTTTTGAAAAATACTTATTTTACTCGAAAAATTTATTTTGTTCTCATACCATGTTCTAGAAAATGTGTAAGAAGAATAATAATGTTATAAAATTAAAAATGTAGTTAATAATATTCATAACTGCTAGTTCATAATAATATTATAACCATATATCATTTTTTGGTGAAGCTCGATATTGCGTACAACACATGATATCAAGGAAGGTTATGATTGAGTGTAATGCAAGCCAAGTCAGGGTTTCATATAGTGAAAGACTCCTTTATTGTTTTGTATAACAGAATCCAACCATATTTCAATTATAAATTGAATATATATATATATATATATACACACTCAATGTTGTGTATAATAATAACAATCAAACGAACGTGAAATTGTTTGTAACACGATCCAAGAATAGTGTTGCATATACTGCAAGCTAATACGGTGTTCTATATAGCTCAAGATAATCTTGGTGTAGCGTACAAAAGAATATTAAAAAGAATATATCTCATAAATTATCGGGTTGTTACATTATACCCCCCTTAAAATTAATTTCGCCCTCGAAATTCGTCGGGGTTATTAATGGTTTTCTACTTGAAAATTTCTTTCATAGAAACCCACATCATAAAAAGGAATACTAAAACTTAATTTTAAAAAGTGAAGCATGAAACATAACAGTTACCCAAATTAACTCATCACTGGGTTTCCACGTAGGATAACGTAGGTTAAAATATGGATATGGAAGAGAAATCTAACCATCATGTTCTGATGGAGAGTGGTAAAGAACATGGATCTGAAGAAGAAAACAATCACAAAGCCATAAATTTGTGATGATATAAGGTACTATCTGATTCAATCAGATATAAGAGCACTAGGAAAACATTTTTGTTTTTCAATATCATTTCCTTAAAGATGAAAAATATGAATTAGAAGAAATACATACTTGATTTTGGTACAACCTCACCGTTGTTTGTTCCTTGAACAATTTGCACTTCATCTCTTCAAAAAATGAAGTTTAATTTGTCATTCTTGAAGTGTTAGCAGATCATGTGATAGAATAATGGTTCATTGAATCTGTCTCAAAAAAAAAGGTGAGGAAAAGTTATCAAATATACATAAGTCCATCTATGGTGAGGTTAATCGTATATGGTTCCTAAAATGGACTTATACTTCATCTATCATATAGTTTAAGAAAATAAAACTACTTTCGACTAACCAGGGACTTCCTGTAGGCCAGTGGTAGGCGATAAAGGCCTGCCACACTTCGGTTGTGGGTTCGATTCCCTCAGCCTTGTCCAACGCGACGGGTTATCGCCCGTCCTCTAGGTTGTCCCTTTATATAAAACTACATTATTATAACATTCCTGAAATAATATCGAAAATTGATCTAGCCTTAAACAATACTATCTTATGTCTAAATTAATTCATTCCAATCTTTAGGCTTATCCAAAATACTTTTGTCTAAGCTCATAGTATAAAGAAAAAAATTACTAGAAACTTTATCTACCGAGCATGTCAATACCATCATTTATCCCCCATATATCATAAGATATATATTTTTTATCACATTCCAAACATTTGAATACCTTAATCTTGTTTTCTCGTGAAACAAAATACCCATTGAACCTTAGTGAAAACATGAATTTTGTCAAAAGTTAACTCTTTCCACATAAAAAAATCCGAAAATCATGTATACTCAAACCATGATATCACTTTGTCCTTATACTAGTCATGAGCTCATTAATACTATCAAACATCTCATTATCTTCTTATCCTTTCATTATGCACATATCATCTACCTTCCAAAAATATTTGAATAACCATTCATGGTTACCGGTACCATTAAACATTTAATTTCAAATACTTTAGAAAAAAATAGTGTAACAATCCTTATATGTGTCTGTATTCCATAGAACCATTACCTACACAACATAACTCTTGATAAAAATAAATCATTCCACTGCCTTTTTAAACCATTTACCGAGCTTGAACAATTCTTTTATCTCACGTATCATTTGTAGTCTCTTCATCAACATCAACATAAATACTACCCATACGACCATGCTTATTCTCTTCATGAGACTTTCCCTTAGGGAATTGGTTTTCATAATGCCCATACATTCCACATTTAAAACATTTAATCATCGTTGATGTCATAGCAATACCATTATCCTTGTACATACTGTTAACTAATCCTTTTCCTTTACACTTACTAGCTTTGTGTCCTTATTTTCCATACCCAAAGCATCTTCCAGTTCCTTTGAAACATTCTTCTTGATGCCTCTTCCCACATGATTTACATGAGGGAAATTGACCTTTAATTCCTCTATGATCATCATGAAACTCCATCTTTCTCTTATTAGTCATGTCAGGAAACATAACAAAGTTGATATTATTGATCATATTATGAGATTGCTGATTAGGCATAATAACAATGTTTGGACTTCCAAATCCTGTTTCATTTGGTTGCTCATGAAGAATATTATTCCATTGTCCATCATATCCTCCATTATTGTAAATCTTTCTGTTTCCATCCATTTTCTAATACCCAAAAATAATAGTGAGAGAGGAAAAAGTCATGCTAGGAAAACAACATATCAAAGGGGAGTACATTCAATATATAACATCTTAGGTTTAATTCTAAGATCGTTACCATAATTCTAGGGAAATAACCTATACGTATATTTATCCTTAGAGAAATACCTAGACATATATTATAAATATCTCTAGGGATTTCACTAATGTTTTCGCATCCTAGTTTCAAAAGGTTAACTAAACCTTTCCTCTGATACCAACTGTAGAGACCCAAAGCTTGACGTACAATGACATTACATTAATTTTTACAGAATACTTAATTCATAACAAAAACCGACACACTAGGACCTTAATTGTTTAGTATAAGGCCCCAGCCTTAAAAAATTACATAATCTTGAATTAAATTGAATAATTCACATTGAGGATCTTTTTAGGTTTAGAGTTTTAGAGAATTAGGACATAACTATTACAGGTCAAAGATTAAAAAGTAGACACCTCAACTTAGTTTCCATTTTTTTCACAAAATAAAAAATCTTGAACAAAAGATTCATGTATAGTTCTTGTTTTAGAGAGCATGACATTTCCTTGATCCCATCCTTGACCCTATTCCACTTTATTTCATGTGAAAAACATTTCAAAAAAACTTGGGATGATCATAAAAAGATCAGTAAGGGTCATAACAATATGGAAAGAAAACATTAGTCCATGTATACATAAGAATCAATGAAAGAATACATTACTCATAAAACATAAGCAATTTAACATACCTCATGAAATCATAATATTTACGCATAACTCAATAGAAATCATAGGACATAAAGGTAACTTGAGACATTCATAACATTCTAACGTAGGGAGTAACCCTCATGGTTACATTTGGAATACAAATCACAGTATATTCTCTAAATCTCATCAGAGAAACCTTAACGTTTAACCCCTTTACGTTACCCAATGCATTAGAGAGCCATATCAAGATCACCCACCCTTAGTTTATCACGGAACCACCCACCTTCATAACAATGCCCAAGAACCATAACATAATCTTATCACATAAAACATGCATAAAGGGAACATAACATTTTCACATTTCAATCACAAGATATCAATAAAACACATTGATATAATAAAAACCTTATGAAAAACATTTTCAATACCAAAATAAAAGAAAAGTAAAACATGGTATTTATTTTTCAAAAAAAAGTTATGGCCTGTAGAGGAAGCCGAAACTCGAATAATGGTCACTACGGCAGAGAAGTCATTGTCACCACATATGTACGACAACAGATTCCCTTGTGTAGTTTAGTAAAATGATTCGTATAAATAAGATTCATTTTGAATAAACGTAAAAGTCAAAGGGGTTTATAAACCGTATAAAAGAAATCTGTGTATTAAACAAAATATGCCTCAATGAAAGGAGATTGTGATGAAGTCCCTTTCTGATTTGGGGAACTTTTTAAACGTACACCCCATGAAAGAAGGGTCATACAATAAAGATGTAACTACCCATAAATGAGATTATATTATAAAAATAGTAAAATAGTGGGTAGTACATACACCACACAAAAGGAAATAGTGTCCAATGTAGCATGAATTTAATAGGAATAAAAATTGAGATGAAAATCCCGTTATGAAAATTCGGTAGCCCAACGGTGCCACATAAAACATAAAAAATGGATTGATGAGATCAAATAGGGTCTCTCATAATATAAAAAAAAATTACAGCAAGAGGAATATAAAATAACATCCGCCAACATAAGAAAGAGGAGATTAAAGTAAGTTACATAAAAAAGAGTACTTAAAAAGAAAGAGAGAGGTAGGATCCCTTACCAGAAGTCCGACTTGTTCTTGTTTGTTTCTTTATATTCCTGAATAATAAAAATTGGTCAATTTATAATTGCTTAAGGACCTCCTTTAAAGATTATTATTCAGTTCATATCACATATTATAATGTTATAATAATTGTTTAATAATGTGAGTTCATATAGACGTTTTTGTCGATGTTTGGTACATGAGTCAAAAATGAACTTGTTTGAAAATGATTGCCCATGTAGTTATAAGTAAATCATCTCCAGACAAGTATTAATGATATAAATATCATATATATGCAGTACATATTCATTTCATACTATTCCATAACATTTAAAGATAAAAATAAATTAAATGCACCATTTATGGAGACGATAGGTCGTACGTACGCATGAACGCTACTTTCATTTCTTTGTCATATTAATGGAATTAAAAATAAATGAGAGATATATATATTATAATTACAGAATAATATATATGTTATATAGGTCACATATGTTCATTAATCTCATTCTTTATACATTCCATGTATTGCATGAATGAGTAACATCACTTGAGGTGGCGGTAGTCCACACTTCCTCGTATTAAATTATCGCATTTGCGCAACATGAAAAGCATAAAGGTATGTTTTAAATATAAAATATAGAAGCATAGAGAGTACATAAATATAATATATATCATATAAAAATAGTTCCATCATAATGGACACCATTAGAGGTGGTGGGAGAAGATAGAACAATCATCGTTTCGTGAGGCAGTAATTCGCCATCCACATAAACAGTATGTTCTTTAACCATTTGACGGTGGTGTGTGTCAGTGTAGCTCGAATATTTCTCATAACAAAATCCTAGTATGTTGAAGATACAGGTGTTGTTACAAAATAAAGGAATAAAAATAGTTTAGGGGGTTGGAGAAGCAAAATAAAACAAAAGAACATTTGGGAAGACGTTACCTTTAAATCGGGTAACTCTCCTTCGTTTGAACAAAAAGGGTTTCTTGAAGAGATTTCTGCGTAAGGGAAGGATTCTAGGATGAGGAGAGGGATGTGGAGAGCTAAAATGGGCAGAGTTTGGCCAAGAAAAAAAGCTTTAGAGGTGTGGGTAAGGAGGTAGAAGTGGGGGACTTTTATAAGAGGGAGGAGGGGCACTCTTGGAATGTCTTGAAATGATACTTTATTATAAAATGATTTTCGGATATTATAGGTCCCAAAATTATATATTTCGAGGGTAAGGAGATAAGGGTTCGAAATCCTCCCATACAATAAGTTTTTGATGAGTGAATGTTCTAGATTTTACCTTATCTTCTCTTTTTATTTAAATTGTTCATTAATGAGGTAATCACTACATCATCATGGTGTCATAAATAATTTTTTTATTTAATGTCTAAAAATTATAAAAAAATATCATGATGTAGGAAATCTTTTTATACTTCTAATGAATATTTGTATTAAAAAATATGACTTGTATAAACCCATGTAATAATTGTTTTAGTAAAAAAATACATGTTTCTGACATTTTAATTTTAACTTTAAATAAAAAGTTATTAATGTCAGTTTCCTACCAAAGTGGCTCCATTGTAACACCCCGAGATTTTATGAAAAATATTCTTTTTAATTTCATTAATGCCTTGTGTTGTACGCTACACCAAAATGAGCTTGCACAACACGCATCTTTGACTTTCCTTGCATTACACGCAATCACGACCTTCCTCGATAGCGTGTGTAGTATGCAATACCGAGTTTCACTAAACAACGATATGCTATTAAAATATTATTAAAACTAGACGTTATGAACAGTAATAGCCACCTTTTAAAATTTTAGAAATTTTATCTCTCAAATTGGACTTCATTTTTGGATTTGGAATATCAAAATTAGCTTAGGGTGAAATTTTGGTACTTTTCGGATAACTTTCATATTCTGATGAATAGTGAAAATTACTAAATTTTAATTAAAAACAACTTTTTTAATCAAAATAAATAATAGTGATAAATTATTAATTTGAGTGGTTTTAGAGTATATTTAGAATGTATTTTTAAAATTTAATACAATGTTTGTCATTGGATGTAATTTCACATTTAAACCAGACATAAACAAGTGTCAATCTTTTGATAGTTATTATCTCTTAAAAACATGCTATTTGTTTTGACGATGAGAATTATTTTTTAAATTAATTAATGTAACAGATATGTTTTGAATTTAGTAAAATATACATCATTTTTGAATTCATAATATCAAATATAGCTTAGGCCTAATTTTTTATATTTTTCTGGAAACTTTCATTTTTTGATGAATAGTGAAACCACTAAGTTGTAGTTAAAAAACTGAATTTTTCATAAAACTTAATTTTACCACTTTTGTGAGTGGAATTTTGAAAATCTGAGAGACACGGTTAATATCAAGGACTAAAATGTGGTTCAATGAGATGAAAATAATTTTTGGTGAATAGTAACTTTTTACTTTTTTTTACCACGGTTAAAAGTAAATAGGGTAATTAAGGGTAAAAATGATATTATTATAAACCTAACACATGTCCTAATTCTATTGGATAAGTGAAATTCGACCAAAAACAACCTTAGGAATAAAATATGACCATTTAATCCCACTTGGATTAGATTAGGACATTTATTATTAATTTATTTAAAGAAGGGTTAAAATAGTTAAAATCGAAGTTTAATAAGTAAATAATTTTTAATATAGGGTTATACATAAGATAAATTCGACTATGAATATTAATTAGAAAGCTAAAGAAATTTCCTATATAATGATATTTTATTTATAATTTTTAGACATTAAAAAAATTAATTTATTTATGACACAATGATGATGTAGTAATTACCATAGTAGTGAAAAATTAGAATAATTGATATTGTAAATACCCAAATAAATATAATTTGAGAATTTTTATGAATTACACTAATTTTTAAGGATAATATGGCTTGTTAGTATTGATTTAATTACCTTTGGTCGAAGTAATCATTCTGTTATGAGTTTCACAAAAATCAACTATTGAATAGTGTCAAAATTGACATTATTGATTGTTATTTTATTCCTAAAAATATAAGGTTCGGCCAACATACTTATATAATGATAGGTGTATCATTAATGGACCACTTGGGGGTCGCTTGGATGTATATGGTATGTTTATTAACTATATAATATAAAAATACAAAAGTGACATGGTAAATGTCAATCTAATTAACTAAGAGTTAAAACTAAAAGATAAGGTTAGTATAATGACCTAAACTTGTCTAAATTCTATTGGATGAGAGGATTTAGACCCATCCCCACCTTATCTTAGAAATAAATCAATTTGGAGCTATTTAAAACCGAATTTGGCTTTATAATAAAATAATATTTTTTTGTTATTCCAAAGGTGCCCCTCTCCTCCCTTATAAAAGGGAACCTCCTTCCTCTCTTCCTCACACCATTTTGAGACTTCAAGCTCGGCCAAACCCTGCCAAATGCTTTTCTCCACTTCCCTAGAAACATCCTAGAGGTCCTGGTCTTCTTCAAAGATCAATTTTAGTGCCCTAAGAGGAGGACTTAAAGAGGCGCTTCAAAGAAGAGGTAATGTCCGTTACCAATTCTTTCAACTTTATTTCTTCTTCCACTTCTTCTTCTTAGGTTGTTCCATTATGAGGTAATAACATAAGTATCCCTAATATACTGATATGTTATTATAAATATTAAACAACCCTATTTCACCTCTTATCCATCCTATGGAAAACGAAATCACCGCGCGTGCGTACGTACGGAATACCGTCTCCACGCCGTGGTGTAATCTATTTTCCACCACCACCTTACTTGGATGGGTATAATGGTGTACATAATGACTATATATGATTATTGTAAAGTGATATTGATTCTGATATAGTATACATACACTCCAATACAATTCCACGATCATGAGAATGATATCATCGCTCGTGCGTACGTACGGACTACCGTCTCCACGACGCGATGAGATTCATTCTCCACATTAACCATTCATGAATGATTATAAAGTATATATAATAAGTAATCATGAAATATATGACATAAAAATGATACTGGATTTCTGTGTATATATATGTATGTCGTCTACTTAATTCGATTCAACTCAATAAGGAAACAAAAACAACGTTCATGCATACGTACGGCCTACCGTCTCCATGAACGGTGTATTTCTTTCCATTTACTGATCTATTATATATATGTATATTTTGAATATATATTATATATAAATCATTTTTTATATTCTGGAATTAAGTAATCATGATCTAAGTAATCATATGAATAATTACAAGTCAAAACACGGACGACAAATGAAACGATTTTACCCAAAACACTCTTTAACATGGAATTTACAAAAGAATGGGTAATATAAATTCATAAGTAAACCATATATGATATCATAACAATGAGTATGATTCTGGAATAAGTCAATGACATTATTTAAATCATTATACAGGAGGTTCGGACACTTACGAATCAAATCAGACCTATGGTAAGGGATAATTTATCAATCTCATTTTTATCCGAGATTACTTATTCGTAAGTATTTACTGGGGTTATTGGTATTATCCATGTCCATGTTTTATAAAAGTGTATTCATGTATGTTTAAAGTCCTTTTATACCCATTTTTACTTTTACCCCATGGTATGGAAGAAATCATTCTTTTGTTTACCCTACGAGGTACTTTTTTTAACTTTTCCGACAAAAGTACAAGAAGAATGTTTTTTTAACTTATACGGCACGAACAAATTTTTACAGATTTATAAAGACTTATTTTCATGATGTTTCCTAAAAAGATTTCATGACTATTTTTAAAAAAATCTCTTTCTTTTAAAATATCATGACGTTTTGTGAAAAGAAATTGATTTTGAAGAAGAAAGGATATTTTCCTCAAGAATTCATTTCAAGTGTTTTATCAAAACCTTTTTCCATCTAAGATGACATTATTTCATATGTGTATGTTTCAAGTATAAAGTCGCTATGATTTACATGGTTTCAATTTTCTTATTATGAAATGATATCCATTTCTTTTATATGGATTATGTGATTATGGGATGATGTTTATGAAACCTATTTTATTTATTGGGTTACTATGAATGATGTATGTTTAGTTTGTGGAACAAGTAAGAATGATTTCATTATGAGATGGGTGGGACCTATATCTCCCTCCAATTAATTGGGTAAATATTTATATCTCATGAGATAGACATGGCTGGAACGACAAGTTAAACCGGTTCAGTAATACAGGACTGGAACGAGGAGTGAACTCGATTCAGAAAGGGGCTTTTTCCACTAAGATGGTCTTGGAAGCAATGCCTTGGCTACTATGGAAATCATATCATGTGATTAATGGTTTTCACAATTAAATGTTTTATTCCCATGCTATTTTATCATTCTTAATGTTTCTTTATGATCTATGCCTTACATACTTCCATGTTTTGTGTTATTTCTCATGCTTTTGATGTTTAAACATTATGTTCATGTTTTTAAGTTCAAATGTATATGGTATCTTTTATTTTATCCATGCTTACACTTACTGAGCATTTGAGCTCACCCTTTTTATGTTTTCTTTTCCCCAAGATATGAAGAAAGGTTTTAAGTAAAAAAATGGAAGATCTTTATGGGGGATGTTGAAGATCTTTCACCACGATTAGAGGATTACGTTCCAAGTTTCCAAAGACACTGAAATATTACGGTCCTTGTGTGTCTGTTTTTGTTATGTATTAAGTATTCCGCTAAAGTAATGTAATTTCCATGTACGTCAAGCATTGGGTCTCTACAGTTGGTATCAGAGGAAAAGTTTAGTCAACCTTTGGAAACAAGGATGCGAAAACGTTAGTGAGATCCCTAGAGATATTTCTAAGGTATGTGTAGGGATGTCCCTAAGAATAAGTATACGTATAGGATATAGTCCTAGAACTATGGTAATGATATTATATTAAACCAAATATTTTAGATATTGAAGTTACTCCCCCTTTATTGTGATTTTTTTCCTCTCACACTATTGTTTTTGGGTTTTAGAAAATGGCTGGAAACAAGATGATTCACAATAAGGGAGGATATGATGCACAATGGAATGATATTCTTCATGAGCAACCAAATTAAATGGGGTTTGGAAGTCCAAACATCATTATTATGACGAATCAGAAATCTCATAATATGATCAATAAAGTAAAATTTGGTACGTTTCCTGACTCGGCTAATAAGAGAAAGATGGAATTTTAGGATGATCATAGAGGAAAGAAAGTTCAATTTCCCCTATGTAAATCATGTGGGAAGAGGCATCAAGGAGAATGTTTCAAAGGAACTGGAAGATGCTTTGGGTGTGGAAAAGAAGGACACAAAGCCAGTAAGTGCAAATTAAAAGGTTCAGTTAACACCAGGGATGAGGATAATGGTATTTCTACGACATAAACAATGGTTAAATGTTTTAAATGTGGAATGTACGGGAATTATGCAAACTAATTCCCTAAGGTAAAGTCTCATTAAGAGAATAAGTATGGTCGTATGGGTAGTATTTATGTTGATGATGATGAAGAGACTACAAATGATATGTGAGATGAAAGAATTGTGGAAGCACGGTCAATGGTTTAAGAATGTAGTGGAATGATTACATGTTTATCATGTGTAATGTTGTATAAGTAATGTCATGGTACTATGGAATAAAGAGACATCTAAGGATTGTTACACTATTGTCTTTCCTTGAGTTTTGAAAGTGTATGATTAATGGTACCATTATCCATGAAAGGTTATTCAGATATTTTTGGAATGTAGATGATATGCGCATAATGAAGGGATAAGGAGAAAATTAAATGTTTGATAGTATTCATGAGATCATGACTAATATAAGGAGAAGGTTATATCATGGTTTGAGTATAACGAATTTTGAGGATTTTGGTTTGTGGAAAGTGTAAACTTTTAACTGTATTCATGTTTTCACTAAGGTTCAATGGGTATTCATTTTTCAAGACAATACATGATTAAGGCTTTAAAATGTTAGGAATGTGACCACCAAAACATATCTCATGATATACGGGGATAAACGATGGTATTAACATGCTTGTTATATGAACTCTTTGGTAATCATTTTCACTATAATATGAGATTGGACAGTAATATTTTGGATAAGCCTAAAGATTGGAAATGATTATGTTGGAAAAAAGATAGTATTGTTTAATGATATAACTTTTTTTGATATTATTGATGGGATATTATAGTAATGTAGTTTTAGAAAAAGGAAAACCTGCAGGACGGGCGACATCCCATCGCGTCGGACAAGGATGTGGGAATCGAACCCACAACCGAAGTGCGACTAGCCTTTATCGCCAACCACTAGCCTACAGGAAGTCACTGTTTAGTAGAAACTAGTTTTATTATATTAAGTAGTATGATATATGAAGTTTAAGTCCATTTTATGAACCATATATGATTAATCTCACTATAGATGGACTTATGTATTTTTTGATAACTTTTCTAACTTTTTGTTTGAGATAGATGGAATGAACCATCATTCTATCACATGATCTGCTAACACATCACGAATGACAAATTCAACTTCATTTCTTTAAGAGATGAAGTGGAAATTGTCCAAATAACGAAATTATTTTTCAAATTCCAATTTCACCAACTTTAGGGAAATGATCTTGAAAACCAAAAATGTTGTCCTATTGCTCTTATATCTGATGAATTAGATGGTACCTTAGATCGTCACAAATTTATGGCTTTGTGATTGCTGGATTTTCCATAGCCATGTTCTCTACCACTCTCCATCAGAACATGATGGTTAGATTTCTCTTCCATATCCATATTTTCACCTATGTGGAAACCTAGTGATGAGTTTATTTGGGTAACCGTTACATTTCATACTTTTGTTTTTAATGATTGGTTTTGGTATTCCTTTTTACGATGTGGGTTTCTATTAAAGAAACTTTCGAGTAGTAAACCATTTATAACCCCGATGAATTTCGAGGGCGAAATTTATTTTAAGGGGGTAGAATGTAACACCCCGAGATTTTATGAAAAATATTCTTTTTAATTTCATTAATGTCTTGTGTTGTACGCTACACCAAAAGGAGCTTTCACAACACGCATCTTTGATTTGACTTGCATTACACGCAATCACGACCTTCCTCGATAGTGTGTGTAGTACGCAACACAGAGTTTCACTAAACAACGACATGCTATTAAAGTATTATTAAAACTAGCCGTTATGAATATTAATAACCACCTTTTAAAATTTTAGAAATTTTATCTCTCAAAATGGACTGCATTTTTGGATTCGGAATATCGAAATTAGCTTATGGTGAAATTTTGGTACTTTTCGGATAAATTTCATATTCTGATGAATAGTGAAAATTACTACATTTTAATTAAAAACAACTTTTTTAATCAAAATAATTAATAGTGATAAATTATAAATTTGAGTGGTTTTAAAGTATATTTAGAATATATTTTTACAATTTAATACAATGTTGGTCATTGGATGTAATTTCACATTTAAACCAGACAAAAACAAGTGTCAATCTTTTGATAGTTATTATCTCTTAAAAACGCGCTATTTGTTTTGACGACGTGAATTAATTTTTAAATTAATTAATGTAACTGATATGTTGTGAATTTGGTAAAATAGACATCATTTTTTAATTCATAATATCAAATATATCTTAGGCCTAATTGTTTGTATTTTTCTGGAAACTTTCATTTTTTGATGAATTGTGAAACCACTAAGTGGTAGTTAAAAAACTGAATTTTTCATAAAACTTAATTTCACTGCTTCTGTGAGTAGAATTTCGAAAATCCGAGAGACATGGTTAATATCAAGGACTAAAATGTGGTTCAATGAGATGAAAATAATTTTTGGTGAATAGTAACTTTTTACTTTTTTTTACCACGGATAAAAGTAAATAGGGTAATTAAGGGTAACAATGATATTATTATTACCCTAACACATGTCCTAATTCTATTGGATAAGTGAAATTCGACCAAAAAGAACCTTAGGAATAAAATATGACCATTTATGCCCACTTGGATTAGATTAGGACATTTATTATTAATTTATTTAAAGAAAGGTTAAAATAGTTAAAATCAAAGTTTAATAAGTAAATAATTTTTAATATAGGGTTATACATAAGATAAATTAGACTATAAATATTCATTATAAATCTAAATAAATTTCCTACATAATGATATTTTATTTATAATTTTTAGACATTAAATAAATTAATTTATTTATGACACAATGATGATGCAGTAATTACCATAATAGTGAAAAATTAGAATAATTGATATTATAAATATCCAAATAAATATAATTTGAGACTTTTTTTGAATTACAATAATTTTCTAGGTTGATATGGCATGTTAGTATTGATTTAATTAATATTGGTCTAAGTAATCATTCTGTTATGAGTTTCACAAAAATCAACTATTGAATAGTGTCAAAATTGACATTATTGATTGTAATTTTATTCCTTAAAATCTAAGGTTCGGCCAAGATACTTATATAATGATATGTGTATCATTAATGGACCACTTGGGGGTCTCTTGGATCTATATGGTATGTTTATTAACTATATAATATAAAAATACAAAGTGACATGCTAAATGTCAATCTAATTAACTAAGAGTTAAAACTAAATCATAAGGTTAGTATAATGACCTAAACTTGTCTAAATTCTATTGGATGAGAGGATTTCTACCCATCCCACCTTAGATTAGAAATAAATCAATTTGCACCTATTTAAAACCGAATTTGGATTTATAATAAAATAATATTTTTAGTTATTCCAAAGGTGCCCCTCTCCTCCCTTATAAAAGGGCACCACCTCCCTCTCTTCCTCACACCACTTTGAGCCTTCATGCTCGGACAACCCCTGAAAAATTCTCTTCTCCACTTCCCTAGAAACATCCTAGAGGTCCTGGTCTTCTTCAAAGACTAATTTTAGTGCTCTAAGAGAAGGACTCAAAGAGGCGCTTCAAAGAAGAGGTAATGTCCGTTACCAATTCTTTCAACTTTATTTATTCTTCCACTTCTTATTCTTACGTTGTTCCATTATGAGGTAATAAAATCAGTATCCCTCATATACTGATATGTTATTATAAATATTAAACAACCCTATTTCTCCTCTTATCCATCCTACGGAAAACGAAATCATTGCGCGTGCGTACGTACGAAATACCGTCTCCACGCCGTGGTGTAATCTATTTTCCATCACCACCTTACTTGGATGGGTATAATGGTTTACATAATAACTATATATGATTATTGTAAAGTGATATTGATTCTGAAATAGTATACATACACTCCAATACAATTCCACGATCATGATAACAATATCATCACTCGTGCGTATGTACGGACTACCGTCTCCACGACGCGATGAGATTCATTCTCCACATTAACCATTAATGAATGATTATAAAGTATATATAATAAGTAATAATGAAATATATGACATAATAATGATACTGTATTTGTGTTTATATATATGTATGTCGTCTACTTAATTCCATTCAACTCAATAAGGAAACGAAAACAGCGTTCATGCGTACGTACGACCTACCGTCTCCATGAACGATGTATTTCTTTCCATTTACTGATCTATTATATATATGTATATTATGAATATATATTATATATAAATCATTTTTTATATTCTGGAATTAAGTAATCATGATCTATGTAATCATTTGAATAATTACAAGTCAAAACACGAACGACAAATGAAATGATTTTACCCAAAACGCTCTTTAACATGGAATTTACAAAAGAACAGGTAATATAAAGTCATAAGTAAACCATATATGATATAATAACAATGAGTATGACTCTGGAATAAGTCAATGACATTATTTAAATAATTATATGGGAGGTTCGGACACTTACGAAGGAAATCGGACCTAAGGTAAGGGATAATTTATCAATCTCATTTTTATCCGAGATTACATATTCGTAAGTATTTACTGGGGTTATTTCTATCATCCATGTCCATGTTTTATAAAAGTGTATTCATGTATGTTTAATGTCCTTTTATACCCATTTTTAATTTTACCCCATGGTATGGAAGGAATCATTCTTTTGTTTACCCTACGAGGTACGTTTTTTTAACTTTTCCGACAAAAGTACAAGAAGAATGTTTTTTTAACTTATACGGCACGAACAGATTTTTACAGTTTTATAAAGACTTATTTTCATGATGTTTCCTAAAAAGATTTCATGACTATTTTCAAAAAAATCTCTTTCTTTTAAAATAGCATGACGTTTTGTGAAAATAAATTGATTTTGAAGAAGAAAGGATATTTTCCTCAAGATTTCATTTCAAGTGTTTTATCAAAACATTTTTCCATCTAAGATGACATTATTTCATATGTGTATGTTTCAAGTATAAAGTCTCTATTATTTACATGGTTTCACTTTTCTTTTTATGAAATGATATCCATTTCTTTTATATGGATTATATGATTATGGGATGATTTTTATGAAACCTATTTTATTTATTGGGTTACTATGAATGATGTATGTTTATTTTGTGGCATAAGTAAGAATGATTTCATTATGAGATGGGTGAGACCTATATCTCCCTCCAATGCATGGTTAAAGATTTATACCTCATGAGATAGACATGGCTGGAACGGCAAGTTAAACCGGTTCAGTAATACAGGAATGGAACGAGGAATGAACTCGATTCAGAAAGGGACTTTGTCCACTAAGATGGTCTTGGCAGCAATGCCTTGGCTACTATGGAAATCATATCATGTGCTTAATGGTTGCCACAATTACATGTTTTATTTCCATGCTATTTTATCATTATTAATGTTTCTTTATGATCTATTCCTTACGTACTTCCATGTTTTGTGTTATTTCTCAAGATTTTGATGTTTAAACATTATGTTCATGTTTTTAAGATCAAATTTATATGGTATGTTTTATTTTATCCATGCTTACCCTTACTGAGCATTTGAGCTCACCCTTTTTATGTTTTCTTTTCCCCAGGATATAAAGAAAGGTTTTAGGTAAAAAAAAGGGAAGATATTTATGGGAGATGTTGAAGATCTTTCACCCCGATTAGAGGATTACGTTCCAAGATTCCAAAGACACTAAACTATTACGGTCCTTGTGTGTCTATTTTTATTATGTATTAAGTATTCCGCTAAAGTAATGTAATGTCCATGTACGTCAAGCTTTGGGTCTCTACATCCATGGGGTCCCCAAGTTGACCCATGGATTGTCTTGGTCGGACATGACTCATCCAATAAGGGTAGGACATGTGTCCAGGTCATTTCATATTATTGTAACATTATCTTTACCTTAAATTACACTAATTACCTTTAATCGTGATTAATAAAACATAAAATTTACTATTCACCAAAAAGTTATTTTAATCCCATTGAACGACATTTTACAACCATGTATGTTGGATTTTTGAAATTAAAATCACAGAAGTGGTAAAGTTTCATTTAAATGAAAATTCAGTTTTTTAACAACCGCTTAGTGGTTTCACTATTCATAAAAAATTGAAGTTTTTCATAAAAATACAAAAAATTCATCCTAAGATATATTTGATATTACGAATTAAAAAATGACGTATATTTTACAATATTCAAGACATATAAGTTTCATTAATTAATTTAATAATTAATTACCATTGTTAGAACAAATAGCATGTTTTTAAGAAACACTATCTATTAAAATATTGACACTAGTTTAAGTCCGATTTCAAAGTGATATTAATTCCAATGACCACAATTAGATTAAATGGTAAAAATATATTCTAATTGCAATTTAAAACCAATTAAAAATATAATATAATCATATAAATCAATTAGATTAAAAAGTTGTTTTGAATTAAAATACAACATTTTCACTATTCATTAAAAAAATGAACTTTATCGGAAAATAACAAAAATTTACAGAAAGTAAATTTTGATGTCCTGATTCTAAAGGAGAATTTTATTTGGCCCAATAGAATTTATATGTGTGTCCAAAACTTTATTAAAAGGGTTCACCATCAAAAGGTGATAAATCGACCTTTTAGTGAATTTTAGAGTATTTGTGCTTAAAATTGTATTTTTTTCTTATTTTAAGCCTTTATCTTTTATTGGATAAATGTAAAAAAGTTTAACAATCATATAAAACCATATTTTAGTTATTTCTATTCATTCCCGCCAATAAAACGTCTAAGCGTTAACTACCATTTAAAATAATATTATTTTGTTATTAGAGTGCAACATAAGATTTTAAAGAAACTTGTTGTTGCGTATTGGGTACGCCATCGAGCATAGCGTTACCTTTAAAGTAATATTAATATTTTATTCACAAATATTATTAAATATGAAAAAATAATATTCTTTATTTACATGGGATGTTCAATCCTTCCTCCGTTTTGGGAATTGCGTCGTCACAATTTTAAAATTGGGCTTGGAAACTTCACTGAAAGCCCCACATCGGAAAAGGAGTAAATTAAACAGTCACTTTAAATGAAAGAAAGGGAAGTAAAAAGGTCACATGAGTTAACCTATACTAGGATTCCATGTAGGAAAACATGTACACGGAAGAGAAAACCAAGGGTCATGTTCTGATGGAGTGTGATAGAAAACATGATTAGGAGAAAGTTAACCACAAGAAAATCACAAACATGTGATGGGTTAAATGGTATTTAATTCCCCAGTAGGAAAAGTTAACGGACAAAATTTATGTTTTACATTAATTTTAATTGAGGAATTTATTTATGAGCTTAAATAAATCATAAGGTAACATACTTACTTTTCGTGTAGACTTTCATCTTTTACTAGATTTCTAACACACAGTCATTCTTTCTCCAAATTATGAGTATTTAGGATGACTTTTTCTCATTAAGAGAGATATAATCAACTTTAGAGAATCACTTAATCCAAAAAAGAGAAATATATTTTGATAATGTCTTTAGACAAAAACCAAAACAAAAATTGTTAGTACAAGATCAGATAATACCCAAAAAGAAAATTCTTTTATAAAAAGAAAATCTATTCTTAATCTCCAAAATTTGTCCAACAAAACCCAAAGTTCAACGAAGACCATTCGATAAACAATTTGTCCATAAATTTCATCAAAGTAAACCAAACTAAGATTGAAACCCAAATATTTGAAGGATTTAATCACAAAGTCTTCCAAGGTAAAATTAACATTTATCTCCCAATAACATCAGTTGCTCTTAAAGTCTCATATTTAAAAGTAATTAACCTAATCATATATCCTCCATGATAGGTCAATATTTTCCAAGATAACCCAAAATCAACTTATTCTTGATTCATAAAATTATATAACAAAAAAATAATAAGTCATACTAACCAGGGACTTCATGTAGTCCAGTGGTAGGCAATGCACCCTTGTCGCCCTTCAGTTGTGGGTTTCATTCCTGCAACCTTACCAGATACGACGGGTTCTCACCCATCCTATGGGTTGTCCTTTTTATAAAACTCCAAAAATAACCCTAACATGATTTAACCTCAATGGTTTCCTTATACCTCTCATTTTCATCCAAATTCATTATGATCTCAACATCTTAATTCTTGAAGTCTTATTTCACCACCATAAGTAAAAATATAACGATTCCCAAAAATTAATAACATCATACCTTGATCATGGTGTCCATTTGGTTTTATCGTCATCCTGTTCACCTAGGTAGAAGGTCCATTCATTGCAAAAATGATTTATAGATCCTTCAAAATCATTTTCTTCCTCCATCCAAATACACCTTGTACAACTTGGGTCATATGGGTGTTCACAGAAAAACAGTTTTGGAAAATAATCATGTATGACATATAATTTCAGGACATCTCATAAGACATGATTTCTATAAAATAGTCTGACTGAATTTGAGTTGAAACATTCAATTAATGGTCCATTTAAAATACCATAAGTATGTGCTGAGAGACTAAATTTTAAAAGAAAATTCAAATAGGTTGCAAAAGGGTCTATTTCTTCAGCACCTTTTTTAAAATAATAATTTGCTTCAAAATCTTGTGATATGGTAAAATATGTGAAAATTCCTTGATAATATCTACCATTCTTGAAAATATGATAATATTGTGATAATAGGATTTTTCTAAATACAACCCATGATCCACGATGATAACGAGGTATAGTGGAGGTGTTTGATATCTCAAACAGCTTCTTGCATGTGAGTTGTATGCTAGAAAAAGTTTCACAATCATCCAAACATGTCTTTGAAATAATTATTGCAAGAAAGTCATCAGGAAGAGAAATGAATTTTATTTGAGATCCTCCTCCTTCCATTCGTAACCGGCTTTACTTGACCTGAAAAATGATATAAAACAAGGATTTAACTGAAATAATAGATATAGGGACTAACCATGTGTCTAACGAAAACTCATAATCCCTAAAATTATCTAAACCGACCTCTAATACCAACTATAAGGACCCGGCCTTAAAACATTACTTAATCAAGAATTAAATTGAATAATTCACATTGCGGATCTTTTTAGGTTTAGAGTTTTAGAGAATTAGGAAATAACTATTACATCTCAAATATTAAAAAGAAGACACATCTACTCAGTATCCATTTTTTCACAAAATAAAAACTGTTGAACAAAAGAGTCATGTCTAGTTCTTGTTTTAGATAGCATGACATTTCCTTGATCCCATCCTTGACCCTATTCCACTTTATATCCTGTAAAAAACATTTCAAAAAAACTTTTGATGAGCATAAAAAGCTTAGTAAGGGTTATAAAAATACGGAAAGAAAACATTAGTCCATGTATACATAAGAATCAATGAAATCATACTTTACTCATAAAACATAAGCAATTTAACATACCTCATGAAACCAAAAGATTTATGCATAACTCAATAGAAATCATAAGACATAAAGGTAACTTGAGGCATTCATAACATTCTTACATAGGGAGTAACCCTCATTGTTACGTTTGGAATTCCCATCACAGTATATTCCCTAAATCTCATCAGAGAAACCTTAATGTTTAACCCATTCGCGTTAACCAATGCATTGGAGAGCTATATCGGGCTCACCCGCCCTTAGTTTATCATAGAACCAGTTGTCTTCAAAACAATGCCCAAGAACCATAACATAATCGTATCACATAAAACATGTATAAAGGAAACATAACATTTCCACATTTCAATCACAAGAAATCAATACAAAACATTTATATAATAAAAAAATTATGAAAACCATTTTCAATACCAAAATAAAATAAAAGTAAAACATGGTATTTATTTTTCAAAAAAAAACGTTATGGCTTGTAGAGGAAGCCGAAACTCGAATAATGGTCACAACGTTGGAGAATTCATTGTCGCCACATACGTATGACAAAACATTCCCTTTTTTCATTTAGTAAAACGATTCGTATAAAAAATATTATTTTGGAATAAACATAAAGGTCAATGGGTTTTATACACCATAGAAAATAAATTTGTGTATAAAAAAAAAATGCCTCAATGAAAGGAGATTGAGAAGAATTCCCTTAGCGATTTGGGAATCTTTCGCAACGTACACCCCATGAAAGAAGAGTCATTCAATGAATATGTAACTACCCTTAAATGAGAGTATATTATAGAAATAGTAAAATAATGGGCATTACATAAACCACACAAAATAAAATAGTGGCCAATGTAGCATGAATCTCACGGGAATAAAAAGTGAGTTGAAAATCCCCTTATGAAAATTCGGCAGCCTAACGGCGCCACATAAAACTTCCAAAAATGGATTGATGAGATAAAATAGGGTATTTAATCATATTAACATAAAATTTACAGAAAGAGGAATATAAAAGAACATCCCCCAACATAATGAAGAGGAGATTAAAGTAAGTTACATAAAAATATTACTTAAAAAGAAAGAGAGAGGTAGGATCCCTTACATCAAGTCTGACTTGTTTTTGTTCGTTTCATTATATTTTTGAATAATAAACATTGGTCAATTTATAATTGATTAATTATCTCCTTTAAAGATTAATATTTAGTTAATATCACATATTATAATGTTATAATAATTGCTTAATAATGTAAGTTCATATCAGACGTTTTTGTCGATGTTTGGTACATGAGTCAAAAATGAACTTGTTTGAAAATGATTGTCCATGTAGTTATAAGTAAATCATCTCCAGAATAGTATTAATGATTTAAATATCATATATATTCAGTACATATTCATTTTATACTATTACATAACATTTGGAGATAATAATAAGTGAAATTCACCATTCATGGAGACGGTAGGTCGTACGTACGCATTAACGCTACTTTCATTTATTTGTCATATTAATGGAACTAAAAATAAATGAGAGATGCATATATTATAATTCCAGTATAATATATATTTTATATAGGTCAAATATGTTCATTAATCTCATTCTTTATACATTCCATGTATTGCATGAACTAGTCACATCACTTGAGGGGGCAGTAGTCCTCACTTCCTCGTATGAAATTATCAATTTGCACAACATGAAAAGCATAAAGGTATGTTTTAAATAAAAAATACAGAAGAATAGATGGGAAAAAAAATATAATATATATCATATAAAAATAGTTTCATCATAATGTCCACCATGATAGGTGGTAGGAGAGGATAGAACAATCATCGTTTCGTGAGACAGTAATTCGCCATCCACAGAAACAATATGTTCTTTACCATTAGACAGAGGTGTGTATAAGTGTAGCTCGAATATTTATCATAAAAACATCCTAGTATGTTTAAGATACTGGTGTTGTTACAAAATAATGGAATAAAAATAGTTTAGGGTGTTGGAGAAGCAAAATAAAACAAAAGAACATTAGGGAAGACTTTACCTTTAAATCGGGTAACTCCCCTTGGTTTGAACCAAAAGGGTTTCTTAAAGAGATTTCTGGATAAGGGAAGGATTCTAGGATGAGGATAGGGATGTGGAGAGATAAAATGGGAAGAGTTTGGTCGAGCAAAAGGATTAAGAGGTGTGGGTAAGGAGGTAGAGGTGGGGGCCATTTATCAGAGGGAGGAGGGGCACTCTTGGAATATCTTGAAAAGATACTTTATGATAAAATGATTTTCAGATATTAAAGGTCCCACAATTATATATTTAGAGGGTAAGGTGATAAGGGTCAAAAATCGACCCATCCAATAAGTTTTTGACGAGTGTAAGGCTTAGAGTTTACCTTATCTTCTCATTTTATTTAAATCGTTCATTAATGAGGTAATCACTGCATCATCATGGTGTCATAAATAAATTTATTTATTTAACGTATAAAAATTAAAAAAAAATTATTGATGTAGAAAATATTTTAAGATTTTTAATTAATATTTTTAGTCAAAGATATGACTTGTATTACCCAATGTAAAAATTGTTTTTGTATAATAATACAGGTTTGTGACATTTTAATTTTAACTTTAAATACAAAGTTATTAATGTCATTTTCCAACCAAAGAGGCCTCATGGGGTCCCCAAGTTGACTCTTGGATTGTAATGGTCGGTAATGACCCATACAATAAGGTTAGTACATGTGTCAAGATCATTTCATATTATTATAACATTATCTTTACCTTAAATTACACCAATTACCTGTAATCACGATTAATAAAACTTAAAAGTTATTTTTCAACAAAAAGTTATTTTAATCCCTTCGAACCACATTTTAAATCTTAATTAAAACCAGGTATGTTGGATTTTTTAAATTCAAATCACAGAAGTGGTAAAGTTTCATTTAAACAAAAAATCAGTTTTTAACTACCACTTTGCGGTTTCACTACTCATCAAAAATTGATGTTTTTCAGAAAAATACCAAAAATTCACCCTAATCTATATTTGATATTCCGAATTAAAAAATGAAGCCTATTTTAAAAAATTCAGAACATATATTTTTCATTAATTAATTTAATAATTAATTCCCGTTGTTAGAACAAACAGCGTGTTTTTAAGAAACAATAACTACTATAAGATTGACACTTGTTTAAGTCCAATTTCAAAGTGAAATTAATTCCAATGAACACCATTGGATTAAATGGTAAAAATATATTCTAATTGAACATTAAAACCAATTCTAAAGATGATATAATCATATAAATAAATTATATAAAAAAGAGGTTTTGAATTTAAATACAACATTTTCACTATTAATTAAAAAATGAACTTTATCGTAAAAATACCAAAAATTTACACAAATTAAATTTTGATGTCCTGATTCTGAAGAAGAATTTTATTTGGTCCAATAGAATGTATGAGATTGAACAAAACTATATTAAAGAGGGTTCACCATTAAAAGGCAATAAATCCACCTTTTGGTGAATTTTAGAGTATTTGTGCTTAAAATTGAATTCTTTTCTTATTTTAGGTCTTTATCATTTATTGGATAAATGTAAAAACATTTAACAAACATATAAAATCACATTTTAGTTATTTCTATTCATTCCCGCCAATACAACAGCTAGGCATTAACTACCATTTAAAATAATAATATTTTTTTATTACAGTGAAATGTAAGATTTCAAAGAAACTTGTTGTTGCTTATTGGGTATGCCATCGAGCATAACGTTCCCTTTACATTAATATTAATATTTTATTCAGAAATATAAATAAATATGAAAAATTAATATTCTTTATTTACCTGGGATGTTAGATCCTTCCCCCCTTTTGGGAATTGTGTCATCGCAATTTTAAAATTGGGCTTGGAAACATCATTGAAAGCCCCACATCGGAAAACGAGTAAATTAAACTGTCACTTTAAAAGAAAGAAATGGAAGTAAAAAGGTCACCCTAGTTAACCCATATGATGATTCCATGTAGGAAAACATGGACACGGAAGATAAAACAAAGGGTCATGTTCTGATGGATAGTGATAGAAAACATGATTAGGAGAAAGTTAACCACAAGAAAATCACAAACTTGTGATGGGTTAAACGTTAATGGACAGCATTTTTGTTTTATGTTACTTTTCATTGGGGAATTTATTTATGAGCTTAAATAATTCATAAGGGAACATACTTAATTGTCGTGTATACTTTCATCTTTTACTAGATTTCTAACACAGACTCATACATTATCCAAATGATGAGTATTTAGGATGACTTGTTCACATTAAGAGCACTATAATCAACTTCTGGAGAACCACTTAATCCACTAAAGAGAAATATATATTTCCCATGTATTTAAAAAAAACCAAAACCAAAATTGTTAGTACGAGGTCATATAATACCCAAAAAGGATAATCCTTTATAAAAAGAAAATCTATTCTTAATCTCCAAAATTTTTCCAAAAAAACCCAAAGTTCAACGAAGACCATTCGATAAAAAATTTGTCAATAAAATTCATCAAAGTAAACCAAACTATGATTGAAACCCAAATATTTGAAGGATTTAATAACATAGTCTTGCAAGGTAAAATTAACATTTATCTGCAAATAACGTCAGTTTCTCTTAAAGTCTCATATTGAAAAGTAATTAACCTAATCATATATCCTCCATGATAGGTCAATATTTTCCTAGATAACCCAAAATCAACTTATTCTTGATTCATAAAATTATATAACTAAAAAATTATAAGTCATACTAACTAGGGACTTTATGTAATCCAGTGGTAGGCGATGCACCCTTGTCACCCTTCAATTGTGGGTTTGATTCCTACGGCCTTACCAGATGCGACGGGTTGTCACCCACCCTACGGGTTGTCCTTTTTATAAAACTCAAAAAATAACCCTAACATGTTTTAACCTCAATGGTTTACTTATACCTGTATTTTTTATCCAAATTCATTACGATCTCAACATCTTAATTCTTGAAGTCGTATTTAAACACCATAAGATAAAAATAAAACGATTCCAAAAAATGAACAACATCATACATTGATCATGGTGTCCATTTGGTTTTATCATCATCCTGTTCACATAGGTAGAAGGTCCATGCATTGCAAAAATGATTTAGAGATACTCCGAAATCATTTTCTTCCTCCATAAAAATACCCCTTGTACAACATGGGTCATATGGGTGTTCACATAAAAATAGTTTTGGAAAATAATCATGTATGACATAAAATTTCAAGACATCTGATAAGACATGATTTCTATAAAATAGTCTGACTAAATTTTAGTTGAAAATTTCAATTAATGGTCCTTTTAAAATACCATAGGTATGTGCGGATAGACTATATTTTAAAAGAAAATATAAATAGGTTGCAAAAGGGTATCCTTGTTCATCACCTTCTTTAAAAAAATAATATGCTTCAAAATATTGTGATAAGGTAAAATATTTGAAAATACCTTGATAATATCTACCATAATTGAAAATATTAGAATATGGGGAAAATAGGATTTGTCTAAATACAACCCATGATCCACGATGATAACGAGGTATAGTGGAGGTGTTTGATATCTCAAACAGCTGTTTGCAAGTGAGTAGTATGCTAGAAAAAGTTTCACAATCATCCGAACATGACTTTGCAATAATTATTGCAAGCAAGTCATCAGGAAGAGATAAGAATGTCGTTTGTGGTCCTCCTCCTTACATTCGTATCCGACATTACCTGACCTGAAAAAAGTTATAAAACAAGGATTTAACTGAAATAATAGATATAGGGACTAACCGTGTGTCTAACGAAAACTCCTAATCCCTAAAGTTGTCTAAACCTACCTCTGATACCAACTATAAGGACCCACCCTTAAAACATTACTTAATCTTGAGTTAAATTAAATAATTCACATTGAGGATCTTTTCAGGATTAGAGTTTTAGAGAATTAGGACATAACTATTACATCTCAAAGATTAAAATGTAGACACATCTAATCAGTTTCCATTTTTTTCACAAAATAAAAACTCTTGAACAAAAGTGTCATTTCTAGTTCTTGTTTTAGACAACATGTCATTTCTGTGATCCCATCCTTGACCCTATTCCACTTTATATCCTGTGAAAAACATTTCAAAGAAACTTGGGATGAGCATAAAAAGTTCAGTAGGGGTTATAACAATATGGAAAGAAAACATTAGTCCATGTATACATAAGAATCAATGAATTCATACTTTACTCATAAAACATAAGAAATTTAACATACCTCATGAAATCATATGATTTATGCATAACTCAATAGAAATCATAAGACATAAAGGTAACTTGAGGCATTAATAACATTCTTACATAGGGAGTAACCCTCATGGTTATGTTTGGAATACCCATCATAGTATATTCCCTAAATCTCTTTGGAGAAACCTTAACATTTGACCCCTTCGCATTACCCAATGCATTGGAGAGCTTTATCGGGTTCACCCGCCCATAGTTTATCATAGAACCCCCATCTTCATAACAATGCCAAAGAACCATAACATAATCGTATCACATAAAACATGCATAAGGGAAACATAAATTTCCACATTTCAATCAGAATATATCAATACAATACATTGATATAATAAAAAAAATATGAAAACAATTTTCAATACCAAAATAAAAGAAAAGTAAAACATGGTATTTATTGTTCAAAAAAAGTTATGGCTTGTAGAGGAAGCCGAAACTCAAATAATGGTCACGGCGGTGGAGAAGTTGTTTTCGCCGCATACGTACGACAAAACATTCCCTTTTGTCTTTTAGTAAAATGCTTCGTATAAAAAAGATTCCATTTGAATAAATGTAAAAGGAAAAGGGGTTTATACACCGTATAAATTAATGTTGTGTATAAAACAAAATATGCCTCAATGAAAGGAGATTGAGACGAAGTCCCTTACCGATTTGGGAAACTGTCGAAATGTACACCCCATGAAAGAAGGGTCATACAATGAAGATGTAACTACCCATAAATGATATTATATTATACAAATAGTAAAATAACGGGCAGTAAATGTCACGAACCAGCCGGGGTCGACCCTAAACCGGTCACCTGAGTCGGTCCGCGGCAAGTCCTGAGGGGCGTTCCCGATCCCCCCGGGATGGCAACAAGTGCCGGTCATAACAATTTTCAATCGTTGGGAATGATTTTATCCCAAACTAAAAACAGGATCAAAAGAACAAATATAGACTAAACAAACAGACGATCTCAAAAGACATAAACAAAAATACACGACGACATACCTCCACGTGACCTCGCGGGTCACCGCCAAACTACAACCAATGTCGCTCCCTCACTGAGCGACTCAAGCCAAGAAAACCTGAACACAAGAAACCTGCAACTGAAATGGTAAAAGATAGGCGTGAGTACAAAAGTACTCAGTAGGTGAGCCCCACAACAAATCCCAAAGCACAGCTAGTAAATAAAGAATATACAAATTCCAGTTTTGAACTACAGTGTATAAAAGTAAGCTTTCATAATGTTTTTCTTGAAAATCAAACACAAGACATTACCCTTATTATTTTTCGAAAGTTGGTTCCCTTTCATTAGTTTTAAACTCATTCTAAAAAGCAATGTGTTACATTTTCAAATCTTACACAAAGAAAATAAAGTGTTTTCATTTGAAAACCATTTTCCCAAAGTCTAACAGTATAGGCTGTGAAGGACGACTGAGAGTAAGAAAGAAGGGAGAAACAAGTGCAAGTAAAGGTAAACAAGAAAGGAAGACCAAGTGCAAGTAAAAATAAAACAGAAGTTATCAACAATATCCATGGGAGTTTCTAAACATCCCTAGAAAACCCCTGGACGTACTCGGGTTCAGACTACCTGCCGGCGTGGTACTCCATAGTCAATAACCAACTGGCCGCCCTAATAGCCATCCAGTGGCACATCCCTTCTAGCCTGTCCACAACTCCAGGGGGTACTAACCCGTCTAATCAGGGTTAGCAAGCAACTGTCACTCGATAATCTACAAGACACCCAGGAACCCATGGTGGTTTTAGTAACACTATGTAAGTGGGAGACCCTCACACGCGTGACTCATCTCACCGCACTTTCCAACCCCTTACATGGACATCGCTACACGACAACCCTCGAAGGGAATTCCCCCTGTAGAGATGCCCTCATAAGTACGTATATATATAGATATATATGTATAATTACTGCACATTAAATAAAGTGCCAACTGGGCCATCATATCATTTACATTTTGAACATTTAACACTAAAACATTTCCAAAGGGATATGACACACACCATACCATTGAAAACCAGAAACACACTTAGAACATTATTTAAGAATCTCAAATCAGCATATTAAACCCGAAACACACTGGTTCCACAAGTAGATTCATTTTCCAATATCCAAACGCACCCCACTTTTATCAAGAGTAAAACGGGCCTTAAATCATTTTTTTGAAGGAACACCATTTCTCAAATGAAATCCAAACTTTTGTTCATGCGACAAAGGAAAAAATTTCTCGTCAACCAAGAACCACACTTTAGGTTTCCAAAATCAAGTTTAAGGGTCATACTGTCATTTTATCTAATCCAGGTTCTAAAAAAACACATTTTCCATTAACAATACATCTACTAATTTACACACACCAAAACATTTCAAAACCCAATTCAACATGTCTTTCATTATTTAGGAAGAACCATCTAGCAACACTACCATGGAAGCACACAATTAAATCCAAGAAAACGCTTTCAATGAAACGCTAGAATTAAAACAGCTTTAATCATCAGGAGATCACCACACTACAAATAACTACTTAATAGTACTTTTAAATTTACTGAAACTTAATAAAAAGTCAAGGAATAAATAAACCCTAAATTTAAAGGCGAGTGCAAAGGGAGACCTAACTCGAATCGGAACGAAGAATGACACAGTGCAAATCTCCCGTTGCGAAGAAGGGCACACCGTATTGCGCCGTCAAACAGGTCCTAAAACAGTAGACCGTTAAACGGGTTCAACGATATTAATAACATAATAGAAATAACCATAATATAATGTTAATATCAGAAATAATATAATAATAATAACATAGTCATGACAATGAGAATAATAATAATAACTTAATTAATGATAATGATATAATAATAATAATATGGCATAATTATAATATCATCATAATCATAATAGCAATATTAATATAATATAATAATAGAATAATCATAATAATGATGACAACAACATAATAATACAATAATAATGATAATAACATAATAACATAATAATATCAATAATAATTTAATAATAATATTATTATTATCATAACCACAATATAATGCTAATATCAACATTATATTAATAATAATATAATCATAATGATAATAGTATAATAATAATAATAATAACAATAATGTAATAATATTGACATAATAATAATAATATAACAACAACAACAACAACAATAATAATAATAATAATAATAATAATAACATTAATAATAATAAAAATAATAATAATAATAATAATAATAATAATAATATGATAATAATTATAATAATGATAATAATAATAATATGATAATAATTATAATAATAATATTAATAATAATAATATAATATGATGATGATAATAATAATAATAATAATAAGATGATAATAATTATAATAATAACATAACAAAAAAAATAATACAAATAATAAAACAAAAAAAGGGGGTTTACCTGCAACTTGCAGGACGTGGGGTGAGGGAGGCTGGCCTGGAAAGGTGGAGGAGGCCGGCGTGACGAGGTCGCAGGCCGGAGGTAGTGGAGTCGGACGGCAGGGGTGCGGCGACGAAGGGAGTCGGGATGGGACAGGGGTGTCGGACGTCGGCGGCTAGACGGGAGCAGCGGTGGTTGTCGGCAGGGGTGAGTGGCGCGGCCGAAGGAGGTCGCCGGAGGTCAAGGCGGAGGAGGGTGACGACGGTGCTTGGACGAGACAGTGCGGAGGGCCGGGAGCAGCGAGGTGCAGGGGGGTGCGGTCCGACAAAGGGCGTCGGGCAGGGCGGAAACAGGGGAGTCGGCAGAGGCGGAGGAACGGCGCACGCAGGCGAGGGGTGCGGGCCGGCGGTAGGACTGTGCAGGGAGGAGGTCGCCCGGCGAAGGGCACCGGAGCGGGAGGCCGCGGGTGCTGGAGGTGGATGGGGAAGGCCCGATGACGGGCGGAGACCGGGTGCGGGTGCGCAGAGGAGGCCGGGAACGGGGAAGAAGGAGGAGAAAGGGGAGAGAGAGGGGGGGGAATAGGGTGGCGGCTGCGGGAGTAGGGGTAGGGTTAGGGTTAGTTTTAGGTTTATATATATATATATATGATAAAAATAAAAATAAAAATAATAATAATAATAATAATAATAACATTATAATAATAATGTAAATAAGCATAATAATAGTAAAACATTATAATTATAATAATAATAAAATGTATAATAATAATAATAAAATCATTTAATATTAATAATAATAATATAAAAACTTTATAATAATAATAATTAAACTTTATGATAATAATGATAATAATGATAAAACGTATAATAATAATAATAAAACTTATAATAATAACAAATAATAAATTAGTTAATTCTAATTATAATTATTTTGATCAAATATTTAAAATAGTAAAATAATTTAATGATAATACACACATATATATTTATACATATATAGATATATATACATAACATATATAGACCTATATGTATATATACATAATTATACATATATATATAACATATATAAACATATATACGATAAAATTAACTTTCATATCAATAACACAACTTAAAAAAAAGTAATAATAAAATATCAACATAAAAATTATAATATGTAAAACACCGGGTGAACACACTGTCACTCGGGCTGAATGCATGGTCACCGCTAATGATGCAGTGACCGCGCACCGGCGCGAAACCACCAATCACAATTAATCTTCGAAAAATTTAAATCGGGGCCAAGAAAGGAGAAAAATTACAGACATCCACGGTCGTGGTGTGACAATTCTCCCCACCACAGACACTTTCTGCCCCCAGAAATTCACCAGGCCAAAAGTTGTCAGATTCAGTTCTATTCCCAGACGGATCTAAAGGAACCGAAGAAAACTGAGAATCTCGGGATGACCTTACTCCACACAGGTCACACCCGACCGATTCAAGAGAAAAATGAGGTCCGAGGTTGAGGGGAGAACACGAAGGGTTCTCCCCACCACAAGAGCTTAACTGGTTAGAAAATTTAACACCCAAAACGTTTTACCACACGGATGAGGGTCCAGCGCGGGAACTCATAACCGATCCAAACTGACTCCTATAACACAATAAGATTTACACCTCCGTCGAAACCTTGAACCCACGACTAGAGTCAACAACCTTTAACACTAGGGAAAACCCATAGAAAAACATTTAACCAACATCAAATTAGAGACATGATCTACCGGAGTCCACAAAACATAACCACATCGACAACATAACTAAAACGAGGTCAACCCACACGAGAGTCAAACACACTTTTAAGAAGGACACACAATTTAGAATATTACATTCACCCGAAAAGTCCGCTTAGATTATCATAGAACAAGTCCATCATCACATTATAGAAAAAAAATGCATTTACAATGCTATTGAAACTTTAGTAGAAGGAAAACAAGTATGAAAGAGGTTTCTAATTGTTCCACCATCAATACGGAAAACAGAACCAGGACCAAGGCTTCACAACCCTGGGAACTCTTGACTGTGCGCGAGCCTCACCCCAAGACCTGTGGTTGGGGCTCTGATGCCTGAAGCATCTTCTGCCTCACAGTCATGTACTGATGTTCTCCCATCACGGCGTCCTCTTTAAGCGACGCTTCTGTCAAAACTTCTCCAGATGACCCAGACGACCGCATCTATGACACATCTTCGGAAGGTTGCGACAAGACGTCTTTGAATGCCTGAAACGACCACACTGATAGCATACCATCGAACGATCTGATGAACTGGAAGTTGGTACAAGAGGGAACAACTCCTAAGGAATAGGTATCTCTGGCGCCTTTTCCTCACCATAGGGGGAACTCTTACGAACAACCGGGGATGCTGAAGTATTAACCACCCGCACACCGGAAACCAACTCAGTTAAGAATGCTTCCTCCACCAGCTTCTCGAAACAAAGGTCTTTAGAAGGGAGGACTCGCTCCTTGATCTCTAGACGAAGACCCCCAGTGAAAAGAGAGGCCTTCATGAGCTCATGAGACACTAAATCTGGAGAAAAGGAAATCAGTTCCTTGAAATGGTCAACATATGCCCTCACCGTCCGTTGTCCTTGTTGAATATGCACAATTTCCCTCTTTTTCTCCAGCTTCACTTCCTCAGGTACAAACCATTGGATGAAAACGATTTTAAAGACATCCCACGCCATTTCAACTTTCATTGATGATGGGGTAACCCTCTTCCACTGGTCCAGAGCTGGACCCTCAAACAACTCCATAATTGCACGAACCCTAACATTATCGGGAGTTCCCAACATTCTAAAGACACGCTCCACTTCCTCGAGCCATTTCACTGCCTCTAACGGACCCTGATCACCATGGAGAATAGGCAAAGTATGAGGAGGACCAAAAACTGGGCATGACCTATCAGAATCCTTAGAGACCTTTCTGGGCGGCATTTCCTGAGCGACATATAAAACACAAAGCCAAAACCAATATCAACCCGAAGCAACCTCAATAAAAGCGCTTCATCAAAAACAGTCAACACAAAGACCAAAAAAATACGAACACAACCCAAAATAAGATCTCTTTTTTTAAAAAAATCCCCTTTTTATTTTAGATTGTAAAACCACCCTCTTTCAAGACTACTTTCCAAGACCAATCCACTTTCAAACCAAAACCTTTCCAAAAACTGTTTTCCCTTTAATACCAATTTAGAATACAAGGTGAAGCCTTTAATTTCAAACACACCCAGGTACTCCCATGACCCGTTGCACATGTCTTTATCCAATGTCAATTTATACTCATACCAACCCGCATTTTCCATGCATTCTCACACATGTGAAAACATTCATAAAGAGGAACCGCGGTTTCACCCCAAACCATTCTGAACCAACTCCAAGAAAACAACAGATTTCCAAATCAAGAGATTTCAGTTTTAAAACCCATTTCACACATTTAAGGTCTTTTAAAAGAAACCAATCCAATTTTTCAAAAACCTTTTTCATTTCCAACTACGCACTCACACAAACCAAAACGAAAGCTGCAACCAAATTTGCATCAACCACTGAAGTGAGGGACTAGTAGTCACGCTCAACTTGGAGACAAGGTAGTGGGCCATGTCCCAAGTCAACGTCGACCACTAGGAGGAATTCAAACCGTGTACTCAGACTCCACATGGGACACTACTCCATGTGAAATCATGACGTAACATCGGTCTGCCTCCGTTGTCATCTCTCAATCCAAAACAAACCAGAAAGATATAAAGACACAATTCCTGAACTACCCCTGGCGACTCGAGGTGCGCGACGGGCGAGGGTTCATGACGTCCTTCCCGTACCTACCTCTCGAGTCCCGAAAATCCTAATTTCCACCTACCAAACAACCCAAATAACAAGAACCACCTTTGATACCATTTTGTCATGAACCAGCCTGGGTTGAACCTGAACCGGTCACCCGAGTCGGTCCGTGACAAGTCCCGAGGGGCGTTCCCGGTCCCCCTGGGATGGCAACAAGTGCCTGGCATAAAAATTTTCAATCGTTGGGAACGATTTCAGCCCAAACTAAAAACAGGATCAAAAGAACAAATATGAACTAAACAAATAGACGATCACAAAAGACATAAACAAAACTACACCATGACATACCTCCACGTGACCTCGCGGGTCACCACCCAACTACAACCAACGTTGCTCCCTCACTGAGCGACTCAAGCCAGGAAAACCTGAACACAAGAAACCTGCAACTAAAATGGTAAAAGATTGGCGTGAGCACAAAAGTACTCAGTAGGTGAGCCCCATAACAAATCCCAAAGCACAGCCAGTAAATAAAGAATCTACAAATTCCAGTTTTGAACTACAGTGTATAAAAGTAAGCTTTCATAATGTTTTTCTTGAAAATCTAACACGAGACATTTCCCTTATTCTTTTTTGAAATTTGGTTCCCTTTCATTAGTTTTAAACTCATTCTAAAAATCAAATTGTTACATTTTCAAATCTTACACCAAGAAAATAAAGTTTTTTCATTTGAAAATCATTTTCCCAAAGTCTAACAGTATAGGCTATGAAGGATGACTGAGAGTAAGCAAGCAGGGAGAAACAAGTGCAAGTAAAGGTAAACTTGAAAGGAAGACCAAGTGCAAGTAAAAATAAACCAGAAGTTATCAGCAATATCCATGGGCGATCCTAAACATCCCTAGAAAACCCCTGGACGTACTCGGGTTCAGACTACCTTCCGGCGTGGTACTCCATAGTCAATAACCAACTGGCCGCCCTAATAGCCAACCAGTGGCACATCCCTCCTGGCGTGTCCACAACTCTAGGGGGTACTAACCCATCTAATCAGGGTTAGCAAGCAACCGTCACTCGATAATCTACAAGACGCCCAGGAACCCATGGTGGTTTTAGTAACACTGTGTAAGTGGGAGACCCTCGCATGCGTGACTCATCTCACCGCACTTGCCAACCCCTTACATGGATATCGCTACACGACAACCCTCTAAGGGAAGTCCCCCTGTAGATATTCCCTGATAAGTATGTATATATATAGATATATATGTATAATCACTTCACATTTAATAAAGTGCCAACCGGGCCGTCATATCATTTACATTTTGAACATTTTACACTAAAACATTTCCAAAGGGATATGACACACGCCATACCATTGAAAACCAGAAACACACATAGAACATTATTTAAGAATCTCAAATCACCATATTATACCCGAAACACACTGGTTCCACAAGTAGAATCATTTTCCAATATCCAAACGCACCCCACTTTTATCAAGAGTCAAATAGGCCTTAAATCATTTTTTTGAAGGAACACCATTTCTCAAATGAAATCCAAACTTTTGTTCACGCGACAAAGGAAAACATTTCTCGTCAACCAAGAACCACACTTTAGGTTTCCAAAATCACGTTTAAGGGTCATACGGTCATTTTCTCTCATCCAGGTTCTAAAAAAACACCTTTTCCATTAACAATACATCTACTAATTTACACATGCCAAAACATTTCAAAACCCAATTCAACATGTCTTTCATTATTCAGGAAGAACCATCTAGCAACACTACCATGGAAGCACACAATTAAATCCAAGAAAATGCTTCCAATGAAACGCTAGAATTAAAACAGCTTTAATCATCCGCAGATTACCACACTACAAATAACTACTTAATAATACTTTTAAATTCACTGAAACTTAATAAAAAGTCAAGGAAAAAATAAACCCTAAATTTAAAGGCGAGTGTAAAGGCAGACCTACCTCGAATCAGAACGAAGAATGACACGACGCAAATATCCTGTTGTGAAGAAGGGCGCACCGTATTGCGCCATCACACAGGTCCTAAAACAGTAGACAGTTAAACGGGTTCAACGATATTAATAACATAACAGAAATAACCATAATATAATGTTAATATCAGTAATAATATAATAATAATAACATATTCATGACAATGAGAATAATAATAACAACTTAATTAATGATAATGATATAATAATAATAATATGGCACAATTATAATATCATCATAATCATAATAGCAATATTAATATAATATAATAATAGCATAATCATAATAATAATGACAACAACATAATAATACAATAATAATGATCATAACATAATAACATAATAATATCAATAATAATTTAATAATAATAATAATAATAGCATAACCACAATATAATGCTAATATCAACATTATATTAATAATAATATAATCATAATGATAATAGTATATTAATAATAATAATAATAATAACAATAATGTAATAATATTGACATAATAATAATAATATAACAATAAAAATAAAAATAATAACAATAATAATAATAATAATAATAACAATAATAATAATAGAAATAATAATAATAATAATAATAATAAAAATGATAATATGATAATAATTATAATAATGATAATAATAATAATATGATAATAATAATAATAGTAATAATAATAATATAATATGATGATGATGATAATAATAATAATAATAATAATAATAAGATGATAATAATTATAATAATAACATAATAAAAACAATAATACAAATAATAAAACAAAAAAGGGGGGTTACCTGCAACGTGGAGGACGCGGGGTGAGGGAGGCTGCTGCGGCAAGGCGGAGGAGGCCGGTGCGGTGAGGTCGTAGGCCGGAGGTAGTGGAGTCGGACGGCAGGGGTGCGGCGACGAAGGGAGTCGGGACGGGACAGGGGTGCCGGACGTCGGCAGCTGGACGGGAGCAGCGGGGGTAGTCGGCAGGGGTGAGTGGCGCGGCCGAAGGAGGTCGCCGCAGGTCAAGGCGGAGGAGGGTGATGGCGGTGCTGGGACGGGATAGTGCGGAGGGCCGGGAGCAGCGAGGTGCAGGGGGTGCGGTCCGGCAGAGGGCGTCTGGTAGGGTAGAAACATGGGAGTTGGCAGAGGCGGAGGAACGGCGCATGCAGGCGAGGGGTGCGGGCCAGCGGCAGGACTGTGCAGGGAGGAGGTCGCCCGGCGGAGGGCACCAGAGTGGGAGGCCGCGGGTGCCGGAGGTGGATGGGGAAGGCGCGGCGACGGGCAGAGACCGGGTGCGGGTGCGCAGAGGAGGCCGGGAACGGGGAAGAAGGAGTAGAAAGGGGAGAGAGGGGGGGGGGAATAGGGTGGTGGCTGTGGGAGTAGGGGTAGGGTTAGGGTTAGTTTTAGGTTTATATATATATATATATGTGATAATAATAATAATAATAATAATAACATTATAATAATAATGTAAATAAGCATAATAATAGAAAAACATATTAATAATAATAATAAAATGTATAATAATAATAATAAAACCTTTTAATATTAATAATAATAATAAAACGTTATAATAATAATAATATAAAAACTTTATAATAATAATAATGAAACTTTATGATAATAATGATAATAATGATAAAACTTATAATAATAATAATAAAACTTATAATAATAATAAATAATAAATTAGTTAATTCTAATTATAATTATTTTGATCAAATATTTAAAATAGTAAAATAATTTAAATATAATACACATATATATTTTTATACATATATAGATATATATACATAACATATATAGAGCTATATGTATATATACATAATTATACATATATATATAAAACATATATAAACATATATACGATAAAATTAACTTTCATATTAATAACACAACTTAAAAAAAAGTAATAATAAAATATCAACATAAAAATTATAATATGTAAAACGCCGGGTGAACACACTGTCACTCGGGCTGAACGCACGGTCACCGCTAACGATTCGGTGACCGCCCACCGGCACAAAACCACCAATCGCAATTAATCTTCGAAAAATTTAAACCGGGACCAAGAAAGGAGAAAAATTACAGACATCCACGGTTGGGGTGTGATAGTAAATACACCACACAAAAGGAAATATTGTCCAATGTATCATGAATTTCACGGGAATAAAAAGTGAGATGAAAATCTCCTTATGAAAATTCGGCAGCCTAACGGCGCCACATACAACTTCCAAAAATGGATTTATGAGATCAAATAGAGTCTCTCATCATATTAACATAAAATTTACAGTAATAGGATTATTTAAAATAACATCCCCCAACATAATAAAGAGGAGCTTAAAGTAAGTTACATAAAAAAGAGTACTTAAAAAAAGAGAGAGGTAGGATCCCTTACCTCAAGTCTGACTTGTTCTTGTTCGTTTCTTTATATTCCTGAATAATAAACGTTGGTCAATTTATAATTGCTTAAGTACCTCCTTTAATGATTATTATTAATTTCATATCAAATATTATAATGTTTAATAATTGGTTAATAATGTGAGTTCATATCAGACGTTTTTGTCGATGTTTGGTACATGAGTCAAAAATGAACTTGTTTGAAAATGATTGTCCATGTAGTTATAAGTAAATCATCCCCAAAATCGTATTAAGGATTTTAATATCATATATATCCAGTACATATTCATTTTAAACTATTCCTTAACATTTGGAGATAAAAAGAAATGAAATGCACCGTTCATGGAGACGGTAGGCCGTACGTACGCATGAACGCTACTTTCATTTCTTTGTCATATTAATGGAACTAAAAATATATGAGAGAGATATATATTATAATTCCAGTATACTATATATTTTATATATGTCACATATGTTCATTAATCTCATTTTTTATACATTCCATGTATTTCATGAACGAGTCAAATCACTTGGGGGGCAGTAGTCCACACTTCCTCGTATAAAATAATCACATTTGCACAACATGAAAAGCATAAAGGTATATTTTAAATATAAAATACAGAAGCATTGAGGGGAAATAAATATAATATATATCATATAAAAATAGTTTCATCATAATGACCACCATGAGAGGTGGTAGGAGAGGATAGAACAATCATCGTTTCGTGAGGCAGTAATTCGCCATCCCCAGAAACAGTATGTTAATTAACCATTAGACAGAGGTGTGTGTAATTGTAGCTCTAATATTTCTCATAAAAATATCTTAGTATGTTGAAGATACTGGTGTTATTACAAAATAATGGAATAAAAATAGTTTATGGGGTTGGAGAAGCAAAATAAAACAAAAGAACATTAGGGAAGACTTTACCTTTAAATCGGGTAACTCCCCTTGGTTTGAACCAAAAGGGTTTCTTGAAGAGATTTATACCTAATGGAAGGATTATAGGATGATTAGAGGGATGTCTAGAGATAAAATGATTAGAGTTTGGCCGAGACAAAGGCTTCAGATGTGTGGGTAAGGAGGTGGAGGTGGGGGACTTTTATAAGAGGGAGGAGGGGCACTCTTGGAATATCTTGAAACGTTACTTTATTATAAAATGCTTTTCGGATATTAAAGGTATCAGAATTATATATTTATTGGTTAAGTTAATAAGGGTTCTAAATAAACCCATTAAATAGGTTTTTGATGAGTGTAAATATTAGATTTTACATTATCTTCCCATTATATTTAAATCGTTCATTAATGAGGTAATCACTGCATCATCATGGTGTCATAAATAAATTTATTTATTTAATGTATAAAAATTATAAAAAAAATATCATGATGTAGAAAATATTTTTATATTTCTAATAAATATTTATAGTCAAAAATATGACTTGTATAACCCCATGTAAAAATTGTTTTAGTAAAACAATACATGTTTGTGACAATTTAATTTTAACTGTAAAAAAAATGTTATTAGTGTCATTTTCCTACCAAAGTGGCTTCATGGGGTCCCCAAGTTGACCCATGGATTGTCTTGGTCGGTCATGACTCATACAATAAGTTAATGACATGTGTCAATGTAATTTCATATTATTATAACATTATCTTTACCTTAATTTACACTAATTACCTTCAATCGCGATTAATAAAACTTAAAAATTACTATTCACCAAAAAATTATTTTAATCCCATTGAACCAAATTTTACATAATAATGACAACCATGTATGTAGGATTTTTGAAATTTAAATCATAGAAGTGGTAAAGTTTCATTTAAACAAAAAATCAGTTTTTAACTACCACTTAGTGGTTTCACAATTCATTAACAATTGAAGTTTTTCAGAAAAATACCAAAAATTCACCCTAAGCTATATTTGATATACCAAATTCAAAAATGATGTCTATTTTAAAAAATTAATAATATATAAGTTGAATTAATTAATTTAATAATTAATTCAAGTTGTCAGAACAAATAGCATGATTTTAAGAAACAATATTTATTAAAATATTGACACTAGTTTAAGTCTGATTTCAATGTGAAATTAATTCCAATGACGACCCTTGGATTAAATGGTAAAAATATATTCTAAATGAACTTTAAAACCAATTCAAAATATGATCTAATCATATATATAAATTATATTAAAAAAAGGTTTTGAATTAAAATACAACATTTTCACTATTCATTAAAAAATGAACTTTATCGGAAAAATACCAAAAATTTACACAAAGTAAATTTTGATGTCCCGATTCTAAAGAAGAATTTTATTTGGTCCAATAGAATGTATAAGAGTGAGTAAAACAACATTAAATAGGGTTCACCATCAATAGGTGATAAATCGACCTTTTAGTGAATTTTAGAGTATTTGTGCTTAAAATTTATTCCTATTCTTATTTTAAGACTTTATCTTTTATTGGATAAATGTAAAAACATTTAACAAACATATAAACTCATATTTTAGTTATTTCTATTCATTCCCACAAATACAATAGCTATACATTAACTACCATTTTAATTAATATTATTTTGTTATTAGAGTGCAACATAAGATTTCAAAAAACTTGTTGTTGCGTATTGGGTACGCCATTGAGCATAGCGTTACATTTAAAGTAATATTAATATTTTATTAAAAAATATTAATAAATATGAAAATTTAATATTCTTTATTTACCTGGGATGTTACATTTAGTGTCTTTGGATACTCTGAACATAATCCTCTAATCATGGCGAACGATCTTCAACATCTCCCATTAAGAACTTCCCCATTTGTTTTCTTACCTAAAACCTTTCTTTATATCCTGGGGAAAAGAAAACATATAAAGGGTGAGCTCAAATTCTCAATAAGTGCAATCATAGAGAAAATAAAACAAACCATATACATTTGAACATAAAAACATGAACATAATGTTTAAACATCAAAATCTTGAGCAATGAAATAAAACATGGTAGTACGTAAGTCATAGATCATAAAGTAGCCTTAGTCATGATAAAATAGCATGGGAATAAAACATGTAATTGTGGAAAACCATTAATCACATGATATGATTTCCATAGTATCCATGGTATTGCTGCCAAGACCATCTTAGTGGAAAAAGTCCCTTTCTGAATCAAGTTCACTCCCCATTCCAGTCCCGTATCACTGAACCAGATTAACTTTTCATTCCATCCATGTCTATCTCAAGAGATATAAATCTTTACCCAATTTATTGGAGGGAGATATAGTACCACCCATATCATAATGAAATCATTCTTATGTGTTGCACAACATAAACATAAATCATTCATCATAACCCAAAGAATAAAATGGGTTTCATAAACATCCTCCCATCATAACATAATTCATATAAAACAAATGGATATAATTTCATCATAATAAAATTGAAACCATGTAAATCATAGAGAAATTATAATTGAAATAGACACATATGAAATAATGTCATCTTAGATGGAAAATAGTTTTGACAAAACACTTGAAATGAATTCTTGAGGAAAATGTCATTTCTTCTTCGAAATTATTTTCTTTTCACAAAATGCCATGAAATTTAAATGAAAAGAATTTTGTTCAAAATATACATGAAATATTTCAGAGGAAGCTTCATGAAAATAAGGCTTTATGAAACTGTAAAAATCTGTTCATGATGTATAAGTCAAAAAAACATTCTTCTCATACTTTTGCCCGAAAAGTCAAAAAGTACTTCGTGTGGTAAAAAAAGATTCCTTTCATACCATGTAGTAAAAGTAAAAAATGGGTAAAAATGACTTTAAACATACATTAATCCATTTTTAGGAAACATGGACATGGATGATAAATATAACCCTAGTAAATACTTATGAATAAACAATCTCGGATAAAAATGAGATTTGAAAGGTTATCCATTACCTTATGTCTGATATGATTCGTATGTATCTAAACCTTCTGTTTAATGGTTTAAATAATGTCATTTACTTATTACAGAATAATATTCATTGTTATGATATCATATATAGTTCATTTATGACATTATATTACATGTTCTATTGTAAATTCATGTTAATGTAGCATTTTGGGTAAAATCATTTCATTTATCATCCGTGTTCTGACTTGTAATTATTAATATGATTACTTAGATCATGATTGCTTACTTCTAGAATGTGTAACATGATTTATATATAATATATTTTTATAATATACGTATATATAATAGATCGATAAATGGAATGAAATACACCGTTCATGGAGACGGTATGTCGTACGTACGCATGAACGTTGTTTTCGTTTCCTTATTAAATTCAATGGAAGTAAGTAAATAACATATAAATAAGTCCAGTATCATTAATATTTCATATATTTTATGATTATTTAATATATATACTTTATAAACATTCTTTAATGGTTAACATGGAGAATAAATATCATTGCGTCGTGGAGACGGTAATCCATACGTACACACAAGCGATGATATCGTTCCAATAATTATTGAATGGAATTAAGGTGGAAGATATAATATCTCTGAATTAGTATCATGATATAATTACCGTATATATAGAAATTATTTACACCATTATACCCATCTAATTCAGGTGGTGGTGGAAAAACAGATTACACCACTGCGTGGAGAGGATATTTCGTACGTACGCACACGCAGTGATTTCGTTTTCCATAAGATGGATAGAAGGTGAAATGGAGTTGTTTCATATTTATAATATCATATCATTATATTAGTGACACTTATTGTATTACTTTACAATGAAAAAACTAAATAATATAATGTTGAAGAAGAAAGAAACTTGAAAATATCAGTAGGAGAGATTACCTCTTTTTCGACGCACCACTTTTATGCTTCCTCTTAAGGAACTATAGTTGGTATTATGAGAAGACCCGAACCTCCAGAATTTTTCTAGGGAAATGTAGAAAATAATTGGGTAGGTTTTGGCCAATATTGAAATCTCAAATTGTTGTGAAGAGGAGAGGGAGGATGTGCCCTTTTATTAGGGAGGAGAGGGGAACCTTAAAAATATTAATTTATAAAAAAATCAAACCCCACATAAAAACCACCAAAAATGACTCATATTCGAAGAATAGATGATATAGGGTTGTGATTTCATCAACCAATAAAACTTATACATGTTGGAAATTTATTTTAAACCTTATCAACTTGATTTATCCTTATATAATTTATTTAATCTTATTTTTGGTAATAAGATTCTAAATTTTAAATTCTTATAAATAATTACTTATGTTTTGTGAAATCTCCATAATTGGATAACTTATGAAATTGTTGACCATATAAATTATAATTTATAATTTTTAAATATTTTTGTGAATTTTAAACAATCTAATAATTTGTTATTTTTATAAAATAACAATAGTATTAATTTTGAAAATACTCAATTATTTGAATTTAAATAAATCCCCCACAGAGGATATATTCAAACCAAAAATGTTCAATAGATTCCTAAAATGTTACATTCATCTTGAAAATTTATTTATAACATTACTTAGTTCACGTAATGTTTGTTTTAATATTGATAAAACCATTAATTTGACATTTCTCTTAATAAAAAAATAACTACAAAATTATTGTATAATCATTTAATATACTTATTATTTGCATAAAAATTAAAAATAAAATCCTATGATAAATATAAATGTACTAAATTTCATTATAATATTTTTACTCGAATTTATCATCTTAAAATCACAACATTTAAATTGTTATATTTATTATATTATGAAGGTGACATATTTGAAATTATTTAAAATAAAGTAATATAAATGTCCTAATCAGTGTTATAAGACTTAAAATGATCCAAAAATAGACCCTTGGATTCTTAGGGTATAGATAAACTCTACCAATAATTTTTCATCAAGTTTATGGTCCTTTTGATAGGTATTATTATTTTAATAAAAACTATATTATTGATTTTTCACTAAATAAATAATTTCTACATCATCAATGTATAAGATTTTAAGGTAATAAAGTATTTATTAAAAATTAAAAATAAATTACCATGAAAAAGAAAAATAATTTATATTTCAATCGAGTATTTATAATCAAATTTATATTCGGATTCACTATATATTAAAAATAATCGAATTATTAAAGTTTGAGTGAGACATTTCACTTTCCTTTAAATAAACGAAATAAAAGGTCTTAATCAAATAGAAGTGGTCTCCATTAGATTAAATTTCGACACAAGTATGATTTAGGGTAAAATATAATCATCCAATTATATTAGGTCAAATTTTAGGGTAATTTTATAATATTATAATTACCCTTAATTACCCGATTTACCTTTAACTATGGAAAATAAAATTTACTGTAGTTACTATTCATAATGCCTAAAAATGAAAAGTATCTTATTAACATAATTTGGACCTACTTATTCCTAATATGGAATCCATTTTTCCAAATTAAAATTACATAAGTTGCATTAATTAATTTAAAATTAATCCCGTTGTCAAGAAAATGAGTTTTAAATGTTAAAACATTGCAAAAGATTGAAATGATTTTACCTATGAATTCAATGTAAAATCAATGATAATGACATACATTATATTAAATTGTAAAAATATATTCTATTTATAATTTAAAACAATTTACTATTGTTATTTAACCATATAAATTATCTCGATTAAAAAAGTTGTTTTTAAGTAAAATTTAGCGTGTTTTTACTATTCATCAAAATAAGAACACTGTTAGAAAATATCTAAACATTATCCAATTTAAAATTTTATATCCTATTTCAAAATAAGAAGTTTGTTTTGTAAAATTGAACTTATAAACTTTTAAAAAATTATATTTAAAACGGTTGTGCCATCAAAAGGCGGCAAAACTGCATTTTTTGAAAAATACTTATTTTACCTGAAAAATTTATTTTGTTCTCATACCATGTTCTAGAAAATGTGTAAGATGAATAATAATGTTATAAAATTAAAAATGAAGATAATAATATTCATAACATCTAGTTCATAATAATATTATAACCATATATCGTGGTTTAGTAAAACCCGGTATTACGTACAACACATGCTATCGAGGAAGGTCGGGATTGTGTTTAATGCAAGCCAAGTCAGGGTTGCGTGTAGTGAAAGACTCTTTTATTGTTGCGTATAACAGAATAAAACCATATTTCATTTATACATTGAATATGTATATATACACATATTCAATGTTGCAAAGAATAACTGTTATCAAACGAAATTGAAATTGTGTGTAACACGATCCAAGAATAGCATTTAGTATACTACAAGCTAATACAGTGTTGTGTATAGCTCAAGATAATCTTGGTGTAGCGTAAAACAGAAGATGGAAAAGAATATATCCCACAAAATCTCAGGTTTTTACATTCTACCCCACTTAAAATGAATTTTTCCCTCAAAATTCGTTAGAGTTATAAATGGTTTACTACTTTAAAGTTTCTTCCATAGAAACCCATATCATAAACAGGAATACTAAAACTTAATTTTAAAAAATGAGGTATGAAACATAATGGTGACCAAAATTACCTCCTCACTAGGTTTCAACGTAGGATAACATAGGTGAAAATATGGATATGGAAGAAAATCTAACCATCAAGTTCTGATGGAGAGTGGTAGAGAACATGGCTATGATGTAGCCAATAATCACAAAGCCATAAATTTGTGATGATCTAAGGTACTATCTGATTCAATCAAATATAAGAGAACTAGCAAATCATTTTTTGTTTTCAATATCATTTCCCTAAAGTTGGAAAATATGAGTTAAAAGGAATACTTACTTGATTTTGTTACAATCTCACCGTTGTTCATGCCTTAAGCAATTTCCACTTCATCTCATAAAGAAATGAAGTTGAATTTGTCATTATTGAAGTGTTAGTAGATCATGTGATAGAATGATGGGTCACTCCATCTGTATCAAACAAAAGGTTAGCAAAAGGTATCAAATATACATAAGTCCATCTATGGTGAGGTTAATCGTAAATGGTTCCTAAAACGGACTTATACTTCATCTATCATACCGCTTAAGAAAATAAAACTAGTTTCTACTAACCAGGGACTTCCTGTAAGCCAGTGGTAGGCGATAAAGGCCTCCCACAGTTTGGTTGTGGGTTTGATTCCCTCAGCCCTGTCCGACGTGATAGGTTATCACCCGTCCAGTAGGTTGTCCCTTTTTCTAAAACTACATTATTATAACATTCCTACAATAATATCAAAAATAGTTCTAGCCTTCAAAAATTATATCTTATGTCTAACTTAATTCATTCCAATCGTTAGGCTTATCCAAAATATTTCTAACCAAACTCATAGTATAAACAAAACAATTACTAGATATTTAATCTACCAAGCATGTGAATACAATCATTTATCCCCCAGATATCATAAGATATATCTTGTTGATTGCATTCCAAACATGTGAATACCTTAATATGGTATTCTATAAAAAAATGAATACCCATTGAACCTTATTGAAAAAATGAATGTTATCAAAAGTTAACTCTTTCCACATACCAAAATCCCAAAATTCTGTATACTCAAACCATGATATCACTTTGTCCTTATACCAGTCATGAGATCATTAATACTATCAAACATCTCATTATCTCCTTATCCTTTCATTATGCACATATCATCTACCTTCCAAAAATATTTGAATAAACTTTTATGGTTACCGGTACCATTCAACATATAATTTCATATACTTTAGGAAAAAAAATAGTTTAACAATCCTTAGATGTGTCTTTATTCCATAGTACCATTACCTATACAACATAACTCTTGAAAAACATAAATCATTCCACTACCTTCTTAAACCATTGACCGAGCTTGAACAATTCTTTCATCTCACGTATCATTTGTAGTCTCCTCATCATCATCAACATAAATACTACCCATATGTCCATGCTGATTCACTTCATGAGACTTTCCCTTAGGGAATTGGTTTGCATAATGCCCATACATTACAAATTTAAAACATTTAATTGTTTTTATGTATTAGCAATACCATTATCCTTGTCCATACTGTTAATTGAACCTTTTCCTTTATACTTTCTCGCTTTGTGTCCTTCTTTTCCGCACCCAAAGCATCTTCCAGTTTCTTTGAAACATTCTCCTTGATGCCTCTTCCCGCATGATTTACATGAGGGAAATTGAACATTCTTTCCTCTATGATCATCATGAAACTCCATCTTTCTCTTATTAGTCATGTCAGGAAACTTACCAAAGTTGATATTATTGATCATATTTTGAGATTTCTATTTAGGAAAAATAATGATGTTTGGACTTCCAAATCCCATTTTATTTGGTTTATCATGAAGAATATCATTCCATTGTCCTTTATATCCTCCATTAATGTGAATCTTCTTGTTTCCATCGATTTTCTAAAACCCAAAAAGAATAGTGTGAGAGGAAAAAATCATGCTAGGAAAACAACATAATAAAGGGGAGTACCTTCAATATATAACATCTTAGGTTTAATTATAAGATTTTTACCATAATTCTAGGACTATAACTTATACGTATAGTTATCCTTAGAGATATCCCTAGACATACCTTATAAATATATCTAGGGATTTCAATAATGTTTTCACATCCTAGTTTCCTATGGATAACTAAACCTTTCCTCTGATATCAACTGTAGAGACCCAAATCATGACGTACATGGAAATTACATTACTTTTTGCAGAATAATTAATTCATAACAAAAACGGACACACAAGGACCGTAATTGTTTAGTGTCTTTGGAAAATCGGAACATAATCTTCTAGTCATGGTGAAAGATCTTCAATATCTCCCATAAAGAACTTCCCCTTTAGTTTTCTTACCTAAAACCTTTCTTTATATCATGGGGAAACGAAAACATATAAAGGGTGAGATCAAATGCTCATTAAGGGTAAGCATAGATAAAATAAAACAAACCATATACATTTGAACTTAAAAACATGAACATATTGTTTAAACATCAAAATATTGAGCAATGAAATAAAACATGGTAGTCCATAAGGCATAGATCATATAAGAACATTAGTCATGATAAAATAGCATGGAAATAAAACATGTAATTGTGGAAAACCATTAAGCACAAGATATGATTTCCATAGTAGCCAAGGAATTTATTCCAAGACCATCTTAGTGGAAAAAGTCTATTTCTGAATTGAGTTCACTCCTCGTTCCAGTCCTGTATCACTAAACTAGATTAACTTGTCATTCCAGCCATGTCTATCTCATTAGATATAAATCTTTACCCAATGAATTTGAGGGATATATAGGTCCCACCTATCTCATAATGAAATCATTCTTACCTGTGCCACAACATAAACATAAATCATTCATCATAACCTAAAGAATAAAATGGGTTTCATAAACGTCATTTCATCATAACATAATCCATATAAAACATTCTTCTCATGCTTTTGCTGGAAAATTCAAAACGTGCCTCGTATGTTAAAAAAAGAAAAATTCCTTACATACAATGTAGTAAAAGTCAAAAATGGGTAAAAATGACTTTAAACATCCATGAATCAATTTTTAAAAAACATGGACATGGATGATAAATATTACCCTAGTAAATACTTACGAATAAAAAATCTCGGATAAAAATGATATTAGAAAAGTTATCCCATACCTTATGTCTGATATGCTATGTATATAATTGATACTCCTATTTAATGATTTAAATAATGTCATTGACTTATTACAGAATCATATTCATTGTTATGATATCATATATGGTTCACTTATGACTTTATATTACCCGTTCTTTTTTAAATTCATGTTAAAGTAGTGTTTTGGGTAAAATCGTTTCATTTATCATCCGTGTTTTGACTTGTAATTATTCATATGATTACTCAGATCATGATTACTTACTTCTAGAATGTAAAAAATGATTTATATATAATATATTTTCAGAATATACATATATATAATTGATGGATAAATGGAAAGAAATAAACCGTTCATGGAGACGGTATGCCATACGTCTGCATGAAATCTATTTTCATTTCCTTATTAAATTGAATGTAAGTAAGTAAATAACATATACATAGGTCCAATATCATTAATATGTCATATATTTTATGATTATTTAATATATATACTTTATAATGATTCATTAATGGTTAACTTGAAGAATAAATCTGATCACATGGTGGAGACGGTAATCCGTACGTACGCACAAGCGATGATATCGTTACCATAATTTTTGAATGGAATTAGAGTGGATGATATAATATCTCAGAATTAGAATAATTTTATAATTACCATATATATAGTTGATGTGGTAGTGTTTTATCACTCTTTTCCACATCTTTTGTATATTTTTATTGAATTGTTTATACCAAAATGTTTATTTTTAGTAAATAATTGATAATTGTTGTGTTTTTGTACTTTTCTATGTAAAATAATTAATTCTAGTTTAAAACATGTGGTTTAATGTACTTTAGAGTCATTTTAAATAATTCTTGAATTAAATTAGTTTTGCAAATTATACTTTTATTCATATAATCTTTTATTTTTATAATTTTTCATTCTAGTTTGTTTATTAATGCATTTATTAAATTAACTAATTTTGTATTCTTTAAATTGTAAATAAAAAACTCTTTTTGGTTTTGTTGTCTTTTAATAATTTAATTAGTTTTAAAAATTAAATTTTATTCGTTTAATATTTTTATTCTTTAATTTAATTAGTTCTTTAATTGATTGGTTAATCAATTTAAGCATATAATTGTAAATATTTCATTTTGTTATTTAGTTTTGTATGTTTATAAATTTTTAACACAAATTAATTCATTCTTTTAAATAACGTTTTACTAAATTAATTATTTTACTTTGTGTTTTTAGTTTTTAATTCTGCTCTATTTAATATAATTTTTTAGTATATTTATTTTTTAGTTTTATTAAATTATTTTATTAATTTAATTTTCTTAGTTTTGTTTGTTCACAGGTGTTGCAGTCGCGTGGTGACCTCCCTCACCGATACACAAATCCTCACTGATACACAAAACCTCACTGGTAGCAGTGACCTCTCTCACCGATACACATATCCTCACTGATACCTCGCTGCTTTACCTCACCGTTACACTTTTTATTACCTCACTGATACACCTTGCACCTCACTATTATATTTCTCCTCACCGATACAACCCTGCCTCTAATCCTCACCAATATACCAATCCTCACCGATACATTTCATCCTCATTGAAACCTCTCCTACTCCAATCCTAACTGATACTTTTCTCACCAATACCTCTCCCACTTCTAGCAACATCCCTCCTCTCTACTTCATCGACTCCATGCCTCCGCCCTCTGCAAGCCCCACACACCAGCAGAAAAAAATTCAACATGCAGCAATACACAAAATTTCAAACAGACACAACATTGAACCAGAATTCCACAACAACTTGAAGATCAAAGAAACCCCCAATAAAATTATAGATCCACCGAGACCTATTAAAACAAGAAACTCATGATATGAACCCCCTTGCTGCTTCCTCCCCTGAACCTCCAACACAAACCCCAACCTGCGCCGTCAGAACACCTACTCGCCTACTTCATCCTTAAGCCAAACTGAGACACCTCCACACCATAGCCACGTCACAAACCCTCATCGAGACCTCCCTACCATCCACCTCCGGCCACATCCACCCTGTTGGCCGAACTAGAAGACCCCCTTGTCCGCGCCGCACAGCCGCGTTCCACCCGACGCCGCCGACCCACTGAAACCCCCAACCTCAGCCCCGGTCAAACCCCAACTCACCTTGCTTAGCCACCACTCTTAATCTGCCTCCGCCTTGGCCTCGAATCCCAGTTTCACCCCTCGCCATTCCTGAATCACCCATGTCGCCCCTCAGTTCCCCTGTTGAGCTGCACTCTCCCCGCATCGCTTGAAGCTAAGCCCCTCCTCTCCTCTCTGTCCATGTCACCAGACTCGAACCCCCCCTCCTTTTTGTGTTTTATTTTATTTTTAGTTATTTTTTATTTTATTATATTATAACATATAATATGATATATATAGTATGTAATATATATGATATACTATACTATATTAATAACAGGTTTAATCATAATAGTATATATGCTTTTATATATCATAATAATATATGTATTAAACTAATATAATAGATAATAATATTGATATTAACATACATAATAAATATAATTAGTATACCATTAATAATATATAATTGTGTACATTAATTTTTATGTATGTGTAAGTATATTAATAAAAGTATATAAGCTTATTAACGTATTTTATTTCATATATGTTATTAATAGTTGTTATTTTAATAATAATATTAGATATCAGTATTCTTATTTTAGTGATTTAAATATATAGTAAAGATAACATCAGTTCTTTCATTTTTGACTCACGTGCATTTTTTTGCAGAGGGAGGGTGGCTCGCCACGCGAGCACCATTTGATTCAGTTAGGAGCAACTGCTCTGGTGACCAACGCGCAAGGAGCAACATGGTGAAAGACCCACGTGGAAGCCTGGGAACTCCACGGGGGGAGATTCTAGAGACTTATGTTTGGTGATGAATGGTCGAGAGGCGGGAGAAGCACAGAGGAAGAGATCTAAGCAGGAGGGGAGCGAAAGAGGGGAACACCATTCCATCCAAAGAGTGAGGCATCGAGACTTTTGTTCGACACGGTATGGGGAGCAGAGCAGAAGGAACTTACACGATCTTCCTTGGAGCATATTGGAGTACGAGATCAGAGCATTTTCACACCTCTATTCCTAGGGCGGTACGTCGAGCTCTTCCCAATATCACTTCCACCATTGAGAAACATTATATAGTACTTTCAGGAGAAGTAGCAGGGAGTTCAACTTTTTAGTTTTTCTTATGCTCTGTTTCAATACAACTCAATTTAGTATGAACTTCATTATTTCGTACTCTACTGTTGCATTAAAACCATCCACTATGTCCGACTAATCTTTTTGGGAGAAATAAGTTGGTTGATTGATTTGATTAAATATCATTCATGAACTACACCACTTAATTGGATTGTCTCTCTTACTATTCGCAAAAGAGCTTATTTTCAAAACAACAAGATCGTGTGAAAACCGATCTTGTTTGTACCATAATAAAAACTGTTTCAATCTAAGTAATTCACTAACAAGTGAATTATTCTCTAAAGAGAGAGTCACACCGAACTCAACTGACAAGTTGATCTCGGTGACTGCTAACTTGATTTCACCATTTGATGGAATGACTTTTATAGTCGAGGGACTGTAAGAGCTATTTCATCACAAGCTGACCAGACGACAACTTTGGCCAGTTACTCTTAGTCGGATCCATGCTCTTCAATCAAAGTTCATGAATAAGGTTGAGCAGCAACAAATCGGCCATTGGACTTCCCCCTTACTCATCTTTAGGTTGTTTGCATCACAATTCATCTTGCTTCTCTGCTTTGTCTACTCCCTTGTACTCACTAGCTCTACCTTCATCTTCATACACTAAATATCTTTCACTTCACTTCACCACCACAAATTTCCTTTGATCGATTTTTTTCATGTGTGTTTTTGTTTTGTTTTTTTAGAACATCAAACACAACAACATGCCTCCCTATGGTTCGACCCTGTCTTGCTACTGCACTAAGTAGTAAGTAGGTATAAATTTTAGTTTGTCTCTTGAGTCCAAAGACATGCGAGCGGACAAATTTTACACTATTATACCCATCCATGTAAGGTGGTGGTGGAAAAACAGATTACACCATGGTGTGGAGACGGTATTCCGTACGTATGCAAGCGCGATGATTTATTTTTCTGTAAGATGGATAAAAGGTGAAATGGAGTTGTTTCATATTTATAATATCATATCTGTATATTAATGACACTTATTGTATTACTTTAAAATGAAACAACTAAAGAATATAATGTTGAAGAAGAAAGAAACTTGAAAAAATCGGTAGAAGAGATTACATCTTCTTCAACACACCACTTTTAAGCTACCTCTTAAGGCACTATAGTTGGTATTTTGAGAAGACCAAAACCTCCAGAATGTTTCTAGGGAAGTGGAGAAGAGAAATGGGCAGGGGTTGGCCGATTTTAAAGGCTCAAAGTGATGTGAAGAGGAGAGGTAGGCGGTTCCCTTTTATAATGGAGGAGACAGGCACCTTTAGAAATCTCAAAAATATTAATTTATAAAAAAAATCAAACCCCACATAAAAACCTCAAAAAATGAATCATATTCTAATTTTAGATGGTATAGGGTTGTGATCTCATCAACCAATAAAATTTAGACATGTTGGAAATTTATTTTAAACCTTATCAACTTGATTTATCCTTATTTAATTTATTTAATCTTGTTTGTGGTAATAAGATTCTAAATTTTAAATTGTTATAAATAATTAATTATGTGTTGTGAATTGTCCATAATTTGAAAATTATGATATTTTTGACCATATAAATTTGAATTAATAATTTTGAAATATTTTTGTGATTTTTAAACAATTTAATAATATGTTATTTTTATAAAATAACAATAGTGTTAATTTTGACAATATTCAATTATTTGAATTTAAATAAAATCCACACAGAGGATATATTCAAATCAAAATTTTTAATAGATTCCTAACATGTTATAGTCATCTTTAAATTTTTTTATAACATTACTTAGTTCACGTAATGTTTATTTTAATATTTATAAAACCATTTATTTGATATTTTTCTTAATAAAACAATTACTACATCATTTTTGTATAATCATTTAATATAATTATTATTTGCATAAAAATTTAAAATAAAATCCTATGATGAATATAAATATACTAAATTTCATAATAATATTTTTACTCGAATTTATCATCTAAAATCACAATATTTAAATTGTTTTATTTATTAAATTACGAAGGTGACATCTTTGACATCATTTAAAATAAAATAATATAAATGTGCTAATCAGTTTTATAAGACTCAAAATGATCCAAAAATAGATCCTTGGATGATTAGGGTATATATAAACTCTACCAATAATGTCTGGTCAATTTTATGGTCGTTTTGATAGGTATTAGTATTTTAATAAAAACTATATTATTTATTTTTCACAAAATAAATAATTTCTACATCATTAATGTATAAGATTTTAAGGTAATAAAATATTTATTAAAAAATAAAAATAAATTACCATGATAAAGAAAAACATTTTAGCTTTAAAATGAGTATTTGTAATCGAATTTATATTCTGTATAACTATATATTAAAAATAATCTAATTGTTATAGTTTGAGTGATACATTTCACTTTCCTTTAAATAAACTAAATAAAAGGTCTTAATCAAATACAAGTGGTTTCGATTAGATTTTATTTCGACCCAAGTATGATTTAGGGTAAAATATAATCGTCCAATTATATTAGGACAAGTGTTGGGGTAATTTTATAATATTATATTTACCCTTAATTACCTGATTTACCTTTAACTATGGGAAATAAAATTTACCATAGTTACTATTCATAATGCCTAAAAATAAAAATTAGCTTATTAACATAATTTGGACCTAATGATTCCAAATATGGAATCCATTTGTTTCAAATTCAAATCACAAAAGTGGCAGAAATTAATTTAAAATTAATCCTGTTGTTAAGAAAACAAGTTTTAAAAGTTAAAGCATTGCAAAAGATTGAAATGATTTTACCTATGAATTCAATGTAAAATCAATGATAATGACATAAATTATATTAAATGGTAAAACTAAATTCTATTTATACTTTAAAATAATTTAATATTATAATTTAACCATTTATATTATCTCGATTAAAAAATTTGTTTTTAAGTAAAATTTAGCGTGTTTTTACTATTCATCAAAATAAAAACATTGTCAGAAAAATATCAAAACTTTATCCAATGTAAATTTTTATATCCTGATTCAAAAAAAGAAGTTTATTTTGTAAAATTGAACTTATTAACTTGTCAAAAATTATATTTAAAATGGTTGTGCCATCAAAAGGTGGAAAAATTACATTTTTTTAAAAATACTTATTTTACCCGAACAATTTATTTTGTTCTCATACAATGTTCTAGAAAATGTGTAAGATGAATAATAAGGTTATAAAATTAAAAATTTACCTAATAATATTCATAATGGCTTGACCATAATAATATTATAACCATATATCGTTTTTTAGTGAAACCCGGTATTGCGTACAACACATGCTATCGAGGAAGGTTGTGATTATGTGTAATGAAAGCCATGTCAGGGTTGTGTGTAGTGCAAGACTCCTTTGTTGTTGCATATAACAGAATCCAACCATATTTCATTTATAAATTAAATATATATATGCACACACTCAATGTTTCATAGAATAAATATTATCAAATTAACATTAAATTGTCTGTAACACGATCCAAGAATATTGTTGCATATACTGCAAGATAATACGGTGTCTCATATAGCGCAAGATAATCTTGGTGTAGCGTAGAACAGAAGATTAAAAAAATATATCTCATAAAATCTCGGGTTGTTACATGAACACTCAATTAGTGATATCATGATTGCAAGTCAATCTTGGAGAACCTATGAGCTTCCCTTAATTGATCGAACATATCATAAATGCATGGAAGTGGATATCAATTCTTTATCATAACATGGTTACAATTATGATTATCAACACACATCCAATGAGTCCCGTATTCCTTCTTCACAAACAAAACCGGTGTTGCCCACAGAGACGCACACGGTCGAATGAAACCCTTACTTTAAAGCTCCAATAACGACACTTTAAATTCACATAACTCTATTTGTTCCATCCTATAAGACGAAAGGCAAATAGGATTTCTTCCCAGAAGGAGATCAATTCTAAACTCCACATCTATTAGAGATGGTAACCCTAATATGTTCTTGGGAAAGACATCTGTAAATTCATCCACAACAACTATAAAACTATTTTCATTGATCTCTTCCATTGATACCAAAGTCAACACTACCAACAGATATGATATCATTCCCATCATTGGTGCCAACAAGCTCTTTGCACCTTTTTTTACAATCCCCTCTCTTCTTAAGAGATGATCGATGCCATCCTCAGTAATGAAACTAACTATTCTCCTATAATAGTGGATTTGTGCCTTGAATGTTATCTGCCAGTCCATACCCATGATTACATCACAGACATCTATATCCAACATCATGAAGTCCCATTTCAGCTCATCTCCATCAACAGTTATTTCACAAGATCTACTCATGAAGGCTCAAAATTCTTTTTTATGTGAGTGGAGTTCATATATTTATCATAGAAAGCATCATTTCATGTTTTCAACATATAGAATAGGTTCCCCAGTTCTTGTTCATCTAAGTGATAGAGTTATCAGCTCTTCTAGTGAAGACAACGATACTTCCTCCACATGTAATTTTAGTAGTTACAGATATCGTAAACAAAGTATCCAGTTGAAGTCCCTACTAAACAGTTTGAAAATCCTGAATGATGCTTTAGACCAACTATTGGTTCACCCGTGGCTTGGGTGAAACAAAATAATCAATAGACTCTTCGGGTTGGTTTCAACGACGTCTACCAGGTTCTATTTTCAAAACTCACAACAAACTCCATCAATATCACTATCTAGAAACTGCTGGTTTATCCTTAAAAATTCTATCACATCATCTATCACAACATTGTTTTTCAAAACAATCTTTTTCCCATGTTCATCCTTTTTGAAAACACATCCCATGATTTTGAAAATTAAACCATTTTCAAAATAGGATGAGCATATTCTTTTTCAAAATATTTCATTTGAAAAAAGATTCCATACTTTTTAAAAAATTATCACTTTTTTTCACAACATGAATATTTCCTCAAAATGATGTATTCACTCCTAGTTGGAAGTCGTTCCACTACAATGCATTTCATTCTCATATCATTAGCTAAACCCATGACAATGAGATTTCAAAATCCTAGATGTGTCTCCAAACACCTATTTACCCAACTCCCTGGTAGCATGAAGTTCAGCATAAAAGGGTTAGCTATGTATTTTTATTCTATACATGTCAAGTTCCAACAATCTTACTTATTTCTAAGATTCCAACCCAAGGAAAAGACAAGAATGAATTTCATCTCCAAAATAAGGAACATCGATGACTACTTGTTAGGCAAGGACCAAACAAGATGATACCATTTGTACCACCAAGGAAGGACCACACTGATACCGTTTGTAATGACCCACCAATTCTCAATGGCTTGAGAGTACAACGATTCATTACTATGCCTTAAGAGACATCCACAAGACACCTAAGGATGGCAATAAATGACGATGAATTTCAAATAAATGTGGGGGACGATTTACCCTTTAATAAATAAACCAATAAACCAACCAACCATAACCAAACATTTACTATATGATGCATGAACGAATGAATGAAAACTCAACAACTTAATGTATCTAAAATCCACATAAAAGTAAGAAACAATGGAAGAATAACCATGTATCAATGTACACATTAGATAAACAACACAAGACTCTAAAAATAACTCAAGACTCCATGCCCCACAATCTCCAAGATTCATAATCTCCGAACAGCCCAAAAATCATGAGGTAGTTCTAAACATGTGTGAAACATTAACTTTTCCCTTGTCCTAGAAGATAGCATCTAAAAAAGCACCAAAGTGCCAAAGTAGGGTTGAGTATAAAAAATAATAGGTTTTCCCCCAATGACTTCTCTACTCACACCAATAAGATAAAAGAGTTAGAAACAATTTTATAAAACACTTTATATAAAAAAAATTATCTCAAAAATGGCTTATAATTATATATAAAAAAGTTTCCAAAACAATTCATTAACAAAATCATACAAGTGAAATTTAAACCAAATTTCCCAACAAGATATTTTTCAAGAAAAATAACTACAAAATCATTAAAATCATTTCACAATATCTCTTTCTTGGAAGACCCAACCACTCCACAACCCATGAAACCAACCATTCATGCTATGTTAGGACAATTCCATATTCATGAGCAGTTTCTCATTGATCTACCAAGTCTTCACAAGGTAATTGTTTCCCATGTTCCATTAAACCTTTGGCATTGAACACAAGGTCATATTTCAACCAAGCCTCGTATATTCAATTACCATGTGCCATTAATACTTTGGAACGGAGAACAAGGTCATATTTCAACCAAAACCCATATATAAAACCTGAACACACACAAAATATGCACAATGATCATGCCAAAACATCTCTTTTAATAAAAACACATTTTTATAGAAAATCATTTCCATCAAAACCATTTCAACGCCAAACCATTTCAATTCCAAACCATTTCAATAAAACTCTATTTTTATTGAAAAACATTTCTAAAGAAGACCACGTTTTTATCAACCATTTAGAAACCCTATAAAATCCATAATTTAAAATCATCATTTTAAATTCATGAAACTAAACCCCCTTGCCACACTTATTCACCATGATCACACAATTTACCAAAAACCATAAATCATCACTAATGGATATTTTTACATGATTTTCACAATAAATGTATTTTAAATAAACCAATTTGAATTAATTCCAATCAATTCTAACAAGTGTAGTTGATAGAGAAGCCCCCTACCTTGAAGTTTTTGATAAAACTCGACAATAGATGAAGAATGCACAAGAATGCAGGTTGATTCTCAAAGAACGACCTTAGTTCTCATATCCAAGAAAGATCAAAACTCAAAATTGAATTATTTGGTTTCAAAAAACGTAAATCTACCCACCATAAGTGCAAATATGAGAATTAATGGAGATCAAAGAATTATATCTATGGAGATCAAATAAAACATGACAAATCAGAAAAGAATGGTGACATACATCATGAATCAGATCAAGATTCCAAGAAAACAAGTTAGATCTCTTCCTCAATCATGAAAAACACAATTTTAATGCTTTAATGACATTAAAAAACATAGATCTATGAACATGAGGTGTAGATCTAAGAAAACAAGAAGGAGAGAAGGATGAGTTTGATGAAAATAGAAAAGAGCCAAGAAGATCAGCAATAAACCAAAGAATCAGGCTTGGAATCACTAAGGGAAGGCTCTAGGATGGCTCCAACTTGTGAGGAGAGGGTTTTACAGAATTATAGGGAGAGAAGTCTTGAAATATGGTCGTTTTGATGCTAAATATATATATATATAGAAAAAATGAGTAAGCTTCTAGGGAATGTGATCCAGATTTGAACTCTGTGCATGGTTTGACCACATGGTTTAGACTAACTATGTATGGATCCTGTGACCTTCCGTTTAGTCCTAAAACTCCTTATAAATCCCCCAAACTCTACCATCATTCACCTTTACCCTTTTTATGGAAACACATTTTTTATGGAAACATCCTCCTCTTTAGAAACACCTAACTTTATTGAAAAATCAAACTTTATAGAAACATCCCACTTTATGGAAACAATCGACTTTATTAAAACACCCTACTTTATAGAAAAAACCCACTTTATGGAAAAAAATCCACTTTATAGAAACAACCCACATTATGAAAACAACCCACTTTATAGAAAACACCACACATTATGGAAACAAATCCACATTATGAAAACAACACACTTTATGGAAACACCCAACATTATGAAAACAACCCACATTATGGAAACAACCGACTTTATTGAAACAACCTATATTATAGAAACACCCAACATTATGTAAACTCTCTATTTTATGGAAACACTCTATTTTATTGAAACTCCCTATTTTATGGAATGTCCCTATTTTATAGACACCCAATAAAAGAAACACCATTAAAAAAACATGAAGAAAGGATTGTGTACTAGAATCTAGGGGTACTACAAAGGTTATAATGACATTGGAGTTAGAGTCACCATCATATATGGTGCTTCGTTGGGGTATTCAGTTTTGAGACATTTATAGGTATGTGGGTACATGAAATGTGGGTCATTGATTTTATTTTATATTATTTGTGATGATGTTTATTTGTAGTTTTCCCTAATTTCTTCCTCTTTATTATGAGTATAATTCCTCCCATATATGTGTTTTCTATCAGAGGTGCTAGTTACAGACCTATGACCATTTGGAGGAGGGATTTAAGAATTAGAGTTTTCTTCACTACTATACCATATTGGGTTCCATTACAGATGGGTCACGAAATTTAAAATTCAACGAATACTAGGAAGGAATATTAAAATTATATTCAATTTCTTGGAATAATAAATTCTAACAAACTTTATGAAATAGGAGGTATTAGATCAAAGAAGTAAGTAAAACTCGATAGCTTTATTTAAGTGAAATGTTTATTTAATTAATATTTCTCTCATTGAAGTGATAATACTTTAAAAATAGGTATTATGAACATGCAATTGTACTAAAACAAATAAAAAAATAAAAAATATCTTTTTTTATGTTCATTGATGTTTACAGAAGGTTAGGTGAGGACAAGCATCGCCTATCATTCAAAGATAAGTCACATAACCTGAATTTACTCAGCTATGGAAATATTTATGTTAATCATCTATGCATAAATTGAAAAATCTTATTCATTAACACATTTAATTTTTTTCTTTATAAATATCTCCTGTTAATCACCACCATAATACATTTTTTTTCTTTTTATAGTCAAAGTCATGGTGATATCAACAACCATATTGTAATCTTCTTTTTTGATATTACCTAAATGATTATTATAATCATGCATTAATTTTCCATGTATGATTTTGATCTCATGATTTTATTCTATTAAGTGGGTATTATTTTTCTCTATTTATATATGTTTTTTATCATCTTTAGTGTAAATCCTTATATATTAATTAAGGGGATATTGTCATTTTTTTCAAAAAAAGGCAAGCCCCTATTTATAAATTCTTATATTTGGGAAGAATACTGACATTTAATTTTTGTAGATATTGAGAAATTATTTTAGTTGAATGCTACTAAAATTTTCCAATATAATAAATTTCATATAGATTAGTATTTGTAACATTATTAAGTCATTGGGACAAGTTTTGAAAATCATCACCATATATCAAAATGATTTTGGAAGAGATCTCCATAATTCTGTGATTAGTTATTAGATAGATAAAAAACCATCAAGAATCATAGGATAAGTTTCCAAAATAAGTTACATGAAAATGAAAAGATATTATGGAGTAATAATTCTATATAAATGTTTATGTGGAATAGAATATTCCATTGAAAATCAAAATTACATGATTTAAAAACAAATCTTTTATTTACCAAAAAGTGAGAAGGGAATATCCCCTTAACGTTTTTTCGAAAAAATGGATCTCAATGGATACCTAGAAGATACAACATATCAACCTTAAATATTGAACTCCCAATAACACCAAATTGGGTACCAGTGTCTTTAATCCATGGACATTGACTTAATATAACATTTAAACGTTCCTAATCCTCCTATACATATTTTTATAAAAAAAAATTTAAACCAATATATATATTATTTTACAAAAAAAATTATTAATATCATACCGAAAAATAAAATAATATTCAAAGCCAACCCTACCTAATCTACCAGAATCATAGTGGATTATACTAGAATATTGATGGACAAATTTAGTGAATTGATAATATATTTCAAAAATCCTACCTCCAAAACACATTCCCAATAATGTCTATCACCACTTATAAATACTTAATATATGATATTATATTCCAAACACAAAATCCAAATTAAAACCTCACCAGAGGATCCCATAGTTGTCATGACATGTACTTATATACTGTATATATATATACACACACAAATATATAATAAATTTATATAGTATATTTATTTAATGTACTAAAAATATTTATACATGTATATAGTTATAAATTAATTTTAATATTACATAATATATTTATAAATACATTTATACATTGTATTTATGTAACATTATATAAATTTTTGTATGTTTAATGTACCTATATAGTGTAATTATTATAAATACATCTACATAATGTACTTATATATGGTGTCTCCAAAGTGAGAATATATATATATACATATTGTAAACTATTTTTATATTTTATTTATAATATATTTATTTACTTAGATCCAAAAAACACTTATATATGTATAATTATTTATATAGTAGTTATTATAATGTATAATATATTTATAAATAAAATTATATAATGTATTTAAAAAATATAGCAGTATAATTTATTTATATTATATATTTAAATACATTTATAAAAGTACATTGTTTTAATTTTTTGAATATATCAGAATTATATTTGAAATATATATATATATATATATATATTATTGTATATTTAAATAATTTTGAATAAACTTGTAGAATTATAAATTATATTTAGAGTTTTTGAATACTTAAATCATAATTGCATTTATATATGTATAATTAGGTATATAATGATTATTATCTTGTATAATTTATTGATAAATAAATATATATAATGTATTTTTATATTCACACACACACATTTGTAATTATAAGAGTTTGTTAATATAATTACACATATATTTTTATAATGTATTTATTAACATAATTAATAATAAAATATTAATAATAATAATAATTAAATATTAAATATAAATTATTTATATAAAACATCCATAATTATTTACATATTATTAATATTAAATGATATTTATTAATGATGAAGTGATAATTATTAGATAATAAATATTCGTTAAAAAATAATATAATTTTACAATAAATTAATTATTAAATAAAAATGATCTATTACTTAATAGTGACGATAATAATAATACTATAATTAAATATAACTTTATTATTCTAAAAAGAATAACTTAGTTGAGGATTTTAGAAAATTCTATGTTAGGAATTATCAGTGGTTAAAATCCCCACTAATTTTCTTTTAAAATTTATATAAATCATAGTATATATGTAGTGGTAGTTCTTTAAGATCTGGAGTGAAATAACTTATAAAAACTTTAGCATGGGTTTTAAACTACTGTGTAAATAATAAACTACCATTGCTTATTTTATCACTCATCAAAACCTCATCTAATATATATTTCAAATTTTTAAAAATAATATTAAAATTTTTGTAATGGTTTTTAGTGATTCGATACTAAATTACATGGGAAAAATTTAATCATGGTTTTTCTTAACATCCACTAAAAATACCTAGCTAAGTTTAATTATTTGTGAAGCGTTTTTCTCTTTAGTACCATAAATATAGGTTTATTAACAGGCTAGATTGAGGAGTAAAATTCCAAGTATGATGGATTTGGCCACAATGGAAGTAGCGGATGGAATGCACATGTATAATTTTTATATTTAAAGGTTATGAAAGTTATAATGATCTCAAAAAATTAGGAATTAATGCTTAAAAAATTTTGTCACATGTAATAAAAAAATATTATTAAATAAAATAATTTCCTCAACTAATAATTTTGTATTCGATACTTTGTTGTTGTTGGTTTTTTCATTGGATTTGTGAATCTAAACTCAAATTACTTTAGTAATATCCATTCCTAAAAAAGGATATTATGAAATTAATAATAAAATATCATGTGGTAGTGTTAGGGAATCAAGTGCAATATTATATCAATTATTGATCATATATAATATCATTCTTGATCACTCTATAATACATGAGATAATATGTGAATAATTTTATGGAATCCATTATCTATATCTTGAGAGGAAAGTTAGAGATATCTGAATCCACTAAAAATAATGTGATGTATTTTATCATTTATATTTAGGCTTAAAATGAATGAATTATGGAAATACCATTTCTATTATGGTAATCTAAATAATGTCACCATGTGACTACTTAAAAAATTATAATGTTTGTATGTGGCCTAATAATCCAATATTACATCTTAAAAGAAAGATTATTTCATATTTGAGTGATAAAAAAAAATTCCCTTAAGAGAAAAACATTCTTTCATATCTTCTTATAATATTAGTGAATAAAAAATAAAAAAATAAAAATTTTAAGCTATAAAATAAAATTAATTTTCTTATCGAGTATAGAATAACTTTAAAATAAAGTAAAAAATAAAAATACCACTCATGTATTCAAATATTGAATAACTTTTTATTGAATTATAATTTTCAGAACATGAATATATATTAGTCTTGAATCAATTTAAAGAATTAAATTCAATTAAATGTAATGAAATTTTATATAATCTTAGAGTATGAAACTCTATATTCATTATCTCAGCTGTTTTACATTCAAACAATAGACTAAGAGTACTGTATATATTAAAATTACAGACTCCAGGGAGAAAAGGAGGATTAATAATAGAAAAAACATTCACACAATCACTACTTTGTAACATAATCTGTTTTCTTACCAATATCACATCAAGAATGATGAAAAATGTATCATCTCCTACTAATAATTGATATATCTTTATTTAAGTTACTAAAAATATTTTTCATATGATCACCATATCCATAAAATTTGTTCCATAATTATTATCTCAATTAATGGGATAGAGATATCTTCTTCTAACACTCAATATGTATAAAATTTTTCTATATCAATCTATTAATTTCGTGTCACTCATGACACAAATCACATAAAAACTATATATAGAGATGATATGTTAATGTGTTCATAATAAACATTTGAACATGATTCCTGATATACTTGAACAATACACTAATTTACATAGTACTATACACACAATTGTAGATAAAAATATCCACACATACGTAAATCATGTAGAGTTTTATTGGCAGGTTTTTTATTAATATTCTCTCTTTTAGGGATCACATATTGTAAAAATTAAAAGAAGATGGAATAATATCTTATGGGATTTTGACAACTGACATCCAATCAAATTTCTGTAATGTTAAACTAATGTATTTATATCATTTGACATAATTTATGAGTATTATCTTTGGATCTATTTTATATAATTATAGAAAGGGACTATCAAATGTATTTATATGATAGATACTTTAAATAAATTATCATGAGTTTCATGAATAAGAAAAATAATATGTTATAAGAATAAAACATGATTATAAGAATCTTTATATATAATTTTATAATCTAAAGTACATAATAAAGTTATTTTTTGGGGACCCATTCTAACGTACTCTCACTTTCACTAGAGAAAATTGATAAATTTCTTACTCTTTTTCCTCTAACATGATATTCATGATTATTCTTAAATTTTGATTCAATCAATGTTCCAACCATAGTACCATATATATTTACACTCCTAATTTTAACCGCATATCTTTGAGTAAAATATCACAAGGGAATTTATTTCAAAACTATTTTTTTCTTCACGGACATGATTTTGGATATTTAGAGAGGAACACTACCATATTATAATCATTGTATACTATTTTATGATGTGTAATGTTATGGGTTATACAATTCATTAGTAAAATAATATATATATATATATATATATATTATTTAACTAGTTAAAAGGGATCGGTATACACATTCTCAACTATGGAATAAGTGACCATGAGGTTCATTTAGATTCCCATGCGAATATAGCCACCATTTAAGTGGGAACCCTAGATTTATATTGATTTTAGATAATCATAATATATTTTTCAATAAATATATATATATATATATCCTCAAAATAGGCTCCACAAATCCCCTATAAATAAATAAAATATCATAAAAAAATATCAATTATTTTAGGAAACTTTATGAAGGTACTGAGGTGTGAAGCTGAAGCCGATTTACTAGGAAGTTAAAATTTGTTGTCACTGGGATGTCTTGATTTTTCATCCCTAGTGATCTATGCCACTATACGGTCCTGTGGATATCACATGAAATAAATAGAGAAAAAAAATAAAATCAAAAACTTACTTTTTCTAACCTAAATCCGTACAAGAAATTTTATTTTCACCCGAGATATCTTCTTAATGTATCCGAAGAAGAATCCCTTTAGATCAACCATTCACACCTTAAAAATCAGCATGAGAATTGACTTTTAAATTTTGGGTACTAGTGCAGAGATCTGATGAAGCCATTAACATCCACATGATCATCGCATCAACGTTCCTTCAATGAAAGGACATGATCAAAATATAATTACTTAGATCAAGATATTCTCTATCTGGAAAGCAGAAGAGGAGAGAGGGGATCTGGAAATATTAAAGTGAATTATTGTCGTATAGGGCCTCTCTCAACTATTTATAGTGGATGCTCAAATACAAGGAAAGTGTTCTTCAACACCTTTTTTTAAAATTCTCACTACATAAATAATTATAATAAACTAAACTACATCGTAAATATTATTTATATTTTACCACATACTTGTGACATATATTAAATATATTATGTGATAAGATCGAGTTAGTAACTCGAGTCAATACTCCTGGAAATATTAAATGAAAATGAAATCCTAAAATAATATTCGATCGAATTATATTTTTTCATATTCACTTAATACCTTATAAATAAATTTAGTAAATAAATTCAATGAATTATTATTTACTTGAATAAAATGAATTTATATATTCTTTGGTGATCATACATCCTTGGAAATATCTCGGTCCCCAGTGGTCGGGCCCACCATGTCTGATATAACAATTCCACTGAATAAGGAATATCTTCGAATGCACTATTTTGTGTGACCCTCTAGGCCTTTTTCTCAATAGAAGGGAATAGAATCCACAAAAAATGGGTAGAGGTCAGAAACCCTTCAATGTCCCTAAAGAGATAATGAATATTCATAGTAATGAAAACCATCCTATGGACACATACTATGTGATATAATCTCTTTGTATTTACATATCTCAAAAATTAGTACACACACTTGTGTCCTCATCCTTTATTGCTTTATTACTTATTTGTCTAACTAGATGGATTTACCAATGACTGCCTTGGATGATGACATGTGATGGTACTACCATCCGAGTCATCTAGGATGAAGATAAATTACATGCTCAACCTAGAAAAGAGGAATCTATAATTGACCATTCATCTGATTCCATAACACCAATGATGAAATGAATATAAAATACCTCTTCATGACATCAATATCATGGGTTTTTTCATACATTAAAGTGCATGGTCAAATGGAGCACATTAGTAATGATCTAAAATCAGAAGACCATTACACATGTCCATATATTGGAAGAACCAAAAAAACATGAAACATGTGGTGTTCCTATTGTTAGGTATATCCTCATGATATAAACTAAAATAGATTACTATGTGATAACTTCATGTGAATAATTCTCAATTATTATGTTCCCCCATCACCTGATAGTCAAATATTAATTATGTAGTTAGTATGATGTTTCTAGACCATATGACATATATATTAGGTTTTTTAAAGCATATCATGGATCACATTATAGCTTGGGTTCTAAAATAACCTTTTGATATTATAATTAATCTATGTATATTACCCTTAACGAGTGGACACATAAATATCTACACAAGAATGTTAAGTATACATTATGTATGTCTAACAATACACATGATTTGGTAATCAAAAATTATAATATAGTTGGGTCTCATAAAACCACTATTACAACACTACCACTTACACTATAGAAAAATCTATAAACATCCTTATTATCTCTCTGATAATTAATTTCATGTTTATGATATGTCATGGATTTAGCTAGTGGGCTAGCCAAGCCTTCATTGCTTTGAAATTCTGCTATGTATGACCTCACCACCTTGAGGAAAAAATCTCAAGAGATGGAATCCCTAAGTATATCCCCTTTTATACAATTTCAAAACATGAAATATTTGATATAACTAGTAATATAATTATCATAATGATAAATAATTTACATACTAGGTCCTCTTCTGAGAAATAAAAAATTGTTGAATTTAATAACTACATTTTAGCTTCCACAGAAGTTGCAATATAATCACTATTTTTATTATGGATACCAATTGATTTAATTATCCTTTTTTCTCATTTACAAAGCCTAAATTTGATATATGATCTCATTGATCAAATAAATAGCAGCTTGTCTCCCTTAAAAACTGTTAACATTTCCTCTCCACTTACCAAGTACTTAAATTTTTTTACTTTCCCATATACAATTAGATTATTCTGACTACTTCCTCGTAGTTATCCTGGATATAACTAATATTTTCCTTCCATAAAGTTTATTTTAGAAAAATCATGTCTTTTTCATGTCATGTCATATGTAATTGATCCATTTCAGTAACATATGAAATTAAACAACCCATTTTAATTCTTTTATATGACCATAAATGTATGACTGAAGATATTTTTTCCATGTGAAAAATTAAAAAAAAATTCTCTTGAATGGTTATAACTTTTATCTCTCAATACGATGTTGTATATATATGATTAGCTTTTTTTGAGAAATTGTTGGAACTAACTCAGTAGATCATTTTCCATATAACATAGGTTACTACATTAAGTGAATCAATGTGGAATTACTTTCACCACGATCATAACTAACAGTAAGACCAAAGTTTTTTTCCATGTGATACCAAACATATTTATCATGGGAAAAAATAGAGCTCCCACTAACCATTTTTTGACACAAATAAAAGATTCATTCCAAATAAATATTCTATTATCTTTTTTCATACATTAATCCAAAACTAAATTTAAGTAGCTTTCATCCCTTATTGAAATTCCAAGGAGTCACCATCCCTTTCTAGCTACGTAATACAGACACCTTCCATGATTGGGGTATTGAAATCCAAAGCTCTTGAGAATAATAATTGAAATTAGCTATGACAAGTTATATTCAAATTAATTTAGGCATGGGGACTTAGTATAATCAAACCATCCTTATTGGTACTAATCTTGTACCAACCATGTATCATCTCACATGAAGACCCAACGTAGTATTCAAATTAATAAGCCTCATTTTTTCTATGATACAAGGAATCCTTTATTAAATTTTAATTAATCTTGTTAATATTATCTAATTTCCATATATTTCCTTCTTTTAGGAATTATTAATCATATTTAATAACTTATCCCCATCTTCGGTGGATGTAAAACCATTACTAGGGTTTCCACCTTTCTATTTAGTATGTGTAGCTACAACAATCCTTCTGAATAAGATGTCATTGATGTTTTTCTTATGCCAACTCTTTATGAAACTCTATTATTTTTACTAAACACATTCAATATTCCTCCCACTATCTCAATTACATTTGTGTACCCTTTTATATAAATGTATTATATCACTTGACTAAGGCATTTCTGTCCTAGGGTTTTTTGTAATATCCTAAGTAACATGTTGGATAATTTATTTGGATTCACATTGTGTTATGTTTGATTCAATTTTGTATATTTATTTAGAAAAATCTTCTCATTTTTAACACATGTTCTTATGACATAATAGATTTCCATAATACTATGACTCATACGATATCTATTTTTTATTATAGTTAATGTAACGATCCCGACCCCAGAATCCAGGAGTCGGTGCCTGAAACATGGTGTTCATTTCTCTACATAAACACATGAAAACAAATATTACACACCTTGTTCCAATATAGAAGAACGATTCATTTTATGTTCTGAAAAACTAGATATTGTTGATACACTTATTCCAAAAACCTAACAAAGTTAAGCTTCACATTGATGTTGTCACATAAGAGTACTCAAAGCTTGGTGTAATATACTATATACTGTAAAATAAATTGAAAAGTTAGGATGAGCATCAGAATGCCCAGTAAGGGGTTTTATAAAAATTTTATGAAATTCTATTTTTAAATAGTTACCTTTGAAATAATCAGAAAAAAATTTCTTAAGACGAAAAAAATACTACCTAAGGCACGTCATCATATTTTCAAGGGTCACTTTAATGCATTTTTATAAAAATATTTTTTGATGAGATTCATATGTGTTTACTTAAAACCTGCAGGTAAAACATAAATTAGAGTGCGCATAAATGTACAAGAATGCATGAATGACACATGATTCATAAATTGATCAAACCAACTCTAAAAGTTATATGACAAAATGTAAATAGAATTACATAAGTAATCAAGTCATGATTCATTAGAGCTTAATATGAAATTCATGTAACCTTAACTTTAGAAACCCCATCCTTGTATAACATAACATTTTCATACTTTATTAATCATTATGCATTCAACACCATTATCATAGAAGGATATTAGCCAACGGATATTCTATTAGTCAAATAATCCCTTGGTTGGTCATATACCAATACATAATGATGGAGTGTATAATGACAGACTTTTTCCAGGCCTTGCACCAAGACCATACATAAAACACGACTTCTATAAGTCAAGGCCAACCTGCAAGATCATTTCCCATAGTATCACATGCCAAGGCTGACCCTAAGACTGTCACACAAAATGTCTCATGAGACTCAACATTACCCAATTCAATGAAGCATTATCTAAGAACACTCATATTGTCATTTAAGTCCAATAAATTACTCATATGTCTAGAATGGTCATATATTCATAGTGTCCCATACTAAATTTAATTCTTACATTCTTATTCCACAATCCTTCTACATGCATACTCTTAACTAAAATTAATTATGTCATAAATTTTAAAAGGACTAGATTTGTTAGTTTCATATTTAACAATGACGTGAATGGACTAAAATGACAAACTCATGTACATGTAGTAAGAACTAGTGCACATAAAATAATGGTATTTCAGATACAATAACAACTCTTGCATCAATCCCTTATGAATTTGACCCTTTTCATGCCATGTTGCTGACTTTGAGATACTTGTTTTAAACCATGAAATGTTAATAGTTAAAAAATAAACCTAATTAAATAAATAAATTTCTTGTGAAAAATTATAAAACAACACATGGATGTAAAATCAATATTTTATATGGAGTTTTCTTGTAAGAAGAAGAAATAATCGCACGATATTATACATGTATGCATGTATCTTTCTCCTTAAGCATGGAAACAATTTTATAACATAGATAGAATTATTTAAAAACTAAGAAGTCAGAATCTAAATACATATGTGTATATATATTGGTTTTGAAAATTATATAAACCCAAATTACACAAGGTGTATACTTGGGGTTTTCACAACCCAAGATAAGGTTTAATAAATTCTTGTAATTATTGTACCCTTTCAAAATATAAATTAATCAATAAGGATAGGTTTTATGAAAACCCCAATTTGGATTTTTTATATAATAAAATATATTTATAAATTTATACATAACCATTGTAAACAAGGGTTTTACATATTAAAACAAGAAGAAATAAACCCAATTTATGTGTTATATGTTATCAGAACATCACCTAAAAACAAAAGATCATCATTTAAAATCATAAAAACCCTAACTAGTTTCATTTCCTATATACGGTTTTATGTATGTATGTATATATATATATATATTATACAACTCAAAACAAGATTAACCCTTATAAGTGTTTCACACCATAAAACATCATTATAACCTTGATAATTACGTTTAGTGAACTCAAAACCATGTAGGATTGGAGCTATACAGAATATTATACCATTATATATTTGAATAACTGTGAAAAAAATAAAACAAGTTTTTCTATATAGAAATTAAAGAATAAAATACCTTGCATGTGTTACACACTTCAAAAACACATTTAGAAATCCTGAAATGAGTTAAGATTTAGAAGTGGTATAAATATATATATATATTTATATGTATATATATCCATATATACTCAAAGGTATAACAGTTTTAAAAAATTGAATTATGGAATATTGATCCCTTACATTATTTTAAGAGAGAGGGAGGGTTGTTAAGTGTTCGTTCGTACGTTGAGGAGAGTATAACCGGGTGGAAAAAGTGAAAAAATAGGGTTTATATAGGCGGAGTACATATATATCGTATATATATAAAAGTTCGCACACAAAAATATAGACAAATACTCAAAATTATTGACTAAAACAAACAATTCCAACACCTTACTTAGATAATCCCAAACCGAAAGGTGAATTTAATATATATAAAGAAAAAAATATATAAATATAAAAAACATGTGTAAACTTGAATGAGGTGAAAGAAAATAATAAAAATAAAGTCCAAGAAAGACATATGGTAGAAATCAATGGCTGATCTGAAGAGAAAGGTGTATGATATTGAGGGAGAAGAAAAAATAAGAATAGGAGAAGAATTCCATGGTTAGCCACTTGTTAAGCATGATGAGGAAGAAGAAACATAGAGAAGAAAAGAAGAAATGAAACAAACGGTCCAGATCATCCAAAGGTAATCAAAAGATTGAGGTGAGTTTTCAAATTTTAAAAATGGTTGGACGGAAGAGATATAATCCTTGGATTGATCAGATGGTTGAGGAAAGATGTGGGATTTATGATGGCTTGAGTGGTGGAGATTAGTCAAGTTTGTGATTGGACGGTCCAAATAAAATGTGGTTTTAATATTGTGGTGGTGGACTTCAAAGGGCGGACTGATCGAACAGTCTAGATCCTGCCTGGCATGATCCGATGGCTAAGATTAGATCCCTCATTAAAAGGGTCATCCCACATCAAAACGGGAAGGCTTATGGGCCGGATTTATGAGCCTAGAATTCCTAGCCTTCCATTATAATTCCCTCTCCCCATCCCCGGTACCGCCCTGTACCGGTTTTCTACAGGCGCGCTTCTGCATCCACCAGTGTTGTTGTGATGCCCCCACATTGTGGTACGCTACTTGGTTCATCTATGTGTGCTTGTAGGCCCACGCACACATGCACATGTCGGCCTGTGCTGTTTCTGAAGGGTCCAAGATCGACAACATACTCCATGATGGAGTAGCGTGAGAAACCTCCTTCGTCCCAGCTAGAGGGATGGCCTCTAAGGGTAATATTTTTTTTCTAAACCCAACTATCATATAAACCAGATCTAAAACCATAGAAAAAAATTAAATTAAAATTCAAAATAATCAATTTCATTAAATAAAGAATATATTTAATTTTGTAAAAAAAGATTCCAACTTTATTTTAATCTTTGGAACATTAAAGTACACCAATAAATATATAAATTATACGTTTCCTCACATAACCAAGAGTATAAATTTAATTAATAAAAGTATTCATAAACATGTTTTCAAATTCAAATACATATTTTTTTACAATAAAAAATGCATACTTTTCTTTGAATTAATTTAAGTAAACATATCTACTTCTTATATTTTCACTAAAACCCAAAAGTACTGATTTCAAATTCATTTTAGATTTATAAATCATTATTCTTCCAAAATATTAATATAAGTTCAATTAAATATGTTCAAAGATAAAACATTAATATACTCAAATACTTATAGCATTCAAGATTCATTTATACTTAATATATGTAGTAAAATTAATATTTGGTATGTTTTAAAGGGAATATTTATAATAACTATACAAAAAATTAATCTATAAAAACCGAATATTTATACCAACTAAACCATTTATTAAAAACATATTTAAAATTTAAATATTACAATAGAAAATTTAAAACATTTGAAATGTTTAAAATGTATTTGAAATAATTACATAAGATTTGAAATCATACTAAGGTTCATAAAATATACATTTAAATTTAAAACCATGAAGTTAAAGATAAATATTATGATATATAAAAGGTATCAAAATAATTAAAATTATTATGGAAGTTATATAGGTTTTATAAAAAAATGATAAATTACACAATATATCTAAAATTTTTCACTTAAATAATTTTGGTTTAATAAGATACAAATGGTCACTTCATTTTAAACTCCAACGGCCCTAAAAAGGTAAATAACGGTTATATGAATTTCCCACGGTCAAGAAGACCCTTATAAATACATGGTTAGGGTATTTCATATCTTTAAATAATTTTGGATTATAAAGTTAGTTCTCTGCATTCCTCTCATGCATAGTACTAGTTCTATCCTTCTAGAAATTTTATCCATTACTACTATAACACCCCGAGATTTTATGAGAATTATTCCTTTTAATTTATTTGATGTCTTTTGTTGTACGCTACAGAACGATTATCTTGCGCTATATGTAACACCGTATTAGATTTTATTATATGAAACACTATTCTTTTCATTCATGACATGCAAAAGCAACCTTCGTCGATATCTTGTGTTGTACGCAATATCGAGTTTCACTAAACAACAACATGTTATTAAAATATTATATAAACTAGCTGTTATAAATAGTAATACCCACTTTTTGAAATTTTAAAAAATTTAAATTTCAAAATGGACTTCATTTTTGGATTTTGAATCTCGAAATTATCCTAGGGTGAATTTTTAATATTTTTCTGAAAACATTCAATTTTTGATTAATAGTGAAGAACACTAAGTTATAGTTTAAAACCAAATTTTTATTTAAATAATTATTTATTTTATTTAAATTTATTTTAGGTCAAAATATATTTATAATACATATATAATTTAAATGTAATTCATTGGAGTCATTTTATAATATTTTTAGATATATAAAATTTTTATTGAAATTTTCACCGTCTTTTACACACCTCCTAGGAGAATTTCCAAATTTTCCTAAAACATAATTTTACCGCTTATATGAGTGGAATTTGAAAACTTCAAGAGACATGGTTAATATCAAGGACTAAAATTTGGTTCAATATGATACAAATATTTTTTGGTGAATAGTAAATTTTTACTTTTATTTACTATGGTTAAAAGTAAATAGGGTAATTAAGGGTAAAAATGATATTATTATTACCCTAACACATGACCTAATTCTATTGGATAATTTTAATTCGACCAAAAATTACTTTACCAATAAATTATGAACCTCTTTGGTCCACTTAGATTAGATTATGACACTTATTACTATTTAAAGAAGAGTTAAAATAGAGAAAATCAAAGTTTAATAACTAAAACATTATTAATATAGGGTTATACATAAGATAAATTAAACTATAAATATTAATTAGAAATATAAATAGATTTCCTACATAATGGTATTTTATTTATATTTTTTATGCATTAAATAATTTAATTTATTTATGACACAATGATGATGTAATAATTACCCTATTAATGAAATATTAGCATAATTGATATTATAAATACCAAAATATATGTAATTTGAGACATTTATGTATTAAAATAATTTTTATGGTTTATATAACATATAATGGTTGTTTGGATAAATTGTTTTTGAAGTAATAATGCTATTATGAATTTAGAGAAAACAAAATACCAGATAGTGTCAAAATTGATATAAAAGAGTTTTTAAAGAAAATATTATATTATTAATTGATTTAATGGTCCTAAAAATTTATGGTTCGTGAAAAAGACTTATATAATATTATATATGACATTAATGAACCAATTGGGGTTCAATTGGTAGTTTATTGTATGTTTAATAACCATATATTGTAAGAATACAAGAAGACACAATAAAAGTTAAATTATTTAACTTAGAGTTAAATTTAATAGATAAGGAAAAAATGGTAACAAAAAATTGTCTAAAACCTATTGGTTGACTGGATTTGGACCCATAACCACCTTATCCTCTAAATAAGTCACTTTTTAGCCATTATAAACCGGATATTAATTTATTAAAAAATAATATTGTATGTTTTTCAAAAGGGGCCCCTCTCCTCCCTTATAAAAGGTCAATTCCTCCCTCTCCTCTTTACACAATTTTGAGCCTTCAAGCTCAGCCAAACCATGCCAATTTCTCTTCTCAACCTCTCTAGTTATATAGTAGAGATTCTGGTCTTTTCAAAATACCAACCCTAGTTCCTTAAGAGGATGCTTAAAAGAGGTTCGTCGAAGAAGAGGTAATCTCTTCTATCGATTCTTTCAAGTTCATTTCCTCTTCCACTTCCTCCTTCTTTGTTTTTTACATTATAAAATAATAAATCCAGTATATTATATATACTGAGATGTTATTATAAAATTTTTACAACAATATTAGTTATTTTATCCATCCAATGAATGAAAAAGTCACCACACGTGTGTACGTACGACTTACCGTCTCCACGTCGCGGTGTAGTTTCTTATTCAAACATTTCATCATTTGGATGGGTATAATAATGAGTATAAATGGTATAAATAATATATATAACATAATTATGATTCAGTATATATATTATATACCATAAAATTATATAAGATTTTAATATCAAAAGAATGATATCATCGCTCATGCGTACGCACAGACTACCATCTCCCCGAACGCGATGAGATTAATTTTCCATCATTAACAATTAAAGTATGACTATAAAGTATATAAAATAAATAATAATGAAAGATATTACATAATAATTATACTGTATTTATGTACATATATGTTTCATTTACTTAATTCCAATCAATTCAATATGGAAACGAAAACAGCGTTCATGCGTATGTACGACATACCGTCTCCATGAACGGTGTATTTCATTCCGTTTGTCGATCTGTCATATATATTTATATGCTTAATATATATGATATATAAATCATGTTTTACAGTTTGGAATTATGAAAATTAGGATATAATTAATAATATCAATAACAACAAGTCGAAACACGTACGATAAATGAAACGATTTTACCCAAAACACTGCTTTAACATGGAATTTACAAAAGAACCGGTAATATAAATTAATAAGTGAACCATATATGATATAATAACAATGAATATGATTATTTAATAAGTCAATGACATTATTTAAATCATTATACAGGAGGTTCGGATACGTACAAATCATATCGGACCTAAGGTAAGAGATAATTATTCCAATCTCGTTCTTAACAGAGATTGTTTATTTGTATGTATTTAATGGGGTTATATTTTTCATCCTTGTACATAAAAATGTTTTCATAAAGTGTTTAAAATTTTTCCATGTATTTTTAAAGTCATTTTTACCCCTTTTGGCTGTTTACATTATGTTATGGAAGGAATCTTTCTTTTGTTTACCATACAAGGAACATTCTGACTTTTTATTAAAAAGTACGAGAAGAATGTTTTTTTAACTTATACGGCATGAATGGATTTTTAAGGTTTTATAACAACTTATTCACATGAGTCTTCCTCTATATGAATTCATTATTATTTTCAAAAAAAGTCATTTTCTTTTAAAATTTCATGGTATTTTTTGAAAAGAAAATGATTTTGAAGAAGAAAGGATATTTTTCTCTGGAATTCATTTCAAGTGTTTTATCAAAACTATTTTCCATCTATGATGACATTATTTAATAAGTTTATGTTTAATGTATAATGTCTTTATTATTTCATGGTTTAATTTTTTTCTTATGATGAAATGATATCCATTTGTTTTATATGGATTATTTTATGACGAGATGATGTTTATGAAACCCATTGTATTCTTTGAGTTATGATGAATGATTTATGATTTCTTTGTGGCACACATAAAAATGATTTCAATATGAGATGGGTGGGACCTATATCTCCCTCCACTACATAGGGTAATTATTTACATCTCATGAGATAGACATGGATGAATGGGAAAGTTAATCTGGTTCAGTGATACAGGACTGGAACGGGGAGTGAACTCAATTCAGTAAGGGACTTTGTCCACTAGGATGGTCATGGCAGAAATGCCTTGCCTAATATGGAAATCATATCATGTGATTTATGTTTTTCCAAAATTACTTGTTTTATTCCCATACTATTTTATCATGATTAATGTTCCTTTATGATCTATTCCAAATGCACTTTCAGGATTTATGTCATTAATCATGATTTTGATATTTTATGTTCATGTTCATACATTCAAATGTTTAGGGTTTGTTTTGTGTTCTCCATGTTTACCCTTACTGAGCATTTGAGATCACCCTTTATATGTTTTCATTTACCTAAGGTATAAAGAAAGGATTTATGTAAGAAAACAAAAGGGGAAGATATTTATGGGACATGTTGAAGATCTTTCACCATGATTAGAAGATTATGTTCCGAGTTTTTAAAGACACTAAACTATTATGGTCCTGGAGTGTTGGTTTTTTTATGTATTAAGTATTCCGAAAAATTAATGTAATGTCCATGTATGTCAATATTTGGGTCTCTATAGTTGGGATCATAGAAAAGGTTTAGTAATCCTTTGGAAACTAGGATGTGAAAACTTTAGTTAGATCCCTAGAGATATTTCTAAGGTATGTCATGGGATGTCCCTAAGGATAAGTATAAGTATATGTTATAGTCCTAGAATTATGGTAACGATCTAAGAATTAAACATAAGATGTTATATATTGATGTTACCCCCCCCCCCTTTATTATTTTTTTTCCTAGTATGTATTTTTCCTCTCACACTATTCTTTTTGGGTTTTAGAAAATGGATGGAAACTGGAAGATTCACAATAATGGAGGATATGATGGACAATGAAATGATATTTTTCATGACCAACCAAATGAAACGGGATTTGGAAGTCCAAACATCGTTATTATGCCTAATCAGCAATCTCATAATATGATCAATACTATCAACTTTGGTAAGTTTCCGGACTCAGCTAATAAGAGAAAGATTGAGTTTCATGATGATCATAGAGGAAAGAAAGTTGAATTTCCCTCATGTATATCATGTGGGAAGAGGCATCATGGAGAATGTTTCAAATGAACTGGAATATGCTTTGGGTGTGGAAAAGAAGGACACAAGTCCAGTAATTGCAAATGAAATGGTTCAGTTAACACCTTGGACAAGGATAATGGTATTGAAAAGACATCAACAATGGTTAAATGTTTTAAATGTGGAATGTATGAGCATTATTCAAACCAATGCCCTAAGAGAATGTCTCGTGAAGAGAATCATCATGGTCGTATGGGTAGTATTTATATTGATGATGATGAAGAGACTACAAATGATATGTGAGATAAAATAATTGTAGAAGCTCGGTCAATGGTTTCAGAAGGTAGTGGAATTATTTATGCTTATCACCAGTTATGTTGTATAAATAATGGTACTATAGAATAAAGAAACATCTGATGATTGTTACACTATTATTTTTTCAAAAGTATTTGAAAGTATATATTGAATGGTACCGGTAACCATGAAAGGTTATTCAGATAATTTTGGAAATTAGATGATATGCACATAATGATGGGATAAGGAGAAAATGAAATGCTTGATAGTATTCATGAGCTCATGATTGACGTACGGACAAAGTGATATCATGGTTTGAGTATATAAAAATTTTGGATTTTTGTAAGTGGAATGAGTTAACTTTTGACAGCATTCATGTTTTTCACTAAGGTTCTATAGAAATACATGGTTAAATAGAATACACGATTAAGGTATTCACATGTTTGTAATGTGACCAACAACACGATATATATTGTGATATATGGGGAATAAATTATGGTATTAACATGCTTGTTATATGACCTTTCTATAAATAGTTTTCTATATACAGTGAGTATGCACAGAATTATTTGGATAAGTCTAAAGATTTGAAATGGATTATGTTGGACAATAGATAATATTGTTTAAGGATAGAACTATTTTTCAATATTATTTATGGAGTGCTATAATAGTGTAGTTTTAGAAAAAGGACAACCTGCAGGACGTGTGACAACCCGTCGCGTCGGACGAAGTTGTGGGAATCGAACCCACAACTGAAGTGCGACATGCCTTTATCGCCTACCACTAGCCTACAAGAAATCCCTGGTTAGTAGAAACTATTTTTATTTTATTAAGAGGTATGATAGATGAAGTATATGTCTATTTTAGGAACCATATATGATTAATCTCTCCATAGATCGACTTATTTATCTAACTTTTTCTAACTTTATTTCGAGACAGATGGAATGACCTATCATTCTATCGCATGATCTGCTAACATTTCACGGAAGACAAATTAAAATTTATTTCATTAAAAGATAAAGTGGAAATTGGTTAAGGCACAAACAATAGTGAGATTGTACCAAAATAAAGTAACTATTTATTTTTATTCAAAAAAATTTCAACATTAGGGAAATGATATTGAATACCAAAAATGTTGTCATAGTACTCTCATATCCGATAAATCTGATGGTACCTTAGATCATCACTAATTTGTGGCTTTTTTATTGTTGTATTTTTCATAGACATGTTCCCTACCACTCTCCATATGAACTTGATGGTTATATTTCTCTTCTATATCTATATTATCACCTATATTCTCCTATGTGGAAACCAAGTGATGAGTTACTTTGGGTATCCGCTATGTTTCTAATGTTCCTTTTTAAAATGATGAATTAGTATTCCTTTTTACGATGTGGGTTTCTATGAAATAAAATTTCTAGTAGAAAAACATTTATAACCCCAACAAATTTTGAGTGTGAAATTCATTTTAAGGGGGGTGGAATGTAACACCCCAAGATTTTATGAGAATTATTCTTTTTAATTTCTTTGATGTCTTTTGTTGTGCGATACACCAAGATTATCTTGCGCTATACGCAGTACCGTATTAACTTGTAGTGTGTGCAACAATATTCTTGGCTTACATTACATGCAAGAGCAACCTTCCTTGACTGCTTGCGTTTTACGCAATATCGAGTTTCACTAAACAACAATATGTTATTAAAATATTATATAAACTAGCCATTATGAATAGTAATACCCACTTTTTGAAATTTTATGAATTTTATATTTCAAAATGGACTTCATTTTTAGATTTTGAATATCAAAATTAGCCTAAGATGAATTTTGGGTATTTTTCTGAAAACTATCAATTTTTGATGAATAGTGAAAAACACTGAGTTATAGTTTAAAACTGAATTTTTATTTAAATAATTTTTTATTTTATTTAAATTTATTTTAGGTAAAAATATATATATAATACCTATATATGTTCAATTTAATTCATTGGATTCATTTTATAATAATTTTAGATATATAAAATGTTTATTGAACTTTTCACCGTCTTTTAGCCACCTCGTCAGAGAATTTGCAAATTTTAAAGAAAAATTAATTTTACCGCTTCTGTGAGTGGAATTTCAAAAATCTGAGAGACACTGTTAATATCAAGGAGTAAAATGTGATTCAATAAGATAAAAATATTTTTTTTGTGAATAGTAACTTTTTACTTTTATTTACCACGGTTAAAAGTAAATAGGGTAATTACAGGTAAAAATGTTATTATTATTACTCTAACACATTTGCTAAATCTATCGAATAAATGTAATTCGACCAAAAACAACCTTAGCAATAAAATATGAACCTCTTTGGTCCACTTGGATTATATTAGGACACTTATTATTATTTAAAGAAGAGTTAAAATAGTTAAAATCAAAGTTTAATAACTAAAACATTTTTTATATAGGGTTATACTTAAGATAAATTCGACTATAAATATTCATTATAAAGATAAAAATATTTCATACATAATGGTATTTTATTTATATTTTTTAGAGATTAAATAATTTAATTTATTTATGACACAATGATGATAGAGTAATTACCTTATTAATGAAATATTCACAAAATTGATATTATAAATACCCAAATAAATGAAATTTGAGACTTTTTATGAATTAAACTAATTTTATAGGGTACTATTACATATTAGGGTTGGTTAGATGAATTTTTTTCGAAGTACTAATGTTGTTATGAATTTAGAGAAAACAAAATACCAAATAGTGTCAAAATTGACATTAAATAGTTTTTAAAGAAAATATTATATTATTAATTGATATAATGGTCCTAAAAATATTAGGTTCAGCCAAAATAATTATATAATAATATATATGACATTAATGAACCAATTTAAGTTTTATTGGCAGTTTATAGTAAGTTTATTACGCATATATTGTAAGAATACAGGAAGACATGGTAAAAGTTGAATTATTTAACATAGAGTTAAATCTAAATGATAAGTTTAAAATGGTAACCTAAACATGTCTAAAACCTATTCATTGATAGTATTTAGACCCATACACACCCTTTCCTATAAATAAGTAACTTTGGATCCATTATATACCAAATATGAATTTATTATAGAATAATATTTTAAGTTTTTCCTAAGGTTCCCCTCTCATCCCTTATAAAAGGTCACCTCCTCCCTCTCCTCTTTACACAATTTTGAGCCTTTAAGATCAGAAAACCGCTGAAAAATTATCTTCTCAACCTCTATAGTTATATCATTGAGGTTTTGGTCTTCTCAAAATACCAACCCTAGTTCCCTAAGAGGAATTTTAAAAGAGGCACGTTGAAGAAGAGGTAATCTCTTTTACCGATTCTTTCAAGTTCCTTTCTTCTTCCACATCCACCTTCTTTGTTGTTTCTATTATAAAATAATAACTCCAGTATATTCTATATAGTGTGATGTTATTATAAAAATTTCACAACCATATTAGTTATTTTATCCATCCTATGAATGAAAAAGTCACCGCATGTGCGTACGTACGGCTTACCTTCTCCACGTCGTGGTGTAGTTTGTTATTCAAACATTTCATCATTTGGATGGGTATAATAATGAGTATAAATGATATAAATAATAAATATAAAATCATTATTATTCTTTATATATGATATTCCATCCTATTATATATGATTTTAATATCAAAAGAACGATATCATCATTCGTGTGTACGTACAGAATACCGTCTCCATGAACACGATGCGATTCATTTTCCAGGATTAACCAGTCAAGTATGATTATAAAGTATATATAATAAATAATCATGAAAGATATTACATAATAATGATACTGGGTTTATGTAAATTTATGTTTCATTTACTTAATTCCATTGAATTCAATAAGGAAACGAAAACAACATTCATGCGTACGTACAACCTATTGTCTCCATGAACAATGTATTTCTTTTCATTTATCTATCTATCATATATATTTATATTCTGAATATATATTATATATAAATCATGTATTACAGTCTGGAATTATGTAAATCATGATATAACTAAAAATATCAAGAACAACAAGTCGAAACACGTACGACAAATGAAACGATTTTACCTAAAACGCTGCTTTAACATGGAATTTACAAAATAACGGGTAATATAAATTCATAAGTGAACCATATATGATATCATAACAATGAATATGATTCTTTAATAATTTTATGACATTATTTCAATCATTATATAGGAGGTTCTGATACGTACGAAGCATATCAGACCTAAGGTAAGGGATAATTATTCCAATCTTGTTCTTAACCGAGATTGTTTATTTGTAAGTATTTACTGGGGTTATATTTTTCATCCATGTCCATAAAAATGTTTTTATAAAGTGTTTAATATTTTTACATGTATTTTAGAAGTCATTTTTACCCATTTTTGGCATTTAATTTGTGTTATGGAAGGAAACTTTCGTTTGTTTACCATACGAGGAACTTTTTTACTTTTTGGAAAAAGTACGAGGAGATTTTTTTAAGTTATACAAAATGAATGGATTATTACAGTTTTATAACACATTATTCACATGAAGCATCCTCTACAAGAATTCATGATTATTTTCAACAAAAGTAATTTTATTTTAAAATTTCATGGTATTTTGTGAAAAGAAAATGCTTGTGAAGAAGAAAGGATATTTTCCTCAAGAATCCATTTCAAGTGTTTTATCAAAAATATTTTCCATATATGATGACATTATATAATAAGTTTATGTTTCAAGTATAATGTATTTATTATTTAAATGGTTTTATTTTTCTTACGATGAAATGATATCCATTTGTTTTATATGGATTATGTTATGATGGGATGATGTTTTTGAAACCTATTTTATTCTTTGTGTTATGATGAATGATTTATGATTGTTTTGTGGCACCAATAAGAATGTTTTTAATATGAGATTGGTGGGACCTATATCTCCATACAATTCATTGGGTAATGATTTATATCTCATGAGATAGACATGGCTCGAACGACAAGTTAATCTGGTTTTGTGATACAGGATTGGAACAAGGAGTGAACTCGATTCGGTAAGGGACTTTGTCCACTAGGATGGTTTTGGAAGAAATGCCTTGGCTACTATGAAAATCATATCATGTGCTTAATGGTTTTCCAAACTTACATGTTTTATTCCCATACAATTTTATCATGATTAATTTTCCTTTATGATCTATGCCTTACGCACTTCCAATATTTATGTCATTACTCATTATTTGGATATTTTATTTTCATGTTCTTATGTTCAAATATTTAGGGTTTTTTTTGTGTTCTCCAAGTTTACCCTTACTGAGCATTTGAGCTCACACTTTATATGTTTTCTTTTCCCCAGGATATAAATAATGTTTTTAGGTACAAAAACAAAAGGCGGAGATCTTTATGTGAGATGTTAAAGATCTTTCACCATGATTAGAAGATTATGTTCCGAGTTTCCAAAGACACTAAACTACTACGGTCCTTGAGTGTTGGTTTTTGTTATGTATTAAGTATTCCGAAAAAGTAATGTAATGTCTATGTACGTCAAGATTTTGGTCTCTACAACTACGGTCGGTCCAAGGGAAGAGTTCTACCTTATTAGAATCATTGGGATCCTAAGAGGTCTCCCAGTGGAGATTCTTGGACTTTCCAGTAGTTTTGTAGGCTAGCTATGGTCTTTTTTCCTTGTTGTAATGTAGTCATTTCATTGTTTAATTGAATAAGACAAGCCTTGTTTTTATTTTGAAATCATTGTTTCGATTTCATGAAAATTAAACAAAATAAAACAATTAAAACAATTAAAATATTAATATTACACAAAAAGCATGTTCGGGGTATCACAATTAATATATAGTTATGGGAAATCACCATTATATATATATAACTACTAGAAATATAATTGAAGTTTCTATAGTGATATATATTAGAACATTGATGATCCTTTAACTTATATCATGAAATTGATGTAATAAGAAAATGTGCATGAAGTAATTTCTCCCCACTAAATGTTTTTGATCAATGTTAACATGTAAGACTCATCATATATCTGTTGAAAGTGGGTGACCTAAAAATAAATTGTGTTTTACTTTGATTACCACTACATGTATGAAGGTTTTTATATATACATGTGTTTATCTTACCATAATAGTGTAGATACATCTGCATCCACTCTATTTATGTAAATTTCCTTATATTGCATGTCGTATCAAAGGGATATAGTAGATCCCATGCTATAATGAGAACCCTAAGATGCCATGAGAGTAATCTTAAATAAATTTCCTATGGTCCAATTACATCATTCTGAAAGGAAACAGATGTTGTCTGACCATCAGTTGCTGGGGGATCATAAGAATTGAGACATCTTATCAAGAAGTTCGCACATGATGATTTCTAGTAGTTTAGATCATGAGGACTAACCCATATAATAAGAACACCACATGTTTATGGTGTTATTGGTCATTATTATATACTTACATGAGTAATAGTCTCCATAATTGAGATAATTACCAATGTATGTAATTTAATTACATACTTTGATGCAAGGAAAAAACCATGGAAATAATGTTGTGGTGAGGATGTTTTTCTGGGTTACATAATTGGTGACATGGCATTGATTGAATGAACAAGATAGTATTTGTCGCTTCCATGTTGAGTAAGAGATATCTTGGGACTTGTTGATTAGAATGGTTGCACCTTTAATAAATCCATGGCCATAGCAGTAGAAGGTAAGACCATTCAGACTTATCAACTAGTGAAATAAAGCAAGATAAAGGTTAATAACACGAGTGAGAATTCTACTATATTGAGATATCGATGAAGAAGAGATCATATTACACATACCATGTTCGTAAGACGGTATTCATTGCTTTGAATTTACCATATCCTAATAGGAGACTAGATGTGTTGCTAGGCCCCGATCTTGGTTAGTGAATATTATTCACTGCTATAAAGATAAGGGCCTAGAGGGTCACACACTATAGCCCTTTCAGAATCTACCCTATTCTGTGGATTAAGAATGTAGAACTTGGTGGGCCCTACCATGATGTCAGAGTATTATCCATGTTCTATGGATCACCATGTAATAAATAAATTATTTAATTATTCCTGCTTGGAATAATTTATTAAATTTATATTTAATATTTATTTACAAGTGATTTAGTAAATACAAAGATAAAATATAATTCGAACGGATTTAAATATCCAGGTTCATTTAATATTTTTAGGAGAAGTGAGTCGAGTTATAGACTCATGTTTGTCATGAAATATATATTTATTATATATTTATGTTAGTGATAAAATTATAAATATTATTAATGGAATATTTCAATTTTTAATAAATAAATATTTAAAATATTTATACTAGGAATATCTACTACTTGGGGGTTGGAAACACATATCGAGTATTCTAGATATTCCATATACAAGTAAGAGAGAGGCTCCCCCCCCCATGGAACAATTCATGTGTTAGAATTGAGAGAATCTCTATCCTCCTAGATTCTAGAGAGAGATTCTATCAAGCAGACAATATCTTCAAGCTCATCCTTCTTGGACTAATGACTCTTGCCTTGCGGTGATCACTGTTGCGTCGAAGAGCTCATTGATGTACCACACTAACACTAGTATTTTAATTAATGACACACGTGCAGATTTTAGAGGTGTGTGTGGATAATCTAGAGGACTTTGACAATAGAGTCTTTGTGCAGAATTCACTGGAATCTTACGACGGACTTGCACACATCAGATCTGAACAAGGTACATGTTCGATTTATTTTTGTGCTCTGTCAAATCCATGTTTGGTCCTTGGACTATACTGGGATAATATCATTGGAGTCGAAGTTGTCACATTTCTCTAGTGATGGGAATATATTTAAATTCTCATCCCATCAGCTTTCGCTTCCCATCCTGGTACCTAACAGTGTTATCATATGGACACATGGTTTCTCAGAGTCAAAGAGAAAATTAAATTGTATTAATTTTATATATAGGGCCTTAAATTGTTTCCAACGGATCTGACCATATGTCAATCGATTTTTGAATGGAAAATATAAAACCATTTGAAAATTTTTAATATAATTGTGACATCCTTTTAAACCCTTTGGATTATTATTTTATGAATAATGCATTTTAAATTTATTCATGTGTTCATCATTGTAGAGAAATACACCATGCTTTGGCCAGAATATGGTTTCCATAATATTTCCATCCAGTTTATGTTTAGGAGTTAAATAAAATATATTATAATATAAAATTATTGTATTTTTCTCAAAAAATATTAAAAAAGGCTTCCTTTAGAATTGGGTTCAACTCATCCTTTTTATTTATTAAAGTATTTAGAATTTAATGTTAAAAAAATTGGAGACTAAGACCCAAAATGGGCAGTCTACTTTTATTTTTATTTTTTATAAAAAAGGGGGTGGGTTTTTATTTTTTCAAAAGAGATGATAAATTTAAAAAAAATGAGAAGAAGAACCGTAGGTCTTCTTCCATTCGATGGAGCTACACCACAAATCCCTACCTTCTTCCCCATCACGACCGGATCAGGCCGCGCTGCTCGGACCCCATCGCCATCGCCAGATCGCACCGCCTAAACCCCCTCGCCATCATCAACTAACACCTCCCTCACGTGGCTGTGTAGCCCTAAACTACCTGTAGCTCATCGTCAGTGACATCACTACACTGGGTCGCCCCTCCCTTTGTGGTCACCAGAACAAATCCCTAACCACCGTTGTTGTCATGGCCGGACAAGGCTTCCACCAGACTGGGTCATCGCTAGAACTAGCTGCTTCCATGTGGCTAGCCGGAGCAGGGTGCCACCAGACCGACATGCCTCACCGTACAAGCGCACCTCCCCACATCCTTTGCGGCTTTCCAGAGTAGCTTTTCGCCATCCTCACACCTTGCCAGAGGATGTTTCCTCCCGAGGGGTGTGGCTGGATTAGGTGATCACGCAACGTTCCTGCCACGGTCATGCAGTAGTCATGTCGCAGTCACACCACGATTCAGCCCTACTCTAGTATGATACCGTCGCGGCAACTCGCAGTCCTGTCAGACTCTTTCCTCTGCTTGAGGTAACCCCGTTAATTATATTTAATTAATTTAGATTTTTAAATTAAATTAATTAAAATTAATTTGGGGATTATGTTTAACAAGAATCTGAAACATTAATTTAATTAAGATTAGAATTAATTTAACAGTTTAAATTAATATTTATAATTAAAACTAAATTAATGTTTTAATTTAATTATTCTAATTAAAATAAAAATAAACAATTTTAACTAATAAAATAAATAAATTAAAATTATTTCAATTTATTTCATTTATTAGAGCACCCTCATACTATTTAAATTTACTACAGTTTAATTTTAATTGCGATTTATTTATACTGAATGGTCTTGATAAAGCGACTGAACTGTGCATGTCTGTTTTATTTATTTATGTATTTATTCAATGCGTTCGATGATTGTAATATTTAATTAAATACACTATGGTTTTATAATTGTCTTTTAATTCAAATATGTATAAGGGCATGCATGTCCAATGAAAAACTTGTATTTTTCAACCCTAGACACCCTAATTTTCATGTGAGTATATTGGTAATTATATGGTGATGATCTGAGATGCATACCATGCCAAGTCAAGGTGGTTATCTAGATAGGAGCTGAGCGCATTATACACTTTCTAGGTACGACGCGATTCATGTGTCAACTTAGGTATGGTTTCCTCTAGGTCATGATTGATCTGTTATGGATCGATCATAATAGAATTATCAAGAGTAGTCAGATTGTATGTTTCAACTTTAGGAAATTTTTATTATTTTATGTGAGTGCATGATTATTGCTTGATCACATAGAATAGTAAACAAGATAAAAATTCATAAATATGTGTCGAATGTATTTCTATTGCATGTTCAGCTGTGAGAACTAAAATATAGTTTGATCATATAAATAGAAAATGATTATATTCATCAATAAATATAAAAACCCCTCAAAGATATATTAAGTCCAAAAGCCTTCCATTTCTCACATTTAAACAAAACTAGGTGTTTTGGGTGATCGTCAGCCATAGTTGAGAGTGTCTCTTACTACCATGTCATTTTCACTAGATAACGAGGTCGACTTAACTAAAGTGAGTAGTCAAATATTTTCCATAGACAACTTTCTATCACATTAGAGAAAATATGTTGATGGAATCCTGTTTGGATTCCAAAACATGGGATTTTACTCATCAATTCACGGGACCACGAGTCAAGTGGTTGGCCAGCCTAGATCCTTCCTGGAAACCCTCTGAGTAGTGGCATAGCCATAGATTGTAGACTATGATGGAGGTTTTGATGATCCTTCCACTAGAATAATCAAGAGATAGAGTATTCCAAATCTAATAGTGATTTCTATTAAGGTTCTCTAAAATAGTGGGAGACATTAAAATGATATAACAATTTATTAATCATAAATTTCAAAAGGTAATCACGACAATGTACTAATTACTAATGTTTATCTAATGTAGATTTAAATTGGAAATCACCAACACCATAAGTACTTTATCACTAAGATAAATTTTAGATAAATAAAATATCATAATCGGTAATAACTTCCAGGAGTGGTATAGACACTTGCACAGAGTATTACTCTAAGAATGGAAGTTATATGAGCTAGAATCCCCAGTTCTTTCTTAGCCTCCTCAGGTAGCAAGTAACATGGAATAAGATATATGGAGAAATCATATAAACAATGAAATAGATGTTCAATGCATGATGTTTTCATCCATGTCCATCCAATTGAAAAAAATTCACGAGTTCAAGGATTCATACAATATTCTTTCACATCTCCAGAAATTATATTAGGAGGGGGCCAAGTAGAAAAGCTAAGAGATCTCAGGTTCCCTTTATAAGTTTAGGCCAGTAGAAGGTCACCAAGATGGTCCTCATGTTGTCAAAATATTGTGTATATTGAGAGTCTTGAAGCTATTGGGTTCAAATTGAACTGTGAAGTTTCATTTCATCTCATTCTTTCCCCTTTACCGCCATGCTTCTCGACTTACATTGTCAATTAAAACTTCAATGAAATGAAGAAGTCACTCCTAGACCTTTTGGATTTAGTTCTCTATGATGACAAGGATATGAAAAATACCATTTCATCTGTCTTTATAGTGATGTAGAAAAACGAGGACAAGGGAAAAGGGGTCTAAGGCCATGTCAAGGCCAAAGACACCAATGCATCATCCTGTAAAGAAACCAAATATTCAAAGGTTAAGTAATGAGTTGGAAGCTGTCAGTTTTGGATGTGTCATGAAAGGACACCAAAAGAATAATTTAATAGGTGGGAAGAAGAATCAAACTGATGCTTCCACTTTAGGGATTTTTTTATTGCATGCAATCTATCATTATCTATAACTTGGGTATCTGATACGACATGTGGCACACAAATATTTATTCATATATAAGAACCAATTAGGTTCACGAAGATTGAAAAAGGTGAAGTCGATCGTTAAGCATCAAATGGTGCATGTCCCACAGACTTGGCCGTGAGAGACTATCACTTAACATTTCCAATTGATTTGGTTCTAGTTTTAAAAGAGTGCTATTATGTTCCTTCTCTAACCAGGAACATTATCTCTATGTCATGTTTAGACACTGTGGGATTTTATTTAATGTTTAGAAGTAAATGTTGTATCTTTTACAAGGATAAAAAATGTTATGGTATGGAACATATTAAAAATGGTTTATAATTACTAGAATTCAAGAACCTCATAAGATAATCAATGACAAAACCATCCAACATGACTCATATATCACCCACCTATGGCACTTTAGGCTTGACCATGTAAACAAGAAGTGATTACGAATATTACATCAAGAAGTGAATTTAGTCACGGTACACTTTGTGTAGAGATCAAATCTTGATGTACATGGATATTAAATTTATTTTGTAGGATACTAAATACATTAAGAAAACAAAATCCCAATGACCATATATGTTTAGGGTCTTTGGAAACTCTGAACATAATTTTCTAATCATGGTGAAAGATCATCAACATCTCCCATAAAGATATTCCCCTTTTCTTTTCTTCCCTAAAAACATTATTTATATCCAGGGGAAAACAAAACATAGAAAGGGTTATCTCAAATTCTTATTAGGGGTAAAAATGGAGTACATAAAACAAAACATAAACATTTTAATGTAAAAAAATCATGAATATAAAGTTTAAACATCAAAATCGTGAGTGATGTCATAAATCATGGTAGAAGGTACGAAATATATTAGAGAATAAAATTGACCATAATAGAATAGAATAGGAATAAAACCTGTAATTGTGGAAAACTAATAAGCACATATTATGATTCCTATAGTAGCCAAAGCACTGCTACCAAGACAATCATAGTGGACAAAGTTCATTACTGAACCGAGTTTACTTGTCGTTCCAGCCATGTGTTACTGAACTAGATTCACCTATCATTCCATTCATGTATATCTCATGAGATATAAATCTTCACCCAATGCATTGGAGAGAGATATAGGTCCCACCCATCTCATAATTTAATCATTATTACATGTGACAGAAAACATAAATCATTTATCATTACATAACCCAAGAAATAAAATGGGTTTCTTAAATATAATTCCATCATAACATAATATATATATATGTTCATTTCATCATTAACAAAATCAAATCATAATAATAATAGGGATATAAACATACCCCTATTTAAAATCATCATATTATATGGAAAATAATTTTGATAAAACACTTGAACTTAGTTCTTGAGGAAAATATATTTTTTTCTTCCAAAAAAATTTCTTTTCTCATAATGTCGTTTAATTTTAAAAGAATGTAAGTGAGTTGAAAATAAAATTTTAAACGTGTATATGAAACTTCAAGTAAATAAGGCAATATTAATATGTAAAAATAGGTTCATGTCTTATATGTTAAAAAAACATTATCCTCACACTTTTTCCGCAAAAGTAAAAAATTACCTCGTATGGTAGAAAAAAGAAAGATTTCTTTCATGCCATGTAGTAAAAGAAAAAAATGTATAAATTTGAATTTAAAAATACATAGAATAATAATAAACATTTTATGAAAATATTTTTAGAAAACATGGACCGGGATGATAAATATATCCCTAGTAAATACTTACGTATAAATAATCTCAGATAAAAATAAGATTGCAAAATTGTCTTCTAACTTAGGTCTGATTTCATCCATATGTGTCCAAAAATCCTAAATAGTGTGATTAAACAAATTAATAACATGCAATTGAAATATAATAATATTTATTGTATCATTTATGATTCACTTACGACATTATATTATGTGTTCATTTGTTAATTCCTTTTTAAAGAAACGTTTTAGGTAATAATAATTTTATTTATCGTACATGTTTGGACTTGTTATTCCTGATATTACAACACATATCATGATTTAATTACATCCAAAATGTGTAAAATGATTTAAATATAATATATATTTAGTATATTAATATATATAATAGATATATAAATGTAATGGAATACACCGTTAATGGAGATTGTTGGTCTCTGTACACATAAATGTTGTTTCTGTTTCCTTATTAAATTGGATGGAAGTAAGAAAATGCCACATATATATTCATAAATCAAGAAGATTTATTATTTCATATATTTATTGATTATTTATTATATATAATTTATAATCATTCTTTAATAGTTAAAATGGATAATGAATCTCATCGCATCTTGGAGACGGTAAGTTGTACGTACACACGAGCGACGATATCGTTCCCAAGTTATTGAATAGTATTGAAGTGAATGGTTTATAATATCTAAGAATTAGTATCATGTTATATTAATCATATATAGTTTTTATTTCCACCAATTATCCATCCGAGTACAGTGGTGGTGAAAAACAAATTACACCATGGCATGTAGACATTAATCTGTACGTACGTATGCGTGGTGATTTCGTTTTTCATAGGATAGATAGAAAGTAAAAAATTATTTTTATTTGTATTTATAATAACATATAAGTGTACAAATGATAATTATGTTATACCCTTCGAATGAAACATCTAAATAAGTGTATGTAGAAGAAAACATAAATTTGAAAGAATCGATAGAAGGGGTTACCTCTTCTCAATGTGACTCCTTTAAATTTCCTCTTAGGGCATTAGAGTTGGTATTTTAAGAAGTCCAGAACCACTAGAATGTAACTAGGTGAGTTGACAAGAGAAATGGATAGGTGTTGGCAGAGCTTGAAGGCTCACAATGGAATGAATAGAAGAGTGATGAGGTTTCCTTTTATAAGAGATGAGAGAGACACCTTAGGAATGTTCCAAAATATTAATTTATTATAAATTCAATTTAAATTTAAAATATTATAAAAAATATTCAATTCTAAGATATGATTATTTTGCATTAGATACCAATTATTCAATAATTTATTGACAAGTTTTGAATATTTTTTTATCCTTATCTTTTTGGGTTTACCCTTATTTTACCATTTTAAATCTTTCCGTGTTGTCATGTTATTTACACATTGTTGGTTAATGTAATTACAATTTCATGTCAAAATACCACAACAATTAAATTTATAACATATTTCGGCTTATATTAACCATATTATTGAATCCTATATTTTTAGGAATTTAATATCATATAATAATATATTTTATGTTTTAATTTATGAATTGTTCCAATTTCGGACACTATTCATACTTTATTTTTAAAAAAATTCATAACAACCTCATTCCTTCTAAAATATGGAATTAATTCAAATATACTATGTAAATATAATATATAAAATTAGTGTATTACATCAAAATAACCAAATTACAATTTTTATTAATATTTATAAATTCATTTATTTGAATCTTTTATTAATAAAGCAATTACTACATCATCCATGTGTCAAAATTAAATTTATTTAATTATTTCCAAAAATGAAAATTAAAATATCATGATTTAGAATTTTTTTAGTTTTGTAATAACTATTTTTAATCTAAGTGATCACTCATATAAATCTATATAAATTGTTTTTAGTAAAAGATATATGTTTAGGTTATAATCATCTTTACTTTAAATTAATTATTATAAAATGTCATTTTCACATCCATGATAATCCATGGGGTCCCCAAATAAACCCAAGGATTCCCATGGTCGGAAATATCTCAACCAATAGAATTAGGGCATGTGTTAGGTTAATTTAATATTATTAGAATATAATTTTTTACCCTTATTAACAAGATTTACCCTTTAACCATGGTAAATAAAATAATTACTGAAGTTACTATTCATAATGTCCAAAAACAAAAAGTACCTATTTATATAATTTTATACTTATGAATCTAAATATGGAATTGATTTTTCCAAATCCAAAACACAAAATTTGTAGTAACTAATTTAAAATTAATCCCATTTTCGAAAAATGGGTTTTTTTTCAAAACATTGCAAAAGATTAAAATTAATCTCATTGTCGTTGCGGTCGAGAGTTTCTCTCCTAGGGTTTCCTAAGGTCGGCGTCTCCTTCCTCGGAGCTCGGGTTATGCGGTGACAGCTCATTCAGATCTTCCCTCTGGTTTCACCTCCTTTGGTTCGGGATTGGCGGTGTCGTCTACGGATTGAAGCGTTTTCCTCTCCTGTGAACACGGTGTAACTTTAGAAGTGCGGCGTTTTGCATCTCATTTCATTCCCTTCTTCTGCACAGCTCCTCAACCCTCTATGACAAAATCACTAGTTCCTTCATCCTTCGGCGGCGTCAGGTCTATGTGTGGGAGGACTTTTCCTGACCGAAATCTCAAGTTTCACCTTCATTTTGGTTCCGGGAGTTCTTTGGCTCGTGACCTTCACCAGATTTTAGGAGTTTTTCACCTTTTTCCACATCCCTCTCAGCTGTGACCCGTGATCCCTCTGTTTTTGGTTTCCTTGTCCCTCTTGGCCTTCGGTACTGCTTCACGAAGATAGGGGATGGATTGGGGATGGGTTTCCATTTCCACGCTGGTGCGAAGTTTCCACCGTTTTTGGGGATTGTTTTGCGGTGCACCCTCTGTGATGGTTCATTGCGTTTGAGCACTCGCGAAGAGGCTGATTCACGAAAGCTCCGGCCGCGAAGAGGAAGTTATGTGAAGTGCTTGTGTTGAGAAGCACCGGCCGCAAAGGTTCGCGGCCTTTCGTGTGTTTGTGCTATGTTTTTTGTCGCGAAGCACCGACTGCGAAGGTCCGAGGCATTCTGTGTGCGCAAAGGATTTGGTTCGCGAGGTGGGGTTATGAAGAGACCGATTCGCAAAACACCTGCAGCGAAGGTCAGAGTAGTTGCGAGACCACATAGTATTTGCTTCGCGAAGATCCTTCCACGATGCTCTGAGGTGTTGTTTGATCGCGAAGGCCCAAGGCGTTGTAAAACCGTGAAGGCCTACAATGGGGAGTTGCTCCGCAAAGACTGGGGGCGCGTGACGCGGGTTCTTGGGCACGACCTTTTTTGGTGGCTGTGTTGACCCCAACGTTTGGGGAGTCTCTCTCATGTGGGTGGTCCGTTTAAGGGGACGGGAATAGGTTTTCGGTCCTAATACCTTTTGATGGACCGAGTCTTGTTTTATGTGAGGACAGTTGGGGTCTGCAAGGGTGCCGACCCTTAGGAGGTTAGTGCATTCAACCTATGAATAGTGCTATGGTTTCCGACCTCATCAATCAATGGAAGAGGCTATCCTTAACAAACAAAGAAAAACTGGAAATCAAGGCCCAATGAAATGAAGACCCACTCTTGAAAAAACGCATGGCTCTGCTCGTAGTCGAAAAGTTCATTGAAAACATTACAGTTAATTAGGGGGTTCTCAAAAACACTCTTCAGACCATCTAGAAGATTGATGCAGGAGTGGCTACCCAAGAGGCGGGGACTAATCGCATCATCTTTGAGTTTTTAACAAGAGTGATATGGAAACAATTTGCGTTGCAGACTGTGGTCCTTCGATAATCAACTCCTCCTCATGGAATAATTCAAAGGGGGAGATGATATCCAGTGAGTGAATTAAACCCGCTCCCCCTTCTGGATAAGAGTTAAAGGAATCCCCTTCCATGCTATAACAGAATGCATAATGAGGGAAATTGGGGATAGTCCAAGCCATTTCCTTGAATGGGACTGCTCAGACCCAACACAATGGGGACCTGATGTTCAGATCAAGGCTGAAATTGAGGTGTCAGCGCCCCTTATGAGGGGAATGTTCCTGAAAATCGAAGAATCCAACACCTGGATATCTTTAAAATTTGAGAAAATCCCACACTTATGCTTTTTTTGTGGTGGTCTTGGCCACCTGGAGAGGACGTGTACCACAAAACCTAAGTGTGGATCAGGTGACATCACCCTCCAATATGGAACTTGTCTCCATGCAAAAACAAATAAATATTCTCTCATCCCTGAGATGGAAATACAAAAGGACCGTGACCATCTCACGTTGGCACATACCTGTCAGGCGGAACCTACACATAGACAAGTCATTATGCTTAGACCTCCAGATCTCTCTATTACTGACTATCCCACTCATAGAGAAGCAGGAGTTCTTCCTACCCACCTGAAGGAAAACACTCCATCATCCACAAGGTCAGTGACAAAGCAAAAAGAACCACTAAGGCATTGCTCAACGCTAATGCTGATGCACTTCGAGCCACCAGATCTAGATTCGGATCCACAATCATCTGTAATTGTCAAAACACCATTGGAGGCCCATGGACTAATGGGAACTCAAATGTCGGGCCCAATCACCCGTCACACATGGAAAATGGTGCAACGTGGAGGAAGTGATGGTCATGCGGAAGACCCCAACCCTGGGGTCGGGAAATGACAAACTGAAACATGCCAATCGGGGGGGGGGGGAATCCCACCAAAATATGGAAAATGACAAGTGGAAAAATTAGTCTGGAGGAACTGAAGGCGGCGGCGGGCGAGACCCAGCCCCACCTAGAGCAATGATTGCCTTATGATGGAACTGTCATGGGCTTGGAAACCCACGAACGGTTTGCATGCTTTAGGGCAATTGCGCTCCAAGATTCCCTGATATGGTTTTCCAGTATGAAAGCATACTGGAAAACAAGGACACCAATGGTATTACTTTGAAGTGCGGATTCCATGGCTTCTTTATGGTTCCCAGACAAGGCCATGCTGGGGGCCTCTGTCTCCTCTGGAAGGACTATATCGACATCAAAATATTGTCTTTATCCTCAGACCATGTGGTCGCGACTATCCAAGCAGACTCCCACCCACCATAGACCTTTGTGGGTTTCTATGGATGGACATGCCATAATGATAAGGTGAAGTCATGGGATCTTCTGTGAAATCTACGACATGGCTTACCAAGCCCTATCCTCTTCAGAGGATATTTCAATGATAATATTTTCTATAAGGAAAAGAGGGGCGGATGCACTCGACCCTCAGCTTCGATGTCAAATTTCAATGATGCGGTCTCTAGGGAGGACCTGGTCGATTTGGGGTATACAGGTAACCCTTTTACATGGTTTCACAGCAATTCTGATGGAACTCGTGTCACTGAGTGCCTCGATACATTTCTGGGCTCTACTTATTGGGTCAATATGTTCAGCATGTTTCACATCAACCAAATAGACCTTAACTGCTCGGACCACTATCCAATTTTCATTGATTGCAAGCAAGGTGATCTAAAAAGTCAGCTTTTCTGACCCTTCATATTTGAGAGATTCTTTTTCAAAAGATCATGAATGCGAAGAGTTGATCCACTGAATCTGGAACAGCTCTCAAGCGGATGTTTGCCACAATCTCCAACAGGTCGCATCTGATCTGAGATCCTAGAGCAATAAGAAATTCCTCCACCCCGACCGGCACTGTGGTATCCATGAACAGAGACTGAGAAACCTTATCAATCAAGCCACATATAATAGCATTCTCTCCATGATTGGAGCCACGCAACATGAGTTAGACATGGACCTGCGTGTGAAGGAATGTTTCTGGGCCATGCGGGCGTGGGATAACCACATTAAATAGGGGGATGCTAATACCCATTTTATTCACCAGAAAGCATCATCCAGGTGAAGGAAAAATTCTATTACTTTCATCTTTCAACCTGATGGAAGAAAATTCTTGGACACCAATTGTATCCACAAGGCCTTGACAGTCTATTTCCAGAACATTTTCGCTGCAGGATCCCCCTTCATGTCTGCCGAGGTGGAAGATTGTATTAGACCCGTGATCACTAATGAGATCAGTAGACAGCTCACCAAAGATGTGACGGATTACGAGATACTTCATGCACTTAAACAACTTCACCCCACTAAGGCCTCAAGACCCAATGGGTTCCATGCCCTCTTCTTTAAACAATACATGCACATTATCTGCCCCGAAATATGCAACATGATAAAAAATATCTGGGATGAGAATTCCAGCATTGATGCCATCAATGAAACTATCCTTGTACTCATACCCAAAATCAAGAAACCTCTGGTGATCCCTAACTTTAGACCTATCAGCCTTTCCAATTTCTCTTACAAAATATTCTCTAAGATCCTTGTCAATCGGCTTCAACCTTGGCTACCTGATATTATCTCTGAGAATCATAGCACCTTCATGGCCAAGAGACTGATTACTAAAAATGAGATTTTGTCCCATGAAGTGTTCTATTCTATTAAATCATGCTCCACTGCGAAAAGAGGAACCATGGCCTGGAAACTGGATATGACCAAGGCCTACGATAGAGTGGAATGGAACATCATTTGTTGTGTCATGCTGAAAATGGACTTTGGTGCTAAATAGAAAGATATGATCATGGAATGCATCTCTCCATCTCCTTCTAAATCAAGGTCAATGGGGAGCTCACCAGAAGATTCTCCCCATCTCGAGGCCTTCGCCCGGGAGATACCCTATCCCTTTTCTCTTCATACTGGTGGATGATGTGTTCTTTAATCTTATTTCTAGGGGTGCAACCTCTAAATCTATTCATGGGGAAAAGGTCTATCATTTTATCCCACCAGTGTCACATCTTTTCTTCCCCGACAAGTACTTCTTATTTTCCAGAGCAACAATTAATGAATGTTGTGTGATCAGCCAAGCAATCCAACAATATGAGAGGGCGTTTGTCCAATCGATCAATCATGGAAAATCTGAAATTTCTTTCAGTGCTGGAGTGCCTCTCCCTAATAGGGAGGATCTTTGCGCATCAGCTAGCATTCATATGGTTGTGAAACATCAGAAATACCTTGGGATTCCCACGGTTATTGGCCGATCCAAAAAGGAAATATTCATATCTCTTGTGGACAGGATCGAGAAAAAAATTCTTGGTTGGTCCCCTAATGTAATTTATAAAGATGGTAAAGAGACCCTCGTCAAAGCTGTCATTCAATCCATTCCCAGCTAATTTATGTCCATGTTTAAGCTCCCAACATTCATCGTCGACCAGATCCACACTCGCACTGCCAATTTCTGGTGGCGGAAGAATGAGGGTAGGAATCGGCCCCACTGGATGGTCTGGGAGAAACTCTGCAACTCCAAATCAGAGAGAGGGATGTGATTCTAGAATCTGTGTCTCTTCAATGATGATCTTTTGGATAAGAAAGTATGGCACCTTCTCAACTGCCCATCATCTCTTTGTGCACAGTTTCAACGGGCTAAGTACTTTCCCCACACGGACTTTTGTTCCTCCTCTCTGGGCCCCCGTCCAAGCTTCCTATGGAGAAGTATATGGGGGATAAAAAGCTGCTGGAAAAAGGATTATGCTGGAGGATTGGATCTGGCTCATTAGTCAACATCTGGATAGATCACTGTTTTATTGATAAGGATTGATTGCGGGCTATATCCACCGTTCAACCTGGTCTTGAAAATGCCACTGCCAGCTGCCTCCTTTTCGACGAGGGACAGGGGTAGTGTCTGGAGAAAATCATTGATTGGTTTAATGAAAGGGATAAAAGAATCAACCTTAGCATTCCCTGGGTCCCTGATGTAGTCCTCGACCAGCTTTTCTGGAACAATGATTCCTCCGTAGAATTCACGGTGAGGTCTGGCTACAGACTGGCTCTTGGAAACCACTTAGTCCGCCGGGTTGAGGGACCATAGAACTTGGTGTGGAAGCTCAACGCTCCCCCTAAATTTCTCCACTTTTAGTGGCAGGTCTACATGAGTACTCTCCCATACATGATCCTCCTCTCTCACCAACATATGGCTAGTACTAGTATTTTCCTTTTCTGCCCGAACATTATAGAAACTCCTAAGCACGCCATCATTCATTGCTCTGGAGATGAGAAAATTTGGAATAAATGGGGCCTAAATTCTGCCACTTCAATGGTGTCGGCCTCTGACCTTCCCGATCTACTGACGTAGTGGTGATCCTATCTCTCCTCGGCCTCTTCAGGTTCACTTTTCACTCTAGCCTGGATTATTTGGGTCTGGCGCAACGACGCCATTTTTCATCAAGCTCACAAACCCCCTGAATTTTGGATTGATCGAGCCACCTCCTGGATTAAGGGATGAAATGACCACAATAGACATTTTATCTAGGTTCTTCCCTCTCCTTTCCCCCTCATTGGAATCCCCCAAAAGAAGGGACCCTCAAGATTAACGTAGATGTGTCACTCCCAAAGGATGGGCTTGTCACACTAGGCCTCCTGGCCCGAAATCATCTGGGGAAAATCCTTGCGGCAAAACACAAACCACATCAGGCTCGCTGGGAGACTGATGTTGTGGAGGCAATGGTCATCCTAGCTGGTATGATTCTCTCTATGGATTGTTGATGGGTTTATATCATCATTGAGTCTGACTGCCTCACTGTAATCGATGCTACTAACAACAACGATGGCAGACTCTAGTCATTTGGCTCCATCACCAGGAAAATTCGCACACTTCACCAAGGATTATCTTGTTGTACCTTCTCTTTTACCAAAAGGGAAGTAAAAAATGCCGCCCATCAGATGGCGGCCTCAGGCCCCTTCGATGTCAACAAGCTCTGGCTGGACAATTTCCCTTTATGGCTCTCTGCTTGTACGTTTTCTGACCATCGTCATTAATGTTATCTGCCCTTCTTATCAAAAAAAAATTTAAATTAGTGAAATGAATTTCATTGTCTTAAACTATAAAAATATATTATATTTATACTTGAAAACAATTATTTAAAATATTTTAACCATATGATTTATTTTAATGAAAAAAGTTGTTTTCAATTAATGTTTAGCGTACTTACAGTATTCATAAAAATATAATTGTTATCAGAAAAACAACAAAAATTTATACAAAGTAAATTTTTATGTCCCACATATAAATAAGAGGTTTTTTTTTGTCAAATATAACTTATGAAAGTGTATATAACTATATTTAAAATGGGTGCACCATCAAAAGGTGATAGAACTACAGTTTTTTGAATTTTTTTTATTTTTTACTAAAAAAATGATTTTTTTTCTCATATTAAGAGTAAGATGAATGATAATGTTATATGAAATTCAATATGTGGTTAATAATATTCATAACATATATTTCGTATAATATTTTAATAATATATCGTTGTTGAGTGAAACTCGATATTGGGTACCATGCAAGCTATCGAGGAAGGTCCCTTTTGCATTAACGCAAGCTATGGTAGTATTGTGTGTAGCGCAAGATTAATTTGGTGTTGTGTATAAAATAATACAAATATATTTCATTTATAAATTGAACAGAATCTATACAGAATTTTGTGTGAAATGAATTCAATCACAGGTACATAAAATTGTGTGCAACACAAGAATAATGTTGTGTATAACCCAATATAATCATGGTGTAGCGAAAACACAAGACATCAAAAAAATAAGAATAATATGTCTCATAAAATCTCAGGGTGTTACATTCTACACTCCTTAAAATTAATTTCTCCCTCAAAATTTGTCAGGTTTAAAAATTATTTACTACATTAAAATTTCTTTCACAGAAACCCACATCACATAAACTGATACTAAAACATAATTTTAAAAATAATGTTAGAAACATAATGGTTGCCAAAATTAACTCACCACCGGGTTTCCACATAAGAGAACAAAGGTGTAAAGTGAAAACATGGATATTAAAGTGAAATATAACCACCGAGTTTTGATGGATAGTGGTACCGAACATGTTATAATTAACTACCAGAAAGCCATAAATCTGCATTGATTTAAGAGACCATCTGATTCATCAGAAAAGAAAGTTCTAGGATAACATTTTTGGTTTCAATATCATTTTCCAAAAGTTGATGAATTTTTTCATGAGAAGAAATACTTACTTGATTTCAATATAACCTCACTGTTGATCTATCCCTAAATAATGTTTACTTCATCTCTATTTTAATTAAGAGAAGTTGAATTTTTCATTCTTGAAGTGGTAAAAAACCATGATATAGAATGATAGATCACTCTATAGGTCTCTATCACCAAAAGGTAATCACAAGTTATTAAATATACATAAGTACACCTATAGTGAGAATAATCATATATGGTTCCAAAAATGGACTTAGAATTCATCGATCAGAAATCTTAATCAAATAATTCTAATTTATACTTACCAGTGACTTCCTGTAGGCAAGTGGTAGGTGATAAAGGCATGTCACACTTCGATTGTGGGTTCAATTCCTACAACCTTGTCTGACATGACAGGTTTTCGCCCGTCCTGTGGGTTGTCCTTTTTTCTAAAACTATACTATTATAACATTATAGAAATTATATAAAAAAATTACCATCCTTAAACAATACTATCTAATGTCCAACATAATTCATTCCAACCATTAAGATCACCCATGATACATTTGTCCAATCTCATAGTACAATGAAAACAATTACCATAATGGTCATATAACAAGAATTTGAATACCATCATTTATCCCCCATATATCATATGATATATCTTGTTGGTCACATTCCAAACATTTTAATGACTTCATCATGAATTATCTTGTTTCATGGTAATAACCTAAATTACTATATATCCTTATTGAAAATATTCATGGTTTCTTATTCCAAAACTTATTGGATATATTACCTAATTCCTGAAAAGTCATATACTTCATCTGTGACAACATAACCCACATTTCATCAAATCATTAACCAGTTCCAAGGTAACTAATATCGCCTAACATGTCTTTATAGAAATATCATTATCTCAAAATGATGATCATATTAAGGGTTATCCTTCCCATAATCATGTGTTTCTTACGAATATCACATTTTCATTAAATCCCTTTTATTATACATTATAAATATTCAAAATATTCTTGAAAATACATATCAAAAAACGTAACCTGATAACTCTTATATAATTCTCCATTCATCATCCGTGGATTCAAATACATAAATAATTCAATCCTTCTACATTAATTGTCAGAATAAAATAATTCCTTTATTTTATTAGAAGTATATACTTGTGTATAAGCATTGAGTTTTGTAATTCCCATGTTTTCCATAGATGAGACATTGAACTCCATAACAATTCATCACTTTATGAACCTTTTTCCCACAGAGATAACATCTTCCCTTCTATTTGAGGTATTACTCAAGGTTCTTCAACCCTTCTTCTTGGTATGTATGAATCTTAATCTTCTTTCTTCTATTCTCATCACCATGGGAAGATGCATGAAAGTCTATTTTCCTCTTATTCTATGAATTAGGAATACCACTAAAGTTCACCTTGTTAATCATATACCATGATGAATGATTCAGAATAATCACTATATCATTCACTCTAGTGATAACAGAACTTCGTTTCTCATAGTCGCAAATATGTTCATCAGATTCAAGGTTTTACCAATTATTTCTGGTTCCCTCCATTGAGTAAAACACAAAAAAGAATAATGTGAGAAGAAAAATTCATTCTAAAAAAATAACATAATCAAGGGGGTACTTTCAATCTCTGACATCATGGGTTTAAACCCAGCTTATTTATGATCATTACCATAATTCTTAGACAATAAACTCTAGTTATACTTATCCTTTTATGAAACCATATATATACATTATAAATATCACTAGAGATCTCACTAATATTTTCACAACCTAGTTTACAAAGGTTAACTAAACCTTCACTCTGATACCAACTGTAGAGACACAACCTTGAATTTAATGGACATTAAATTTATTTTGAGAAATACTTAATACATGAAAAAAGAAAAATCCCAAAGACCATATTAGTTTAGTGTATTTGGAAACACAGAACATAATCTTCAAATCACAGTTTTGGATCTTAAACATCTCCCATAAATATCTTCTCCTTTTGTTTTACTACCTAAAACCTTTCTTTATATCCTGGGGAAAAGAAAACATATAAAGGGTGACTAATATTCTCAGTAAGGGTAAACATGGAGAACATAAAACAAACTATTAACAGTTGAATGTTAAAACATGAATATAATGTTTGAACATCAAAATCGTGAGCAATGACATAAATCTTGGTAGTAGGTAAGGCATTGATTATAAAAGATAATTATCCATAATAGAAAATAATTTTCATAAAACATGTAATTGTGGTAAACTAATAAGCACATATTTTGATTTCCATAGTAGCCAATGCATTGCTGCCATGACCATCATAATGGACAAAGTCCATTACTGAACTGGGTTTACTTATTGTTCCAGCCATGTAGTACTAAACCAGATTTACCTACCATTCATGTCATTTCTATCTCATGAGATATAAATTGTTATCCAATACATTAATGGGAGATATAGGTCCCACCCATCTCATAATTAAATAACTCTAACATGTTTCTCAAAACATAAATCATTCATCATGACATTACAAAAAATAAAATGGGATTCTTAAATATAATTCCATCATAACAATATAAAACATCATTCCATCATTAACACAACAAATTATAGTAATAATAGGGATATAAACATAAACCTATTTACAAGTTTCATCTTATTTGGAAAATAAGTTTGATAAAACACTTGAACTTTCTTCTTGAGGAAAATATATTTTCTTCTTCAAAAACATGTTTTTCTCAAAATGTTGAGATATTTTAAAAGAAAAAATGTGAGTTGAAAATAAACAAGTAAACTTGTATATGATGCTTCATGGAAATAAGGCGCTATGAAGATTTAAAACCCCATTCACACATAAAAGTTAAAAAAACATTCTCCTTTTACTTTTACTAAAAAAGTTAAAAAGTACCTCGTATGGTAAACAAAAGAAAGATTTATTCCATTCCATGTTGTAAAATTAAAAAATGGGTAAAAATGAATTTAAACATATATAGAAGAATATTAAACATTTTATGTAAAATATTTTAGAAAACATGGACACGGATGAAAAATATATCCCTAATAAATACTTACATATAAACAATATCAGATAAAAATTAGATTGCACAATTATCCCTTACCTTAGGTCCAATTTTTTCCGTACGTGTCTGAAACTCTTGTATAGTGGGTTTAAACCTATTATTAACTTGTAACAGAACAATAATAATATTTCTCATATAATATATGATTCACTTATAACTTTATATTACCCGTTCATTTTTCAATTACATGTTAAAGCAATGTTTTGGGTAAGAATCATTTTATTTATCATACATGTTTGCACTTGTTATTATTGATATTATTACATAGATCATGATTTAATTACATAGAAAATGTAAAAAAATATTTATATATCATATATATTCTGTATATAAATATATATAATAGGTCGATAAATGGAATGGAATACACCATTCATGGAGACGGTAGGTTATGTGTACGCATGAACACAGTTTTCGTTTCCTTACCGAATTGGATGAAAGTAAGTAAATGATATATATATATACACACACATAAATAGATTAGAATTATTATTTAATATTTTTCATAACTATTCATTATATATACTTTAATATAATTCTTGAATGGTTATCATGGAAAATAAATCTCATCGCATCATGGAGACGGTTATCCGTACGTACGTACGAGCGATGATATCATTATTATAGTTTTTGAAAGGTATTAAAGTGTATTGTGTTTAATATCTCATAATTATTATAATTTTATAATAATCATATATAGTTATTTTTTCCACCATTATACCCATCTAAGTATGGTGGTGGTGAAAAACCGATTACACCACATCGTGGAGACGGTAATCTGTACGTATCCACGTGCTCTGATTTCATTTTTCAAAGGATGGATAGATAGTGAAATAGGGTTGTTTTATAATTATAATAACATAAAAGTATATGAGTGATACTAATTTTATTACTTTCTAATGAAATAACAAAATGTGAGGAAGTAAAAGAAGAAATAAATTTGAATGAATCGGTAGAAGAGATTACCCCTTCCTCGACGTGCCTCCTTTAAATTTCCTCTTAGGGAAATAGAGTTGGTCTTTTGAGACACTAGAACCTCTATAATGTAACTAGTGGAGTTTATAAGAGAAATGTTCAGGGTTTCACCAATCTTGAAGACTCAAATTTTAGTTAATAGGAGAGGTAGGAGGTTCCCTTTTATAAGAGAGAAGAGGGGCACTTTAGGAATGTTCAAAAATATTAATTTATTATAAACTCAATTTAGATTTAAAATGGTCATAAACATGTTTAATTCTAATCAAATATGATCTTGGTTCAAATAAAAATCATCCAATAATTTTTTGACAAGTTTTTAAATTTTTTTTATCCTTATCTTTTTGGTTTTACCCTTATTTTTTCCTTTTTAATCTTATCGTGATACCATGTTATTTACACATTATGGGTTAATTTAATTACTATATCATGTCAAACGACCAAAAAAAAATTATTTACAACATATTTGGACTAATATTAACTATTTTTCCTAATCATATATTTTTAAAAATATAATATCATTTAATAAACTATTATATTTTTTAAGTTATGAATTGTGTCAATTTTGGACACTATTCATACTTGATTTTTTAAAAAAATTATTAAAAAACTAATTCCTTAAAAAATAAGGTATTAACTCAAAGATAATTTGTCAATAAAATCCATAAAATTATGTAATGACATCAAAATAACCAAATTACATTTGTTTTAATATTTATAAATTCATTTATTTGAATCCTTAATTATTGAAGTAATCACTGCATCATCTTTGTGTCATAATTAAATTTATTTATTTAATGTCCAAAAATTATAAATAAAATGTCATGATGTATAATTTTTTTAGTTTTTAATGAATATTTATATTGTAATAGATTACTTATATAACCCCATATTAAAATTGTTTTAGTAAAACATATATGTTTAGGTTATAATTATCTTTAATTTAAATTAATTATTATAAAATGTCATTTTCATATCCATGTGAATACATGGGGTCCCAAAATTGGCCATGGATGACCATGGTCAGACATGTCTCATCCAATAGGATTAGAGCATGTGTTAGGGTTGTTTAATATTATTATAATATAAATAATTTTACACTTATTTACCAGATTTACCCTTTAACCATTGTAAATAAAATAATTACTGGAGTTACTATTCATAATGTCTACAAATAAAAAATAAATATTTAAAAATTTTGAACCATATGGTTCCAAATTTGGAATTGATTTTTCTAAATTCAAAACACAATAGTTCAAGTAATTAATTTAAAATTAATCAGGTTGTCGAAAAAATCGTGTTTTTGTTTACAAGATTGCCAAAGATTGTAATGTTTTTACATATGAATTCAATGTAAATATAATGAAAAGGACTTAAATTTTCTTAAAAAATAAAAATATATTATATTTATACTTTAAAACCATTCTGTAATATATTTGAACCATATAAATTATTTTGATGATTTTTTTCAATTAAAGTTTAGCATATTTTCCTCTATTCATCCAATATAAAAGTTATCAGAAAAAAAAATTATACAAAGTAAATTATTATGTCCCTAATTCAAATAAGAAGTTTATATAGTCAAATATATCTTTTAAAAGTATCAATAACTATATTTAAAATGGGTGCACCATCATAAGGCGGTAGAATTGCATTTTTTCTGAAAAATACTTCTTTTATGCGAATTTTATTTGTTCTCATATCAAGTGTAAGATGAATGCTAATGTTATATAGTATTCAAAATGTGGTTAATAATATTAATAATATATAGTTTATATAATATTTTAATAATATATCATTGTTTAGTGAAACTCGGTTTTGTGCACTACACAAGCTATCGAGGATGGTCACTTTTTCATTAAACATAAGTCATGTCAGTGTTGCATATACTTTATGCTTCCTTTGGTGTTGTTTATAACATAATCCAAAAACATATCACTTATACAATGATAAAAATCTATTCTCAGTGTTGTGTGAAATGAATTCTATCAATGGAACTTAAAATTATGTGCAACACAACACCAGAATAGTGTTGTGTATACTACAAGCTAATACGATGTTGCGTATAGTGAAAGCTAATCTTGGTGTAGTGTAAAACACAAGACAAAAAAGAAATTAAAAATAATATATCTCATAAAATTTTGGGTTGTTATAATTAGAACCCTTGGATGTTTTTCATTCTTGTTTATGAGGAAAAATGACCAAGGAAACTTTCTCAGGAAAGAGAAAAAGAGCCAATGTAGTACTAGAATTATTACATACTAGTGTATGTGGTCTATTTCCAGTAGAGTAAAGGGATTATTTTTTATACTTAATTACTTTTACCAAGGAAAATAGTAGGTATGGATATATATACTTAATGTGGTATAAGCCTGATTGCTTTGAAAGTTTTAAGGAATACTCAAATGAAGTATAAAACCAACTTGGTATGAAGATAAAACCACTCCAGTCAGACCGAGGTAGAGAATATCTTAACCATGATTTCATTGATCACTTGAAGGATTGTAGAATAGTATCCCAAATCACTCCTCCTTATAAAATACAATGTGATGGTGTTAGTGAAATGAGGAATATTACCTTTCTTGACATGGTCAGATCAATGATGATTCATGCAACTCTTCCATTATCCTTTTTGGGAAACGCTTTGTAGAGAGCAGCATATACTGTTCACTCAGTACCAACTAAAGTTTCATATGGGATTCTATATGAATTATGGTATGTAATGAAACCCAGTCTGACACACATACGTTTATGGGGGTGCAAAGTATTTTTAAATAATTTACCGAGTGACAAATTAGCATCCAAAAGCGCCATTTGCATCTTTATAGGTTATCCTAAGGAAACTAAAATATATTACCTATATAACCCATTAGACAAAAAAGTTGTTGTGGAAAGATACACCATATTTCTAGAAAGGGAACACATTTCTATTAGAAATAGGTGTAGAAAGATTGATTTTGATGAAGTTAATGCTCCAGATGCACAAGAGTTGGTAGAGGAACAATATTTTCAAGAGAAAGTGGAAGAAGAATTAGTTCCTAATACACAAATAATGCATTGGTCTACATGAGTGGTTAAAGAACCAGAGAGTTAATGTATTTTGTCACCGAGTGATGTGAAACATTGTTCCTTGAGGACGATGAACATCTAACCTACAAGAATGTAGTATAATGTCAAGAAGATGCTAAATAGAAAGAAGCCTTGAATTCTGAGATAGTGTTCATGTACCGAAATCAAGTTTGGATTTTGGTAGACCCTCCAACTAATGTAAAGTCAATTGAATGAAAATGGGTATTCAAAAAGAATCGAGACAAGTATGGTGAGGTTAATACCATTAATGAAAGACTAGTTGCAAAGGGTTTCAGGGAATTTCATGGTATTGACTATGATAAAACCTTCTCACCAGTAGAAATGATTAAATCCATCCGAATATTTCTTGAAATAGTAGCCTTTTATGATTATGAAATTTGGAAAATGGGTTTCAAAATTGATTTTGTAAATGGTATGTTTTTTAAAGACGTCTATATGACTCAACCCAAAGGGTTTCTAATGTCAAAAAACGCTAATAAAGTATGAAAGTTGTAGAGATCCATTTATGGGTTGAATTAGGAATCAAAGTCATGGAATGTTCATTTTGATGAGGCCATAAGAGAATTGGGTTTTTTCAAAAATGAAAGTGATCCTTGTATGTATAATTAGGTTGAAGGGAATTCTATCATTTTCTTAGTGTTATATTTTGATGCCATATTAATTATGGTAAATGAGGAGAAAGTATTGCAGTCAGTTAAGACTTTGTTTAATGAATGGTTCTCCATGAAAGAATTAGGTGAAGAATCCTACATTCTAGGGATCAAGATCTATAGAGATAGATCTCAAAGGCTACTTGGGATACATAAAAGTATATATATTGAAAAGGTTTTTAAAAGGTAAAATATAGAACAATCCAAGAGAGGACTATTTCCCATATCACAGGGTATAAATATTTCCACGAAAATGTTTCCACAAACATATGAGGAGATTGAAAGAATGAGTAGAATTCCTTATGGCTCTGCAGTAGGTTCTGTCTTGTGTTCCATTTTATGTTCTATGTTTTTTCTCCTTTACTTTAAAAATGGTGGGTAGATATCAAGCCAATCCAGGAGAGCTACATTGGGAATTTGTTAAAACTATCCTAAAGTACTTAAGGGAAACAAATGATATGTTCTAGATATATGGAGGAGATGAGGAACTAGTAGTGATAGGATACACTAGTGCTAGTTTCCAGATAGAACATGATGACATATAATCATAGTCAGCCTACATTATTTTTCTGAATGGTGGTTCAGTGTGCTGGAGAAGCTCGAAGCAAGATGTGGTTGTCGATTGCACAGTAGATTCTGAATATATAGGAGCTTACGATGTAAAAAAGGAAGTGGTTTGGATATGAAGCTTTATCTAAGACGTTGGTTTTGTGCAAGAAGTGAAGACCTTGTTCTAGAATATTGTAACAATACTGCTGTTGTGGTGCTTGCCAAGGAGCCCAGGTCTCACTGGAGGAAAAAACATATTCTTTGGAAACCTCATCTCTTGAGGGATTTTACTCAAAGAGATGAAGTCACAGTTTGCAGAGTATCCACAACGGACAACATAGAAGACCCCCTGAATAAAGCCATTTCCCAACTGAAGCATGATTCTCATGTGAGAGCTTGCAGATTGATACTTGTTAGAACATGGCTCTAGTGCAGGTGGGAGTGTTGAAAGTTGGTTCCTTAGACAAAAATTGTGCTGTAATTTGATTACCACTAGATGTATGATGTTTGTTATATATACATGTGATTATATTTACACAATAGTATAGATACTTCTCCACCCACTTAACTAATTGAATTTTCCTTAGATTTCATGTCATATCAAAGGATTATAGTAGATACCATGCTATAATGAGAACCCTAAGATTCCATGATTGTAATCTTAATGTAATTTCCTATGGTTAAGTTAAATCATTCTAAAAGGAAACAGATGATGTGTGACCATCATGTGTTGGGGGATCATAAGCATTGAGATTTCATCTCATGAAGTTTGTGTAACATCTCGGTTCCGGAAGCCACCCAAAGGCACCCCGTACCTGGTTGGTCACAAGGCCTCAAGTGCATTTTCCCAAACTCCAGAGTTATCTTACTAGCAGCGAGGGCCTTGGGTGTGATAGTGGGGAAACTATGCCATCATTGGAAGATTCCACAACAGAAGTAAACAAAGTATACAATAGAGGAAGTAGTAAATATCCAATAATAGTGTACTGCAGAAGACTAAAACAATAAAAAACCGGATCACATATGTATATGAGGAATGATGTATGATACATATCTAGGAAAGCATCCAAACATGTCACAATGATAGAAATACAAACAGTACCAAAACAATTACAAAAGAAAAGATAAGAAGATCTGCTGCATCGCAAGCCTAATATTGGTCCCATTCTCTCATGCTCCAAAGCAATCAATTACCCGAAGTCGAAGGGAGATTATCCTTTTCTATACTTGCAACAACATAGTCTACTTGGGCCCAAAAGCATGGCCCAAACAGGGCAAGAGAATAAATCCCAGTAGGCAACCACCTGAAAATCTGTGCCTAACAGTTAGTGAGCATATGGCAGGTAATTGTACAGTAAGCGGTAAACAGTAATAGTAAATAGAAGGTAGTGATCAATAAGCAGTAACATGATGATATGAAATAGTAATCAATCCATAGAACAACAAGCAGCAGTGAAGCAAACATCTAACCACAACAGGAACCCCTCTGGGAAGTACTCTCAGCCAACCCCTCTGGTCCTATCCAAGAAGTACCAACAACCCTCTAGAGAGTGCACTCAGCCTAACCCCTTTGGTCTGGTCATACAAAGTTACAAGACTATCTGAGGAAGCTCTCTAGGTCAATTACCCTTATATTCTAGGGTAGCCAGGGACTCTCTAAGGAATATCACACGGTCTAACCCTCTTATATCCCCAAGGTCTAGAAACTCTCTGAGGAAGCGCACTCGGTCAATTCCTCCTCTAACCTGGAATGGTTTAAGTAAATTAAAACAAGTAAAGACTCTCTGAGGAATCTCACTGGGTCTACCCTCCTGTAGTCTATAAAATCAAAGACTCCTTGGGAAGCTCACTCGGTCTATCCCTTATAGTATAAAACGTACAAGGCTCTCTGGGAAGCTCACTCGGTCTATCCCTTATTCTCTATAGCACCAGGTTCTCATAGTCGCATGCCAGTTAGTGCATAACAATTCTATAAGGCCAAAGCACACCTATAGAGATTCTTAGCTAACCAGTTAACAGAATAACAATAATGTCAAGAATATCATTCCATCCTATGGTAACAAGGCCTGGAAAACAGGTATAACGACCAAATACTAACAAGTCCCAAAGGTTGTAAATAGAACAAGGCATGGGAAAAACATCCAAGAACAATAATTATCCTCATACACGATCAAATTACCTCTACACAAGCATACAAGCAAGGAAGGAAAACAACAGAGGAAAAACGGTAAACAGGGAATACTTCGTTCATGGTTATTTGTGGAAATTAGCACATAAAACTCAAAGGCTTCGAAAGGAAAGGCACACAACACCAACCTTGATGCTAGGAGATCAATATACTTGAACCACGAGGCATGATTCTCCTTAGAACGTCATAGATCTACAAAATTATACAAAAAGTTCAACCCACAATATCTTGAAAAAGATGAAAAATCATAGAATGAAACTCTAGACGAAGGAAGATCTCACCACTGCAGTTCCAACACAATGGACGATAGTCGATTTAGAAAACAGATGGAGGATCAGGTGTTCGGAGGATGTCTGTGGCCATATGGACGCTTTTAGTCGAAGAACCTTGAGAAGAAAATGATTTTGTCGATTAGGCGTGACCCCGGTCTGTTTAATGAAAAAAATAAAGTACACGACATGTACTTCTAAAGTACACGGAGTGTACTAGGCCATTCTATACTCCAATTTAAGTGGCATCCACATCACCCTTACATAATGTGTTTGTGGCCCAGACACGGCCAGCACACGGCCTTGCACGGCATAGCAGTACACGTCATGTACTTTGAAAATTTATAGATTATCCTCTTTTTCTCAAAAACGACATGAAAAGGAAAAACATACCTGAAATGTAGATCCAAGTTTTTTAAAACTTCCTCCCTTAATGAAATTCATCCTGAAATTTCCCTAGCAAGGCGTAGCAGAAGAATCCTAGAACAACTCAGGCCACTACAATCGTAAATCGGCCTCCCTCTCCTAGGTCTCGTCATGTACTTGGTCGTGCTGCCATAGCACTCGTACCAAAGGAACAGACTGGCCACATAGAACCTTTGTACTGCAATCGAAAATCCGGATAGGATGCTCCTCAAATGATGCATCAGCTTCGAGCTCAACCTCCTCGGGTTGAAAGACATGAGATGGGTCTGAAAAGTAACGTCGGAGCTGAGAGACGTGGAAGACGGCATGCATAGCCTGGTACCTCTGAGGTAACTGCAACCGATAGGCTACCAGCCCAGCTCTCTCCAACACCTCAAACGGCTCGATGTACCATGGTGAAAGCTTACCCTATCTCCAAATCCTCTTGTGTCCCAACCTTGGTGTGACACGCAGGAAAACCTAATCCCTAACCTCGAACTCTAGAGGTCATCTCTACTGGTCACCATAAGACTTCTGTCGAGACTGTGTTGTATCCATCCTCTTATGAATCAACTCTATCTGCTCTGAGGTCCCATGAACAAGACATGGTCAAAGCAAAGCTGCCTCTCCTGCCTCTAAGCAGCACAACGGTGATCGGCATGGCCTACCGTACAAAGCCTCATAAGGTGCCATCTGAATAGTCTCCTGAAAACTGTTGTTATAGGAAAACTCCACAAGTGGAATAGGCTTCTCCCAAGAACTGACAAAGTATAAAATTCAAGCTCATATCATATCCTCAAGCACCTAGATCGTACGCTCAGACTAGCCATCTGTCTGGGGATGGTATGATGTACTCCAAAGGACCTGTATACCCAAAGCTTTCTGAAGCCTCTGCCGGAACCAAGAAGTAAAACGTGCATCCCTGTCTGAAACAATGGAGTGTGGAACTCCATGCAGACGTACAATTTCTCAGATGTATAATCTCCCCAGCTCATCAGCGTTGAAATTCTCTCTGATCGGAAATAAGTGAGAAACCTTCATAAGCCTATCGACGACAACCCAAACAACATCACTCCCTCGAGGTGACCTCGGTAACCTAGTCTTGAAGTCTATCGCAACATCGTTCCACTTCCACTCGGGAAGGGGTAACTGCTATAAAATACATGTTGGTCGCTAATGATACACTTTCACCTGCTGATAAATAGAAAATCTCATGAAAAAACTAGCAACATCTATCAACATACCTAGACACAAGTACTAGTGGTGTAGATCACGATATATCTTGGTGACACCAGGATGAACTGACCAAAATGAAGAATGAAAATCCCACATCAGTTCCTCGCGTTGGTCTACTGGAACCCCTACACGTCCTTGGAAATACAAGATCTCAACCTTTCCCACTATCAATCTAGGAAGAGGGTCCTCTCCTGACACACTCTCCCATATTACTATGCCTTCTGAGTCTGATAGCAACCTCATTCGTACCAGATCAAGAAGGGTAGAGGTAATAGCTACAGATGACATAAAAGTCTACCCATATTTGTCGTGAATCTCTAAATGCATCTCATTGAATAGATACATAAACTTCCACTAACTACTGGTCTCCTGATCTTCCTGAATCTGATTTCTCCTACTCAACGCATCGGCCATTGCATTTCCCTTCCCCGGCGTATAGGAAAGCTCAATGTCGAAGGGCTGAAGATACTCGACCCACCTATCCTGTATTAGGTTCATATCATGTGGAGTGAATATATACTTGATACTCTTGTGTTCAGTGAAAATAACAAGGTGCTATCCTATAAGGAAATGTCTCCAACAACGTAAGGCAAGTACAACAACTGCCAACTCCAGATGGTGCGTCAGGTAATTTATCTCATGTGGCCTCAACTGCCAAGACCCATACGCAACGACTCCATTGCCCTGCATAAGCACAACTCCCAATCCAACACCTGAAGCATCATAGTATACTATATAACTCTTTCCCGGATCTATTACGACTAGTATCGGTGCAGACGTCAACCTCCCCATCAGCTCCTGAAGGGTTTAATCACATGAATCTGACCATAAAAACTTCACAACTTTCTTGGTCAGACCTGTCAGTGGTGTTGCAAGGTGTGAAAAGTCTTGTATGAAATACCTGTAGTATCTAGCCAGCCCTAGAAAACACCGCACCTCAAAGACATTCTTTGGCTTCTCCCAAGAAACTACAGCTCTCACTTTATCTGGGTCTACTGATACTCTTATCTCTAAGATAACGTGACCGAAAAAATGAATCTGATCCATCCAAAAGTGGAATTTTGAGAGCTTATCATACAACTTATGATCTATCAGTTTACTCAGAATGATCTCAATATGGGTAGCATGTTCATGTCGAGTGTGAGAGTACACCAGTATGTCATCCATGAAAACCACCACGAAGGAGTCCAACTATGGATGGAACACTTAGTTCATCAGTGCCATAAAAGTTGCTGGTGCATTCATGAGACCGAATGACATGGTCGTATACTTGTACATACTATACCTTATCTTGAAGGCTGTAAGAGGTATATTTGATGGCCTAACATGCAACTGATGATAATCGAACCTCAAATCAATCTTTGAGAACACCCAAGCTCTTCGAGGCTGATCAAAGAGGTCATCAATTCTTGGAAGAGGATATCGGTACTTGAACGTCAACTGGTTCAGCTTCTAATAATCCACACAAAGACTAAGGGTTATGTCTTCCTTCTTCGCAAGTAGGGTAGGCGAACCCGAAGGAGAATTACTGGGTCACATGAAACCCTTTTCTTGCACCTCCTCCAACTACTTCTTGAGCTCCTACAAATCAGGTGTAGCCATCCTATAAGGAGGAATGGACACCGGTGCCACTCCTGGAACAAGATCAATTGAGAAGTATACCTCATGCTCTAGAGTCAAACCTAAAAAGTCCTCTAGAAAGACAAACCTGAAACGATCCACCACTGTAGGAAAGTCTAACTATGAAGTCCCCTGGTCATCCAGATAAAGATTGAAAATTTGGTCTATAACTCCTCCTAGCCCATGATGCTCTGGTCCAGCTCTACCAGCCTGGACATCCCACTCGCCTCTATGAAGAAAAGATCCGCCCTCTAGTGGTACGAAACTCACCCTGCAGTGATAGCAATCAACGACTGCCTAGAAGGGAACTAACCAGTCCATACCAAGAATGACATCAAATCCTATCATCTCTAGGACATAGAGTTCCCATAAGAAGTGACACACTGAATCCTAAAGAGGGCACTCTCTGCACTGATGTATGCTAGACGTCCTCATTCCCAACGATGTATCAAGAGTCAACATATGGTCAGATGAAAAGATAAAAATACCAAGGCACTCCACAGCAGCAACAGAGATAAATCTATGCGAAGCACCAGTATCAAAAATGGATGAAGATAAAACTGAGGCTACTAAGATCGTACCTCGAACTGTGGAAGGGTCGGGATCCTTCTCCGGATAGGTCTGCTCCATGGTGAATGTCTGGCCTATACCGCGACCATGTGACCCTGGCTTACCACTCTGATCTGATCCACTATACTGTCACTAGTAACCTGTTGACTGACCACCACGACCGCGACCTCCACCTTAGCAAGAACTACCGGAAGAACTCCAGTTCCCAGACTGGTGAGAAACTGGCGATACATCTCTTGTACGCGGGGTAAAAGAAGAACCCCTACCACTAGCTGTAGTCGAGAAGATCTGAAAAAAATGCTGAATATGGCCCATATTTCCAAAAGACCAGCACTCCATCGGGTCTCTCTGGAAATGAGGCCTATTATTCCCACTCCTACCACACTAGTAGAATACAACATGGCTGCCCGAATATACATTTATCCTACCCTGATCTCCTCAATTAGACTCCCTGCGACTCTTCCTACTATAAGTAGGAGGAACACTGACTCTGGATGCCAAACTGCCCAGGCCCACTAATCCAGAATCTCTCAGATTGCGCTCAGTGATCAGCGCCTGGTGGGTGATTGCGGATATCGAAGTCAACCTGAAGATATTCACCTGTGAACGGATCTCCTGCCTAAGACCGTCCTCAAACATCCTAGCATGGAATAACTCATCACCTGATGGAATCGTCGTGAAGCGCTGCAGCTCGGTAAAACGAGATGAGTACTCCATAATAGAAAAAGTACCCTGCTCGAGACTTATAAACTCCCAGGCTCGGTCGGCCCTCAAGGTCTCCAGATAAATGTAATCATAGAAGATGTGCCGAAACTCATCCCAAGTCATACTCTGCTGGCACCATGATTCTGAGATCACCTCCTACCATCTCTTGGCGGTGTCTCAGAGCATATAAGTAGCAATCTTTACCCTTTTCTCTGGAGGTATCCCCAGATGCCCGAAGATCATTAGTTTGGCCTCTATCCACGACCCTGCATCCTAGGATCCTCCATCCTTTGATAATGTAGGAGGATGCTGCTGCTGGAAAACCTACATCAACTCAGCCATCGACGGGTCTGGAAGCGGCGCTCCCTGAAAGGTTTGCATCATCCTCAGGAAGTCCTCTCTGAACCGCACATCGATGCCTGCAACAGGTATTAATGCTGGTGCCAAGTATGGAACATTAGAAGGGTCTGCAGGATGTCCCTGATCAGCCATATCCGGTGTCTGATCACCATCTACCACTTGACGTACAACCGGAGGATGTCTTAGAGGCATAGCTCTGAATGATCAAAAGCACACATTAGATCAAGATTATCAAGGACATAGAACATAAGAGTATAAAAAATGAATATTAGAAAGAGACACTCAAGATTTACTAAACACGACTACACGGCGTGTATAAAACTACACTGTGTGTTCTTTAAGGACATTCACATGGGCGTGTATTTCTTCCATAGCTAGTCGTGTAACACCCCAGACTACACGACATGTTGTCCCCACACACGGTGTGTCCTTGAACTCCATCCCCCTGACTGAGTCTCTTTACACAGCTAACTCACACAGTCCTCTTAACCATAGACTACACGGGATGTTTACTAAGGACACGACGTGTACTAGACATGGTTTTAGCAACCATTTTTTTAGTTACACGGTTAGCTACACGGCTGACCCTTACACGGGGTGTTCCGAACAAACACGGAATGTATAGGAGAAGATAACACAAACCCCTATTGTTCATGACACGAAGGGGTACCTAGAACAAGGATACATGCCATATTTTTACGAAACACGTCATGTACTACATGAGCTTCCTCGACCCGTGATGTTCGTGACATGGATGGATACCTAGGAAAAGGCTATATGGTGTGTTCCCACCAAACACAGCGTGTACAACATGAGCTTCCCCGACCCATGTTGTTAGTGATAGGGACGGGTACACGGATCACTATGACACGACGTGTACCTACCTTACACTGTGTGTTTCTGAAAACTTTTCACAACCCCATGTTTCTGCTCACCCAGTCAGTGAAACGGTTTAAAACTAAACAACACGTATAAATAAAGTACACGCTGTTTGTTATGGGTTTTTTCATACAATATCTCAGAAACTGCACCAAAGCCCAGAAAACCCTGAAAAACAAACATGGAAGTGCCAAATTCCTATCCGTGAGGGCCCATACTCCACGCGAATCAAAGCTTGACATCTTATATAAGTGATATACATGAGAAACGAGTCAATGATCCACTATGTTCCGATTCATGAGGGCCAATAACACCTGAAGAACCAAAATTTGGAACTAGTTTAAGCAAGGTACAAAACAAACAATTCCTCTATCAAACTGCATGGATTCTATCTAAGCATCTGTCACAACAACATGCATAATCTACACAACATCTCTATCACAAAAATATTCAATTGCTAATGCACCCTAAATGGTGTGGAAACAATGCATGGCATGTGATTTCTAACGAGTATCTATATGATGCATGAGATAGCATACCCTCATCTCATTGGGTTGCGACGGAAATAGAACTGCAATAGCACAATAATAACAACACAAGGCATGTGAATCACTCTAGGTGAAATCATATCAACCGTAAAATCTCAAAACCAGAAAACCGCAATAAACAGGGTATATATGATTTTCCCTGTTCACGGGTTAGCTACTCTCGGGCACAACATATTACTAAGTCCTGAATCCCTCCTATCCATAGATAAAGGCTCAAAACAGTAAATCAAGAGAAAATTACCTCCGTTGATACCACTTTGTTACATCCCAATTCCGAAAGCCACCTAGAGGCGCCCCGTACCCGGTTGGTCACAAGGCCTCAAGCGAATTTCACAAAATGCCAGAGGTTGCCGACTAGCTGTGAGGGCTTTGGGAGTGATAGTGGGGAAACTATTCCCTCATTGGAAGAGTACACGGTGGATGTAAAAAAAGCATAAAATAGAAAAATTAGTAAATATCAAAAAACAATGCACAAAGGAAGACTAAAACAATAAACAACTATAGCACATATGTATATGAGAAATGATGCATGATACATATCTAGGAACGCAGCCAAATAGGCCACAATGCTGGAAATACAAATAGTACCAAAACAAGTACAAAAGAAAAGGAAAACATCTCCAGAGCATCGCAAGCCTAAGCTTGGTCCCATGATCTCCTGCTCCAAAAAAACCAAGTACCCAAAGTCGAATGGCGCTTTCCCTTGTCTATACCTATAACAAAATAGTCTGCTTGGGCCCAAAAGCATGGCCGAAATAGGGTGTGAGACTAAATCCCAGTAGGAAACCATCCGAAGATCTGTGCCTAATAGCCAGTGAGCATATGGAAGGTAATAGTACGGTAAGAAGTAAACAGTAAAAGTAAACAGAAGGCAGTAATCAGTAAGCATTAACAAGATGACATGAAATAGTAATCAATCCACAGAACAACAAGCAGTAGTGAAGCAAACAACTAACTAAAAGAGGAACCCCTCTGGGAAGTACTCACATCCAACCCCTCTAGTCCTATCCAAGAATTACCAACAACCCTCTAAGCAGTCCACTCAGCCTATCCCCTCTGTTTTTGTCATACAAAATTACAAGACACTCTGGGGAAGCTCACTCGGTCAAATCCCATTATATTCTAGCATAGTCAAGGACTCTCTAGGGAAGATCATGTGGTCTAACCCTCTTATAGCCCCATGTTCTAGAAACTCTCTCAGGAAGCGCACTCTGTTAATTCCTCCTATAGTCTCATATCTATCACATACTCTCTATGGAAGCTCACTCGATCAATTCCGCCTCTAGCCTGGAATGGTTTATGGAAATTCAAACAAGTAAAGAATCTCTAAGGAATCTCACTCAGTCTACCATCCTATAGTCTAGAAAATCCAAGACTCCCTGGGAAGCTCACTCGGTCTATCCCTTATAGTCTACAATTTCCAAGACTCTCTCGGAAGCTCACTCGGTCTATCCCTTATAGTCTATAGAAAAAAGTTGTCACGGTCCCGTGCCAGTCAGTGCATAATAATTCTTTATGGCCAAAGCACACCTATAGAGCTACTTGGCTAACTAGTCTACAAAACAACAATCATTTTAAGAATATCATTCCATCCTATGGTCACAAGGCATAGAAAACAGGTATAAAGGCCAGAGGCTAATAATATCAAAAGGTCATAAACAGAACAAGGCATCAGAAAAACATCCAAGAATAGAAATTATCCCCCTACATGATCAAGTTACCTCTACACAAGCATATAGTCAAGGCACGAAAACAACTAGGGAAAATGGTAAACAAGAAATACCCCGTTCAAAGGTATTGGCAGATATTTTCACATAAAACTCAAAGACGTCGAAAGGTAAGGCACCAACCACCTACCCTGATGCTAGGAGATCAATATACTTGAACCACGGGGATTGATTCTCCTTAGAATGTCATAGATCTATGAAAACACACAAAATGTTCAACACATGATATCTTGAGAAAGAAGGAAAATCGTGGAATGAAACTCTAGAAGAAGGAAGAGCTCGGTGCTTCAGTTACAACGCAATCGACGACGGTCGATTCGGAAAACAGACGGAGGCTCCCGGGCTCCGAGGATGTTTACGGTCGTACGGACGCTCGCGGTCGAAGAACCTTGAGAAGAAGACGATTCCGTCGATTAGGCGTGACTCTGGTCCATTTAATGAAATTAAAGAAAGTACACGGTGTGTACTTCTGGATTACACGGCATATACTAGGACTTTCCGTACTCCGCTTTAAGAAGCCTCTACATCACCCCTACACACCGTGTGTGTGGCCCGTACACGGCCAGCACACAGCCTTGTGTGGAATAGAAGTACACGGCTTGTACTTATAAAGTACATGATGTGTACTTCGAAAATTTCTAGATTATCCTCTTTTTGTCAATAACTACCTAAAATGGGAAAACATAAATGAAACGAAGATCTGGGTTCCTAAAGTTCTCACCTGATGATCTATAGTCATTGAGATCTTGACGTCTAACCCACATAATAGGAACACCACTGGTTTCAGGTTTCATTGGTCATTCCTATATAAAGACACATATAATGGTCTCCAAACTTTTCAATGTATGTCATTTAATTTCATACATGGATGTAAGGTAAAAACATGGAAATTAAGTCATGGATCACTAGTTTATGTTGGGTACGTCATTGGAGACATGACATTGATTGAATTATAAAGATTGGATTTGTTGCTTCTGAGTTGAGGAAGTGATATCTCAGGAAAGGTTTATTAGTATGGTTGTACCTTCATTAAATCATTGGTCATGGTAGTGGAAGGTACGACCATCCAGACATATCAACAAATTAAATAAAGAAAGACAAAGGATGAAGACACTACTGTGCATTCTGCTTTATTGAGATATCGATGACGAAAAGATTATATTACACAGACACTCATTATAAGAAGGTAGTGTTTTCTCTAAAATTACCTTATCTTTATAGGGGTATCGATGGGTTGCTAGACCCCACTCTGGGTTAGTGAATATTATTCACTGCTATGGAGATAAGGGACTAGAGGTTTACAAACTATAGCACTTTGAGAATCTTCTATATTCTGTGGAATATGAATATAGAACATAGTGGTCCCCGCCACAAGCTCTGAGTATTATCCATGTTCTATGGATCACCAAGTAATACATAAATGTTTTAATTATTCATGTTTTATATAATTTTTTGAATTTATTTATAACATTAATTTACAAGTTATTATGTAAATACAAAGATAAAATATTATTCGAATAGATTTATATATCCAGGGTTCTTTTAATATTTTTAGAAGAAGCAAGTTGAGTTATAGAATCAAGTTTATCAGGCAATATATATTTTATATATATTTCATTTAGTGATAACGTTATAAATATTATTCATGGCATAATTCAATTTTTCATAAAGAAGTATTTATAATAATTATACAGTGAATATCTACTACACGGGGGCTAGGAGCCCATACTAGGTACTTTAGATATTCTATATCTCTAAGTAAAAGAGAGGGTCTCCCCATGTATCTATTCATGTGTTAGAATTGAGAGCCTCTCTCTCCTCCTGGATTCTAGAGAGAGAATATCTCATGTAAGGAATATCGTCAAGCTCTTCCTTCTGGGATCAAAGACTCTTGATTTGCGGTCATCACCGATGCATTGAAGAGCTCATTGGTGTACCGCGATTGCACCCAGATTCCAAAGAATGATGTGAGAGAAGATTTAAAAGGCTTATGTGGATGATCTAGAGGGTTTCAGTGATAGAGTCTTCAAGAAACAGTCACCAACATCCTACAATGGACTTTCACATGTCTGATCCGAACAAGGTACATGTTCGATTTATTTTTGTGCTCTATCAAATCCAATCATAGTCCTCAGACTATATGAGGATAAGATCACCGGAGATGATGTTGTTAGGTTTCTCTGGTGATGCAGAAAATTTTAAATTTCCATCCCATTGGATTCCACTACCTATCCAAGTACCTAACACTATCCTTCTTATAAAAAAACATTTTCATGATTTGAATAAGGTAATATGCATTTAAGAATTACTCCATTCTATATTAAATTGATCAATGAATTGCTGGTCAAGAATGTATTTGGAATGCATTCCCGTAGAAACTCATATTAGATAACCAAGAAAATAGAATACTTAATTTTCATATTTCTTAATTATATAAAGGAATATTATAAATTATATTTACCACTATTTGACCATTGTAATAGTCACAGTCTCTTGTTGAATTGATTCTGAAATATTTTTGACATACCCTTATTTATAAGGGATTATTTTACTAAACTAAATAAGTATATATGTCGATAATGACTAAGGATTTTATCTCCACTGAGTCTAAAAACCAATCTAAAAATATCCATGATGTACAATTTTAGTTTTAGTTTACAAATAAATATCTTTTCACAAATAGGTAAATACGAATTAAATTTTATATTCACTATGTATTGTCTATGATTCAAGTATCACTAAACAATTTGTTTTGTATGAGACACCCAAAATGACATTCATTCCTAAACTAGTAATATTGAATCCTTATGTCTATTGGACACAATAGAAAATTGTTTTTGTTATACTTATTAATAATTTTACTTCAATCGTTAAATGGGAAACTAGAAGATATGTGTTTCTCATAACTGACTTAGGAATCAACCTTTCGTAGATTATTGGAGATTTTTCCTTACTTATTGTAATGTGTTTATTAAATAATTGGTTATTGTATTTTGATAAACATATTAAATAAAAATATTTTATTTAATACCCATGTATTAATTTAGAAACATTAGTTTTAATTGATGAATATGCACTGAATAAGAAGAGACTAATTTCTTCTTTTATTCAGTTCTTTGCGATTAAACTTCCATGGCATCATTTCATGAAATGTGAAGAAAAAAATCCTTTTATTACCTATTTGTTTGAAGGATATCATGAAGGTTCCTTTGGATTTAGTATTTCAATTGGCCTTATCATATTATCTTTTAACTTATTCACTATAATAATTGATGATTTATATTTATTTAATATTATTATTTCTTGAATAATTTTACCAAAAAGATAACATATTGTTTAATCCATCCTATTTGTTTTTTAATCATAAATGAAACTAGAATAAATTGATGAAAATATGTAATAATGGGATTTATTGAAATATCATTGTCAATTTTCTATACTTACACTTAACCATTTTAATATCATACATTCATATCTCATTTCATATTCTTCTTGAATGATTTTGGGAGATGTGACTACATGTGAAATCATTTATGTTCGGATGATGTAATGAAAAATAAAAATGGACATCAATGAAAAAAATAGGAAATAACCATCATATTCTCTATACATTAGTGTCATATATCAATATTTTACAAACTCGCTTCATTAGGTGAATTAACACATATCGAGACATGAGGACCATGGATTTTTTGTGTTGTAGTATTGTGCATTGGCTCACATACTACACATAGAAATTTGTTCTAGTCTAGTCACATAATTTGTAAAATATTTATAATATTTTATTTTTTGTATTACATTCCATTTTATACAAATATAAAATGTTCTATATTTTACTTTTATCTTGAATATTGATTTATATATTATTGATTAATTGAATCATTAAATGTCTCCTGCTATTTTAAAAAATTCTAGAAACTCACTATACTAAAATCAGAATAATCTATCGTTTCAGTATCCTAGTGAAAATACTACATAAACCTCCCCTCCTAGTATGTAATATATGTCTATGAAACTATAAAGAGAGTTCAGGGTAGGATGTTGGTAGGCTAATCACATTAACTCATAGCTTATTGATCTGTTGAGTGATGTCACAACTTATCAAAAATCATATCCTCGATTCTCTCAATGATTTTCATCTAATGAGATAGAAATTCAGTTATGAATAATTACCACTACCAAATTATGAAAATCAAACCCAACATTCACTTAAGAAATCACCAATAGTAGGAGAAATCCTCAAATATGGCTAACTGATCATCCCGAACACATGGTTGATATAAAATCCAAACAAAAAATGGTGTTTGTGACAAAATATTTCTTTGTGGATTTTTTATTTTTATAGAAGAATGTAATCTATTTATATTAATATTTTTCATATGCTATTGTCGACCACAGAATTTGTCATTAATAGAAAAACATTAATCACTACTTTATTCAATTAATTTTTTATTATTTTATATATTTCTTTCTATCAGGAAAATTCATAATATAATAAATAAATGAAAAAAGAAATTAAACTAACCGACTATTCATGAGCATCTAAAATATATTGATCCATTTAAAATCCTCGGATCAACCACGACCTATGGGTATCATACATGATTCTTTGCTTGACCCATGATGCATATTTTCCCCTCTAGTGTGTCCACCTATCGTTTGAATTACACCTTGACTGGGAGTTTACTGTGTCTAAGAGCATCCTAATCGGGGCGTACCACATTGTCTTCATGGGATACATGTTGTAAATTTTCTCCATGAAAATTATAATTGTAATAAAAACTAAGGCAAGGGGAACATAGGAGTAAAAAATATAGATTAATTGGATATACAGAAGCTCATATGCATTGACCAAAAATAAAATGACACACAGACCATCAATAAAAAAATTATGTACAATAATTGCATGAAGATAATATGGAATTAAATGAAATAAAAACAAACCAAAATAGGGTAGGTTAATTTCTCAATATCATTTGGCTTAATTATAATTGTGATAAAATTACAATTCAATAATATAATTGTGGGAGATATTAAAAAATTAACAAATTTAAAAATTTAAAAAATTAGATTAATAACAATTCATTAGGATTAGTAATTTAATTTTAATACCGAAAATTAAATTAATAAATTAATTCAATTTAAAACCTAAATAGAAATACTTTTCTACCCATGTATTAAAATTAAAATTTTAAACCAAAAATAAATATTTTAATAAATTTAATTTATATCTAAAATGAAAATAAATAATTGATTTAAATTGATTTACTCGGGCTCTGAAATCCCGTCCTAGACCATTACATATCACACCAAATCCACACATACCTATTTTGGGCATCGAAAAGCCTGTGCAAGGCTGTTCTAGTCCATTAAGGTCCACCCAGAACCTTTTTGGATAGGCAGACCCACCCGAACAAATTTTTTATGTAGATTGGAAATATAAAGTGGGTTACCTCACGTTTAGGGAGCTTGACCCAGTTTGGCCGACTAGAGGTAGCACCATGGAAGAGTAAGATGCAGAAAAATAGATCATGAAATAGGGGGTTTGTAGGAAAAATTTAGATCCTTACATGGTTTTTATTTTTAGAGATACAACACTAGGGGTGGTGTCTGAGACTGGTTAGGATGAAAATACTGAAGGAGGAGGTAGCTAGCTTGTTTTATTTGATTGGGGTCTCAGTGGGTGGTTGCATTGTTTTTTGTCATATGTCTTGGTTGTGAAATGGGAACACAATGCCAAATCTAGTTGGGGAGAGCTTAGAAGGTGGAATATTAGAGGAATCTGAGACTAGTTCAGTGAATCGGAACCTCGATGTTGGCATCCTCACCCAACAGCACATGAACCATGTGGCTGGTTGGGGGGAAATTGTTGTGATTCACTGGGGTAGTGAGGCCTCGGTGGGATGATAGTTGTGAAGCTATCGGGTAACGAAATCCTCTAGTGGGTCGGGGAGAAACCTCAAAACTACAACGGTCTGAGGTAAAGAGGGTGGAAGGAGGAAGGTTTGGTGTTCGTAGAGGAGTTCAATGCCAGAAGGTCACTATCATGGTTCATAGGAGTGAATTATGATCTAGGAGAAGAGAGATACAAGGGGTCCATATAGATGCCACAATTTTTTTGATTTACATTTGTCAGACACGCTTCCATCTTCGTTTGGAAGGTGGAAATATCTGCACACTTCTTTTTCTGATTATCAATTGCTATTTTTTATCTTAAGTTTATTAGTTTAGACATTACAAAAAATAATAAATATTATTATAATAAAAAAATAATCATTATTATTAAAATATAAATCCACATACCACGTGCAATAAATTCTTTGGATGAAAAATACATTTCTAACCTACATAGGCCAACAAAAATGAGTTTACTAGAAAATAAAACCAATATTGTTAAATATTAATATCAGTTATATAGCTTATATAAATCCATAAATATTTTAATATGGTAATAACATGAACATAGGACCTTATATCGAATCACTGTAAATTCCATTGGGATAGATTTCAAATCCTCTACTTAATTTTAATGTAACACAATTTTTTGGTTCATATAGTTTGTGTGATCATTTGATTCTAAATGAAGGCATCAAGGTGAAAAACATAAGCTAATAGGATGGTAATTAAAAAAATTATCTTTAGTATAACATGAATCTTCATCCCCCGTGATCTTTTCCCTTGTACCGTCCCAAATGTCACACATTAAATAAATAGAGCACATCAATAAAAACGAAAACATAACTTTTCTTATCTAAATCTGCATTCGACATCTATTTTTCGTAGAGATCACTGCTAGAAGTATCCAATGTATAATCCTTCTAGATCATCCAAACATGCATAAAAAATATATAATAGATTTGATAGTCTAATTTTGTGTGCTAGCACAGTGATCTGACAAATCCTTTAATGTAAAAACGATCACCACATCAACGTGCATTCGATGCAAAGAGATGAGCTCGATCTGATCACTTAGATTGAGTGATTCTCTCTCTAGAAATCTGGAGATGAGAGATAGGATATAGAAATATCCCATTGAGAAGTCATTGTGTGATATCCTTTCTCACTTATTTATAGTGGATGCTATAATATGTGGAATGTCTTCCATAGCCCCCGTTTATTAAAAATACACAAAATAATTAATTATTATGAACTAAACTGCATCATAAATATTGTTTATATTTTATCAAACACATATAATACTTTTTTAATATATTATGTGAGAAAACCGAGTCATTAACATAACTCGAAATTCTAGCTAATATTAAAAAAACCTCGAATATTAAAATAATTTTTTTTCGAATAATATTTTATCATAACACTGAATATCTTGTGAATAATTTTAATAAATAATTTCTACCCAATTATTCTTTAATTGGAAATATTATTTTTTTTCTCATTGTAAATCCTTGGAAAAATCTCATACCGCAAGTGTTGGGGCTCACTATGTCTGATATACTTATCCAACTGAATAAGGAAGATACTTCATTGCTCTATTGTGTTTGACACTCTAAGACCTTATCTCAATAGATATAAATAGAATCCACATATAGAGAGAGGATTCTGGCTACCCATAAAGGCCTCTAAAGAGATAAGGAATAGTTATAGCAATGACTATCAACCTATGGAATTGTACGGTGTATTATAATCTCTTTGTCTTTAGATATATCATAAATCATGATGCACACTTGTGTCATCATCCTTTCTTGCATTATTATATTTTGATCTAACTAGATGGATTTACCCTAAACTAACTTGTCCATGTACATATGAAGGTACTATAATCCTGATCAACCAGGCATGATATGTATTAACTCTTCAACCTGAAGGTGAAAAATATCTTAATGACTATTCAACCAATGATATACCACCAGTGATGCACTCACCAAAAGATAACTTGCATTGATTTCATTATCATTTTTTTACTAACATCAGTGAATGTGTTAAAATGGAACAAAATAGTAATTATTTCATGTTAGGAGACCAATAAACATGTCTGTAGTTAAGAATAATAAGTGACAACTGAATTATGTGGTGATCTTATTGGCGGTTCGGTCCTCATGATCTTAACTACTAGAGATCACTAAGTGTGAACTTAATGAGAAGAAGTATCAATGTTTATGATCCCTTGAAACATTGTAGTAAAACATCAATTATGTCCAATTAGTATGATGTGTCTTGACGGTGGGACAAATATTTAAGATTAATGTCATAGAATCTTGTAGTTCTCATTATAGACTGGGATCAACTATAAACTTTTTTATGAAAATTAATCTATGGATATTACTACTAAATAATGGACTCATAAATATATACACTATAATGGTAAGTATACATCAGGTATATCTAATTATATAAATTATATGATAATCATAATGTACTGTATAGTTAAGTCTCGGAAGCCCACAATTACAACACTTTTAACAAATTCTAAATGAAACACTCCTAATTTTTCTGATATCTACCTACTTTGGTTAATGTGTGGCCACCATCATGTTTAGTTCATATAATTTCATACATAATTGAACAAATTTTCAAAGATTAAGTGATTATACACTTTATTTATTTCTTATCAAATGGATCAGGATTCATCTACCTAGAAATATTTATGCATTATTTGATAGTAAACAATCCTATCATGGATTATTCTATTATACATATTTTCAATACATTGAAAATTTATTTACTTTGACATATTATAATAATTATCTTCCACATTTCAAGATAAATATAGACCCATAGAACATTGGTTGATTAACCTAGGTTTATAAAAATAAAAATCATTAATCGATTTTGTCACTTGCTATAATAAATATATATGATTACTAATTAATAATATTTAATTAACATATATCACTAGAAAAACCAATAAATTCCCACTAAACTTATTGTTTTTTCACAACTCCATTAAAATATTAAAAAAACTAAACTCCATCATGGTATTATTAAAATAACCATTTCATGTTCAAGTTGCATGATTCAATATTTGATTGGGTCTCTATATATTGCATACATTTTTTGCTTCATTTGAAATTACATACCGATCTTAAGGCGTGACATATACCACTTCAACCATAATCTAATTTATTAATTATGTTTTAAAATATATTTAAAACATTTCATAATAATTTAAATCCATTAAAGTATATAAAAATAAATTGAATCTCAAAATAATAGTTGGTAAAAATATTTCATCATAGGATTTTCGTTAACATTCCCTAAAACATTGAGCAAGAAATCACAATTTTTAAGCACAAAATTATCATTCCATATCTATTTAATTGTTATTATAATTATAAAAAAATACATTCAAATTGAATGTGAATTTAAATCCAATGATAATTTCTATAATTGATGGTTTAACTAAAATAAAAACATGACTTTATGTCATGGAATCTACTTTTGAATTCTTGAATTCTTACTATTTGATAGATTCTATGTCACCCATTTCCTCCATATCGGATATGGGATAATTATTCTAAATGAATAATTTTTTTCTATCATCAGTATAAGTAAAATAATATCACTCATATTCTCTAATTTTTTTGTTAACTGATGAAATATTATTATCTCTCGATCAACATATTCCATATTGACTTGTTGAATATGGTCCCTTGTAAACTCTTGGAATGCTTGGGAATTAAGTACATTTATGTTTGTATTTATTACATAAAATACTTTATATATTTTCTCCCATTTTAGAAATATTTTTTTCTGTTGGAAATAACTTTTCTATCTAAATTATTATATAAGAATTATTATTATTTATTTAGGATACTGAATCAGGATACAATTTAAACATCATGATTCATGTCTTTTACAAGTATTAGCCTTAACAAATCATGTCCCCATACATAGTTATTAAATATTAGTGACATAATTATTTTAATATAAATTTTAATTGATGCATTAGTTGATTTGATATGAAATATATATATATATATATATATATTTCTATGTTTTTGTATTTCCCATAATAATGATACATTAAATATAAATAATAATAAATGAAAGAAATATATACTCTAATATTTATCCTTGGGTTATCCCAAATATTTTTATATAGGCCCAATAAATCCCAAATTGTTTTCCTTAGTATGTTAAATCCAATTAAAAGAATTCTCTAGTTCTTCTTGGTCAAGTTACCCCCATAAATTGGGCTAGCCTAATGAAACCCATATTTATTTTATCATAAAAAACATGTTTACCTCCACATAGATGTTAGATAATTAATTCATGTAGTTGTATTGTAGTAGTATCTTCCATTATCTTTATTAATCTTTTTGTATAATTATTTATGAAACATATATATATATATATATATTTACATAATATATCTCTATTTTTTTTCCTTGAAGTTCTATGTGAAATAAATATTTTTTTCATTAATATTATTTATTATTTCCTTGATATGACGAGACTTATCTAACATATTTCTCTAATTTATATTCATTAAAGGATATTCAAATAAAACCATCAATATAAATTTTTATCTAAGATAATATTTATTATTTTTAAAAATGTGTGATATATTAATTCAGAATTTTCACAATTGTATCTAAATTATTAATGTATTATTTTTTACTAAAATCATGATATCAAGTAGATTTCATATCATCTTATAGGAAATTAAAAAGTCTATGACATTAACTATCCAAATATGATGTAGTTTCATAGAATAGGGTGTGGTTTTTTGATTAGTTTTTGAAATTAGATTATATATATTTTATTGTAAATAGACCCAAACTATGGAAACCAAAAGACCACTGACTATGGTGTGGCCTAATCAAACCACAAAAAATAAAATTCCATCAACTTCAAAAAAAATTATTTCATCAAATTTGGAATTATATTATTATAGTTTATATACCCATAATAATACAGATATTTATAATATATAAACAAAAATAATTGTTAAAAAAATCATCCCCATTTACAAAGAGGTTTCGAACATTATAACCCATTTCGGTTGGAAAATATTTTCATCACCAAATATTATATAATTAATATTAATATATATTAAATATTACGAATTGAATAAGGATATATTTTATTTCAAATATAACCCTAATTAATTCCCACTATGGGTATAAAACAACAGTGAGTGACAATTATCAAAAGTTTGCTACTTATTCAGTTTAAAAAAATTTAAATAACAACAATGAATACCTATGAAACACATATAGATTAAAAAATCATATAAAAGATATGATATACTAAATATTGTTCTAATAGACACAATATATTATAATTATTCCCCAAATGATATCATTTTTTATATGAGACAAAACACTCCCTTAATATGTAAAATTTTTTAACATAGAAGCTATATAAATGATTACCACCAATTCAATCGAGATTTTATATTTATTAAAAAATATATACACCTATAGATTTTATAACATACTATTTTAATGACATATATCCATTGATGTGTAATTTTTTTACTATCCCCCTTATCAAAATATACCTAAATTAAATATAATTAAAATCAATTGTTTGAACTACATATACACCATACTAAAATTTAAACAATAAAAAATAATTGTAGAAGTAATCATTAATCATAATTATTTTGAGGGATGTGTTTGAACTACAAGAATGAAGTAATGATTCTAAAATATTTTTGGATTGTAGTTTTGCGAAATTATACATTGGTTGATAATTTATATTAATATTATACAATTTTCAAACATAGAGCTCAAAATTATCTTTAATGATATTATATGTGATCTTAATATGTTATAGGTGAAATATTTGTGCCAGTTATGTTTAATGGAACTATTTTTTTCACAAAATATAAAAAATTGGAATCCTTAAAAATTTACTAGGATATTTAAAGAAATTATTTATCTGAATATGGTTTATATAATATTTTTTCAATCAAATGTACTCTGAATTTATTACCAAGACAATTAATCAATAATTTTTTTCCAAACCATTAGATACATATTTTAAAAATTATTATAAAATAACGATGTGAGTATATTTGGGATCTCTTTGTTAATAATGGTAGGTAAAAGTACTTTATATGACTTATATTTTAATTGGATAACCAATTCTATGTTTTTCACTATGTTTAAGGAATGGTTAAAGATTCTTAGTTGGAGAACTAAAAACCAATATGTGGTTAGGAATATTAAAACATAGCTAATATCATGGTGGATTGAGTTCATGATGATGTCATTATAAGAATTTTTGAAGGATTTTTTTTACATGAATTAAAAAAACAATGTGGATTATCCCATGGTTCCTACATAAATAAAAAATGTGGAATTCATGGGAGAAAAACAAGTGTTTATTATATGGTGGGATTAGTTATTGACAAGAAACTAGAATACTTTAAATATAATTAATTTGTTTAAATGTGTTTTAATAAAGGAGAATAACCCCTACCATAATTGATGTTGTGGTTAATGTTATTGTTTTGACTAAATATAGATAGAAATTTAGTATTTTTTCATTTGAACTTATTAACATGTAACAATGAAAAATTGTCATTGTTTGAAATGTGGAATATAAAAATATTGTTGTAGGTTATGGTTTATAGAGTAGAGATAAATATTTTTTCATGGAGTATCTATAATAAATTTCATGATAAAAACAATTAATTACATAGTTGAAACCTAGTCAATTTTAATTTTTATATCAAATTTGAAATATGAAAAATATCTGATTATTAGATATTAATATATTTAAAATTATTGGTTTCCAGATTAATTGTTGTGACTAAAAAATAATTACATTATTTTATGGTTGATTCTTTATTTTTTAGTATTCCAGTATGATTTAAAAATTTGATGGTATTTTCAAATATCGAATGATAGAAAATTTTTGCAGGGGTATTTTTACTCAGTTTTCAAATGAATTTATGGATTTTTTTGAGAAAAATATTAATAAATGAATATTTATTTTATTATTAAGAAAATAGAGAAAGTATAAAAATTAGTGAGGTAACAATAGATATTAAAAAAAAGTGACTAAAATGAGAGGTTATTCTGGAGTGACACTTTATGAAAATAAGTGTAAGAACTGGATCTCTTAAATGAATTAAACTAATAAATAATAATGGGATGAAAATGTTCATAAACATGTGAAGCTATAATTTTTTGTTTCACTAAAAATGGATTAATATTATCCTAAATTGATTTGTGAAAGATAATTTGTTCACTTATTTGGTAGTGAGTTTAACCATGGGAAATAGGGTAGTTTAATTTCTACGTGTTAGTTATTGTAAATCAATATGGATGGTGAGTTCAGTATAAATATTTTATTATAATTATTCTTATTTATTATTTTATACATTTGTGCTTTGCTATTGTATTCTCCCAGGTCATATATTAATGCAATTGGACTGAGTAAAATCACTTGTGTCATGTTTTTTAACTGGTATCATGACTATTAAGGAAATTATAAGTGCAAATAATAACTAAAAAAGTATCATTTAAGGGGATAATATTTAATTATGATCAAAAATTTTATTACCATTTTGGTATAATAACTACAAGTAACAACAATTTTTATTATATTTTATAGCTCTTTTTATATGGGAAATTTCTATATTCAACGTCTATGTCATGGTATTTATTTAAAGGATGATTTTTTTACCGTGAGTAATATATAAAATTATGGAAGAATACAATGATGAAATAATTTAAATAAATTATAATATATCGGTAATTGACTATCATATATGGAATTGTGGTAAAAATGGAAATTTAAACACTCAAAAAACATTATCTCAAAGAATTGGTTGTTTTTTGACAAAGGAATCCATTATATATGCGGTTCTTTTTTCAACCCATTTTTCATAAATAATATGTTGTGAATGTCAGTAAATAAAATATAGGATAAATTATTAAATATTTATGAAGGTGAGACAAAGTTAAAATACACCATAAAATTACTTTCAAAAAAGAATTAATGTTTGAAAATGTGCCCAAAAACTTTTTTTGATGCATTATTTGATTTTGTGATTATGATTGTGAAGGACATAAATAGATTAGGAAAGATAGAAAAATATATAAATATGGTACTATATATTTTGAATTAAACATCTTCCCATTAATAAAACCTTGTATTTGATTGAGGAACAAGATCCTAAGAGAGTGTCATTGGATAACTTGGGTAACATATGAGATAAGGATGGAAGTGGATGCACCTAAAAAATATATGTTAAGGTAAGTCAAATTCATGAGGAAAATTAATCATTCCACATATGATGATCAGAATGAAATTTATGTTTATGAATAAATTCTATTCATTTCCTCAATATTTGTTGGAGGAAAAATTTTGTTCAAAGGAAATACTATACTTACATTATTTTGACATGAAAGGTTGTAGGAAAATTTTCTAAAGAAAATTTGAAATTTTGACTAGGGTGATAAAATAATAAACAAATAATAAATGTATGTGAAGGTGAATAAGAGTACTAATATGAATTTATTCAAAAAGTTTTATAATTCAACATAAGTAATGAATCAAAGGAATTGAAGGTTAAATATAATTATGGATGTAAAATATTAAATAAAACATTTCATTTGTATATTTTTATTAAACCAAAATATTTGGATGAAGTTAAAGGGTAATAAGATAATTTTTATGGAGTTTTTGAAATTATGTTTTATCTATAGGTTGTAATTGATGATATATTTGTTTTGGATGAAAATATGAAGAATATTAATGTACGGGTTTGTGAATCTATCCATTATATGTTCTATCAGTATAAGAAATAGAAAGATGAGTTAATGTAATAAACATAAAATCTCAAATATGAAAAACTATAGAACTAAGAGACTTTTTAAGATAAATATCAAAATTAATGAATAATTCTAGATCATTAATTTTATTACAATTTCATTAATTGATAGGTGAAAATGAATCAAGGTGTTTAAAAGATTAATATTTATCCTATCTCTAATGTTTTATTATGAAAATAAGGATAAAAATCCTGTATTTTTTTAGATGTTATCATAATTTTTTAGTAGTGAAGTTATATAAGAGTCATGGAGATCAATTAAATGATTTTGATGATCGTTTAAAAAACATTATTTTTTTAGAAAATTGATTTTAGGTTTGTGACTTCGTACTAGACATCATTTTATCATTATTGAAGGGATACAACATGTTACCACTCCAAGGAAGAGTATTTATTTTGATAGAAAACCAAATACAAATGTACCAATAATCATATTAGACATGAATACAACATAAATTAGGTGTTATGAATTTAGAACCATGTAATAAATTTAAAATTTTTATTTGATAAATAATATTGAAATATGTATGGGGCCTGATTGGATGCCGTATAAACTATAAAAATATCTTATAGTGTTTCCAATTCAAACTATATGTTGAGTAAATGGTGGATTAATAAATTTGTATTCCCTTACCTAGAAGGTTTGTCGTTTAGCTGATTATTCCACAATACATGTCTTGGTAAAATATAACAGGGTTTATAGGTAATTTTAATTAAAATAAAAAATTAACTGGTGGTCTACATGGATTACATGGTATCTAAAATTATTTTTATGTTTGGTTAAAATAGAGTTTTAAATATAGGTTTCAAGTAGGGTGAATTTGAATACGAGGAGTTCAAATATGTAATTATTTTTTGCTATATATTCTTAAAATTTTATTTCCTTCAAAAAACTATTTCATGGGGAAATTTATAAATATATTGATCTTAATTCTAATTAATTATGTTTTTAGTAGTATAAATTATTTACCATAATTTCAATTGAAAAAAATATATCTAAATCTCATTGAAAAGAGAATTAATGTTTAACCATTTTGTTCCTATATAATTTTTTAAGAATTGTAAATAAATGTGTTTGATATATTATGTTTTTCAGTTTTTTATCTATAATTTCCATATAATCTATAATGTATTTTATATTAACAATGACAAAATATGTATGAATGAATAATATCAATATATCTTTAAGGGAAATAGTTTTTCTTATGATTTTTATTGACACAACGACATGTTGTTGTCATAACAATGACAACTAAATGTTTAAATAGATATACAAAGTAGTATATTGTATCATATAAAGGAGTCATCAAGAAACATAAAACCCAAAAAAATGTTTTTAGAATTTAAATATATGAAGTATCTATCATGTCCTAATGAAAATTGAAATTTTCCAACAAAACAATTCTTGCAGAAACATATATGAATTATGGAGAATATGGTTATTAAGGATGAAGTGGTAGATATATCCCTAATAAAAACATATTAATATAGATTTTGGATTCTTGATAGAGGTTGTAGATTTCACCATATAAAAAAAGAATAACTTAAAGTACCTTAAATTTGAAAATATGGAGTTATATGGTTTAAAAATGATGAATCCTAGAATTCTTTTGGATTAAAAAATTAGAAAATTAGAAGAAACTACATGATAAAGATAAATATCTTTCTGGTAGAAGGTCATGGTAATAATATTTTAAGCATATATAAATTGCGTGACTAGAGAATTCAAAATTAGTTTACTAGGAATATGTGCATTATCATGTGAAAATTTAGTGAAATTGTGAATTAAGGGAAATATAAGAAAGAAACACTCTATGTTTTAAGTACAAAAAAATATATGTGATTTTATAACATAGAGGATAAAAAATTTATTATCAGATAAAAAACTTGGAATCCTAATTAAAAATTCATAGAAGGAATTGTGTAACATGATTATGGATGGTATATTTTTTGGATGAAACATCATTTCATTCACACATGATTTTTTGAAAAAAAATAAAATATCAATAGAATAAAATATAATATGAATGGTGAAAAAAATTTAAGCTTTTTGGAGTTTATGAATATGGATATTTTTTGATGATCACAACAAGATCGATTAATGGAGGAATGCATAGTATAATTGTTATTAATGATTATAAAATTATAGAATGTTTAATGGGGATAAATTATTAACAAAATATATTAACTTTCAAAACAAAATTTTGGTGTTCTTCTAAAAAATTGATTGGTAGGTAAATTTTGAAATTTATTACTGTTAATGTAATGGGGTTTAAAAATACCTAAGTAGAGGAATTTATAATAAAAAAATTGTTAAGAAACAATTTTTTAGATGTGATAACTTTTCCGAAAAATTAATTCATTGAGAAGATAAAATAGATAATAAAATAAATCACTCATATAATTCTATTCAAGACAGATCAACTTGGAAAATTACAGAAGTTATATTAAAAGTATTATATATTTTATATGACCTAAAAATATTGGGTCTCCACTTAATCCATCCATTATTTAGAGTGTGATCCATTAATTGATGGATATTCTCTAAAATGGGATAAATAAAGCTATATGATTCGTCCATATAATAAACCACGATATTTTAGTATTCGGCCAATGATATTACTCTCATAAAAAGAAATATAGTTTTTTACTTATTCAAAGGGAATGGATATTTTAATAAATACGTTTGATTCATTAAAACCCATAATTTTATACCACGAAATAATCTATGAAAATGGTTATTGTAAGATATGGCTAATGTTCTAGTTTTCACAAAAATAATGGATTGTTTCATAAAGATTTTATAATGTATATCGAATACTGTGATTAGAAACCCAAGATAAAACATATTATATGTTTCTATTTGATTATTTTTTATAATAATTAAAACAATTATATATTAAAATGTGATATGATCCAAAATATAGAAAAAATTAATATTTTTTTGTAAAATGATTATTTTTTATTAATTGTTTATAAAAGATCAGTGGATGACATTATAAATAATTTTTTTTATTCCTAAGTAAAATTTGATGCTTTTATATTAATTTCTCATGTTTCATAAGTAAATAAAATGTTTATTTATTTATTTAATCCTTTTGAAATGATTATTTATGTTAAATGTTTATATAATTTTAATATTATGTATGATTAAATTTATGTGGTAAATTGATTATTGTAAAAGTATCATTTCATATATTACGTGTTATGTATAAAAACCCAATATTTAGTTTTAATATTCATTAACATCACATTTTTATAAATTTATATGTGACAACCCTCATTGTTTTCTATTGTAAAATTTGGTGTACATTTGAATTTTCTGTTAGAGGTGGATTTTCATTAAGAACCAGGGCTTGGATTAGAATTATGACTGTTTAGATACATTTAAGAGATGTGTTTGGATGATGTTTGAAGTCTGGTAAAGGCCTTAGGTGTTTAATAGAGCGTCAATGTAGTTATCAGGAGTTCAAGCTATAGATAATTTTAGTTACATGATGTTCAGAACACAATGAGTGGCATTCATGACTTGAATGAAACTTATATGGGGATGGGGACCCATACATGTCAATTAACACAATGAATTTTCAATTAACTCCATTAATGTTACCCAGCCTTGGGTTATCATGGAAACATATGTACATTCAAACCATGTAGAAATACTTCATTACCTAAAAATATTAGGGTATAATCCAAGGTTCACTTACTGGGAGGACTCACAACAAGAACCCTATTTTCACGTTGTCAACCATTATGGGTTGGCTATTTTTTTAGGTATTGTTTTTAGTTTTTTTATAGTGATTCCATTTTGGGAACTCTCTTAGTGCTATACCATTTCATGTCTTTCAATAGTGAGGGATATCCATATTTGGATCTCCTCTTACCCTCCCTTTGGTGTGATTTTATCTATACATTTTTGCGGAGTATCATCGCAGAAAGTTTTCGTAGAATGTCCTCTTTCTTATCCTTGGTCATCCTACTATGTTGTTCTTGATTTTGGACTAGCTTTTTGAGGTTACTTTATCTAGATCATAGAGAAATCATAATTATTGATGGTAATTTTGAGTATATCTCAAAGAGGATGCCACATAAGCAGGTAATCAAGTGTTATTTCATATATTGATATGAGGAAAATTAAACTATTAATTTATTTAGTGCCTTTAGAGATTTTTGGAGAAATTACCCACTGATTTAGACTTATAATTTTAATCCTCTATCTATTATAGGTCAGGGTGTGCATAGAGAGTGGACCAGACCCCATTGATTGTGGATTATACAGTGTGTGGTTTCCCAGTTGGTTTGGAATGTATTATGAAAAATTGGGAAATTGGTTATAAATTTTTTATTATCTAATGTAGTAGTGTTTACTAATGATACAGGTTCTAGTGGACACAAAAGAGATTAGTATGAGAGTGATATCACATTTATGATTACTGGTTGAGGTGGGTTTCCATGGATTTACTTGATTATAATGGTTATTTTATGATATTATGTTTGTGTACCTCATTAGAATTTATTATCTCATAGTATATGATTTTAGTGAGTTTCCCATCAAATATGAAGAGAATCACATCAACCTAACAGTCAACATGGACTATAGTTATGTCTCAATGGTTCTATGGTGGTTCCTTGGTCAAATGAGCATCGATGACCCTTCTTCTTGTTTTTTGAAGGCTTGTATTGGTTTTTATAAACTAAAATGGGTTTCCTTTTTAAAATCTATTTCAAAAAGGAGTTTTACAAAAAGAAGAATTTTTTGGAGAATAAGATATTTCGAAAATCAGTTTTGAAATAATATTTAAAAATGGAAATGGGTTTTCTATGGATCATTTTGATTTTATTTGAGAAAGGGTCTTACAAGAGTTAAATTACATGTGGTTAGATTTCCAAATTAAGGTAAAAAAAAATATTTCTTGTTTTAAAGGAGAATGTTATATGTAATTCTTTAGAAAGTTATTTGTTTATTTTACTTCATTTCAGTGATGCTCAATTTTTCTGATGCTTTTGTTCTTGTTTTTTTATTGGTTGTACTCTCTTTGGGTATAATCATATAATTATGATGTGTGTGTTGTGTATATACCTATGAGGGATTTTATTGTAGTATAAAATTGACAGGATAGTCCTGATAGATGTAATTGACCCAGAAAGAGTTGAGAGTGGTCTAAAAGACACTTGTAGATGTGTCATGTATTGGACTATGTCTTCTGTTACTGGTTCCCTAGTGTTCAGTTGGTGTATTTCGAAATGGTTTGGTTTCATTTTCTGGCTTACATGTATTTATTTTTTTTGTAATGGGGGACAAGTGCCACTGTGGGAGTGGAAACTCAGGCATAACCTATCATTGATTGAGATGTTTGTGGAAGGATCTCCATGGAAGAGATGGGATTTTAGTCTCCATAAAATTTAGACTATATTTTAATTCATAAGGTATTGGTTGTAGAAGGGGCCTTAACATGACTGATAAGGAATGGATTCCCATGTATTGAGTGAGAAGGCATGTATTAGTTGATAGATGGGGACCTTTAATTGAGTTATTAGGTTTGGGTTGTGATATTGTACCTCCTAGAGTAAGATAACTAAGTCATGTTATGATGTGAGAAATGGATGACATACCTATATTATGTTCCATGTGATAGATTGACTTTTATAAATAGATAATCATGATGTATTATGTCAAGAAATAGGTCCAGGATTTGGAATGACTTCCAACTTTTCATACTTAGTAATGGTTTTTATACATGTGTTTATAACCAAAACTGTATCTTTGGGTATGGGTTGGGTTATTATACATGGTGAATATTCCTTTTGACATTTGTAGAAGAAGTTATGGTTGTGTTTCATAGTGTCCTAGTTAGCACATAATTACCAAACATTTGTTATTGTATGGGTATTGTGTGTTATTTTTTTCATTAGATGTTTTGTTTGGAAATGATTATACAAATTATATGTATTGAATAAAAATTCTATTGATCCAACCAATAAATAGTATTTTTTCAGGATTGGGGTTCCGTATAAGGTCATTGGACACACCCCAAACACTACTAGAAAAACAGGCATTTGCGACGGGTCATTTGCGACGGGATCCCGTCGCAAATGGCTTTTTGCGACGGGGTCCCGTCGCAAATGGCCCGTTGCTGAAAACGGCGTCGCAACAACACTTATTTGCGACGGGCCCGTCGCTAAAGCCTTTTTTTGCGACGGTTATTCTCCCCATCGCAAATAGTACTCCGTATATTTGTAAAAAACTTTTAAAATAGTTTTTGCGATGGGACCCGTCGCAAAAACTATTTTTAAAAAAAAATAAAAAACTATTAATAAATTATTTGAATGCATATAATAATATTAGTATTTGTGATGGGCATAGAATCCCGTCGCAAATACTATAAAAAAATAAAAAAAAATATTATTAATAAATTATTTTAATTAATATAATAATAGAATTATAATTCACAAATAAAAATAATAAATTATTTTAATTAATATAATAATAATAGAATTATAATTCAAAAATAAAAAATAATAGAATATTAATAAATGATTTAATTAATATAATAATATTAGAATTATAATTCATAAATAAAAAAAATATTAATAAGTTATTTTAATTAATATAAAAATAATAGAATTATTTTACATTCAAATATTAAAATAATTCAAGTATTACAAAAAATATAATTAAATTATAATATTATAAAGTTTTAATATATATATATATAATTTAATATTCTAAAATATAAATAATATTATTATTCATATTAATATTGTTATTTAAAAATATAATATTATTAATATTTTATAATGAGACAGAAACTACGAATAGAAAAAAATAATATTTTGATTTCACAAATTTTATAACATAAATACAAACTCTAATCTGAAGGAGGGGGGAGAGGTGGGGGATCTGCAGATGGTGGTGGAGGAAACTCCATCCCTAAAGCATGAGTGAGTCGGCGCATGTACTCCATCTGTTTCTGATTCTGCTGCTGCCATCGACTCGTCTGCTCCTTGTACAGCTGCTGCTGGCGTCGACGCTCCTCCTCATGCTGCTGACGCATCTGCTCCTGCTCCTGTCGGAGACTCTCTATCTGTGCAGTCTGAGATCGCAACTGATCCTCATACTGTGTAGTAGAAGAAGATGCACGAGCTCCTCTCGAGCTGGACGCCGACATCGCATCACTGCCATAATAATCTCCGGGAGTCAATCGAGAGCCGATACCAACTACCCGGCCCTTCTCGGAGGCATACTGGGTGGCCTGCATCCATGCCGCCTCATCAAACTGACGGGCAGTGGTCTGATCTGATGACTCGGCCTGACTCTCAGGCTGGGCCTGTGACGTTGCGGCCTCATATGACTCTTATAGTCGCAATTTAAAACTAAAATTGTGAATATATTATATGTAGTTAATTTTTAAACTTGAAATCAAATAATACTGACCAAGATGTGATGCTGACGATCACCTCTGAGATCCCCAGTAGCAGGATCACTATACATCCTCTGATATACGTCGTACTCTGTAATATCGGGGTGCTCGACAGCCTATAAGAATAAAAAATAAACTGTTAATATTTATAGTTATATAAAATATTTATAAATAATGTACGTACCAGATGTTTTCTATGAGTACTGAAAGAACGAATCCCAGCTCGATGAGTCACCTCCTGTCTCCCCCGATTCTGCCTCCCCACCGATGATCTCCTCTGAAAGGAACCACTCAACCAGTGCACACATAATCCATCCCATACATGGGATGAAATATACTCTGGTCGGTGTGCTCTACATGACTCGTCAAAATCTGACACTCCTGCTTTCTTCATCGCAGCTTTTCTTAAATTGTGCAAAAACTGATGAAGGCGATCACGTATGGCCACCTCCAATGCCTCGTGGATGGCGTCACGCATGGTATCCTCGATTGGATACCATAAACCCTACAAATAAATCAAAATATCAAGTTAGAAATGAAATAATTTTCAAAATAAAAATTAGTTATTTACGTACGTACAAACCAATGGCCGAACATGGCCTGCTGCACATCAATGGGAATCTGCTCCCATGTGGTCCACGGCTGAGAGAAATAGTTGCGCAAAATAGCGTTGCCCTGTCCGACTGCTATATGCCGAAAACTGAAAAAATAATAAACATTTATTATGTGAATAGATTAATGAAATCTTAGTCAAATCCACAGGTTATCACACAGGTTATCCCACCTCCGTGTGCGTGGATCAAACCCAAGACGTGGACGTCGCTCGGGGACGGGGTCAGGAATCATCAATCGTGCAAGACTGCGCCCCCTCCGCTTACTCCCTGGAGCGCCTACATGCTGAGGGTCATCTATCAGCAACTCATCTGCATCGAAAGTCAGGTCAGCATCTGCCAACTCATGAAATGTGGCATCGTCCATCTGAAACAGAAAATGTTAATGTTAGCAAATAATTGATAATTACTATTATATATACATATATACATATTATGATTGTATATAAATACCATGGAATGATATCAGTGTTCATCTTCATCATCATCTTCATATATGTCAATGTCATCTTCATATTCATCCTCAACATCATCGATATCCATTCGAGTTACAGTTGTTTCATCTCTTACCATTTTAAATTCATATGTGACATCATTAACATCATCGTCATCACCAACTCTTAAATATGGGGTGTCGTCATCGATACTCATGTCTCTTTGTAAAAAAGATTGATTTTGAGTACTCTCTTGAAAAACATCAATTCTTTGCACATCAGTGAAAGCACATTCACTTTGACTAAACTGATTGTCTCGAATTTTGATTTTTATTACACTCCACCATTCAGTCAAGTCTCTTGATGTTGCACAGTACTTTGCGTAATAAACTTGATATGCCTGTTGAGCCAATAAGAATGGTTCATTTACTGCGAGAACACTTTTACATTTAATATCGACGATTCCATGAGTCGGATGAACACGCACGCCTCTCTCTGTATCCAACCACCGACATTTGAACATGGTTATGTAATGTTGTCCAAGATAACAGAGTTCAATGATTTCATCAAGTATGCCATAAAAGTCAACTTCATTTTCTCGATGATGAGATCCTCTCAAGCTATCTCCACTGTTCATTGTTTTTTTCGATTCCCTATATGCATGTGTGTGGAATCGAAATCCATTCACCACATATGCATTATAAGTTTTAACAAGTTTGGAAGGTGGGTTACTCAATACACACAGCCGTTTGTCAATTTTATCAGCATGTCGAGACACCTGAAAATTTGTGAAATAATTATCAATATAGTAAACTATACATTGAATGAGTTTCTAAAAGATAAAGAATTTATGTTACCAGTTTTTGAAACCACTGAGAGAAATTTTTCAGTCGACGTTCTTCGAGAGCAGCTGCTGTAATTTGTGGAATTTGTTTCTTGATATGATTATCATACAACCTATAAAAACCAAAGTTATTTACTGTAACATAAATGATAGAATAAGTGATATAAACACTTACAGTACAACTGATGTCATCTCTTCACAGTTGAGCAGAACATACGTATGAGCTCTCTGATGTTCATCATCTGAAAGCCAGCGTTCATAAACTCCACCAAAACCAAGCTCTGACTGGTTGAAAATAGATAATTGATTGTTGATTTCATCAATATTCCTCTCGTTCCGTCCCATTCAGTTGTGTTTTGAAGGATACTCAGATTCAAAATAATGGGAGAAGAAAAAAGATATTTCCTCTTGCAAATAAGCTTCTGCAATAGATCCTTCAACAGATGCTTTGTTACGTACTTTTCTTTTCAATTTTTGCATGAATCTTTCAAATGGGTACATCCATCGAAACTGTACCAGACCTCCACATTTGGCTTCATATGGCAAATGTAACATCAAATGTTCCATTGAGTCGAAGAAAGACGGCGGAAATATTTTTTCCAGTTTACATATAATTACAACAACATCTTTTTCAAGTTTGCATAGAGCATCATAATCTGTCGTAGCCGCACAAATTTCCCGAAAAAAATGAGACATGTCTGTTATGGAATCCCAAATCACAGAATTCAACAGACCTATTAATCCAATGGGTAGAAGTCTCTCCATTATAACATGACAATAATGACTTTTTAATCCAGTAATATGACCATTCTTTACACATCTACCCAAATTGGAAGCACAGACATATGGAAGTCTCAAATCTGCAATCCACTGAAAAAATAATAAACGGTTTTCTTTAGATAGTGTATAAGCTACTTTTGGTTTCAGTAACCTTTCTGTTCTGACATTCTCAAATAGTTCCAATTCGGGACGCCTGCAAATTTGGGAAAGATCTAAACGGGCATTTACATTGTCTTTGCTCTTTCCTGGCGTATCCAAAACTGTATGAAACAAATTATCAAAATAGTTCTTCTCAATATGCATGACATCTAACATGTGTCGGACCAACAGATCATACCAATATGGAAAATCCCAAAATATGCTACGTTTAATCCAATTGTGTTCTTTCCCAAAACCAGAATTTTTTTGTTGGTTTATTGTGGGACCAAAAGTGATGGGAGGTAATGAAAATACAACAGATTTTAACTCCGAACCAGATAGCATTTTTGGAGGTCCATCCCTTTCAACTATTCCTTTTCTGAAATGAGATCTGCTTCTACGAAAAGGATGATCAGCTGGAATAAATATGCGATGACAGTCAAAATAACAAGGTTTCTTTCCATGAATGAGCATAAATTCTTTGTTCTCTCCCATACAGTAAGGACATGATTTCTGACCATGTGTACTCCAGCCAGATAACATCCCATAAGCCGGGAAGTCACTTATTGTCCACATCAATGCTGCTCTCAGTATGAAATTCTGTTTCGTTGCAACATCATATGTACCGACACAAGTACTCCATAATAAATTTAATTCATCAATCAATGGCTTCAAATAAACATCAATATTTTTCTTCGGATGTCCTGGAATTAGTAAAGTCAAAAAGATATATGGCTCCTTCATCAACATCCAGGGAGGTAAATTGTACGGAGTTAAAAAAACAGGCCAACATGAATATTGACTACCATAAGATCCAAACGGACAGAAACCATCAGTGGAAAGGCCCAGTCGAACATTTCTAGCTTCTAAAGAAAAGTATGAATGCACTCTATCAAAATGTTTCCATGAATCACCATCGGCTGGATGATTCAAGCTTTTATCGGTTGAAATATTCTCTTTATGCCATGACATCATTGTCGCTGTATTCTTAGACATGAATAAACACTGAAGTCTGGATGTAAGCAGAAAATATCTCAACTGTTTTACAGGAATCAAACCAGACTTCCCGTGTTGTCCTTCATTATATCTCAGTTGCCCACATGTGGGACAACTATCCAACGACTCCTTTTTCCCAGAATATAAAATGCAGTCATTTGAACATGCATGAATCTTCTGACAAGTAAGTCCCAAATTTCGAACCAGCCTCTTACTCTCATAGTAATTTTCAGGTAAAACATTTCCTTCAGGTAACAGTGTTTTCAGTAAAGAAAATATTTGGTCAAAACAGGTGTTTGACATTCCGTTATCTGATTTGATAGACATATATTTTGCAACTGCTTCTAATTTGCTAATATTGCAGCCAGGATATAATACATCCTCAGCAGACTTCAACAACTCATAAAATTCATACGGTGCCAACTCAGGCTTTGAAGCTATATCAGCCGGAGTTTCTGTATGTTGAACAGATGAACCTGCAACATCATGTACTAAATCTTGAAACTGGGATAGATCCGGAATCAAGTTGGTATCACCTGCTCTGGAACTGCGTTCACCGTGTTGATACCAAAAAACATAATCTGGTTGAAAACAAAAACACAAGAGATGTTCTCCAACTTTTTCAAACATGTCAAATGTTCTCAATGCACATTTTCTGCAAGGGCATTTTATTTTGCCTTCTGAAACAAATTCTGGATTTGATGCCGCAAATGATAAAAAAGTCTCCACACCCTCTACATATACTGGATTTAAAACAGAACCGTTTGGATTTCTACGTTGATTTATCCATATGCGGTCACCTAATAATGATTGTTGACGACCTCGTTGTTCCATATTTCTCTATAAAATATAAAAGCATTACTGGTTTTGAATAATTTGTTAGAAAAAACACTCAAGCTAGGATAATTATAGAGTTTAGATCATACACGACAGACGCAAACTTTTTATTGAGATAGACCTAAAAATTTACCCTTTAAGAATTAAATATGTTGAGAATAAAGCAAAAAATGTTACAAATATTGAGAATTTTAATATTATATAAATTTTTTATTATTTTCATAGTACTAATATTATTGGTAATTATTACTAATTATTGGTAATTATTGGTAATTATTGGTAATTATTACTAATTATTGGTAATTATTGGTAATTATTGGTAATTATTTCTAATTATTGGTAATTAATACTAATTATTGGTAATAAATACTAATTATTGGTAATTAATACTAATTATTACTAATTATTGGTAATTATTGGTAATTATTGTTAATTATTGGTAATTATTACTAATTATTACTAATTATTACTAATTATTGGTAATTATTACTAATTATTGGTAATTATTACTAATTATTGTTAATTAATACTAATTATTGGTAATTAATACTAATTATTGGTAATTAATACTAATTATTACTAATTATTGGTAATTATTGTTAATTATTACCAATTATTGGTAATTATTACTAATTATTACTAATTATTGATAATTATTACTAATTATTGATAATTATTACTAATTATTGGTAATTATTATTAATTATTAATAATTATTAATAATTATTACTAATTATTGGTAATTATTACTAATTATTACTAATTATTACTAATTATTGGTAATTATTATTAATTATTACCAATTATTGGTAATTATTGGCAATTATTACGAATTATTGGTAATTATTACTAATTATTGGCAATTATTGGTAATTATTGGTAAGTATTGTTAATTATTACTAATTATTGGTAATTATTACTAATTATTACTAATTATTGGTAATTATTACTAATTATTACTAATTATTGGTAATTATTACTAATTATTACTAATTATTACTAATTATTGGTAATTAATACTAATTATTGGTAATTAATACTAATTATTGGTAATTAATACTAATTATTGGTAATTATTACTAATTATTGTTAATTATTACTAATTATTGTTAATTATTACTAATTATTGGTAATTATTACTAATTATTGGTAATTATTACTAATTGTTGGTAATTATTACTAATTATTGGTAATTATTACTAATTATTGGTAATTATTACTAATTATTGGTAATTATTACTAATTATTGGTAATTAATACTAATTATTGGTAATAAATACTAATTATTGGTAATTAATACTAATTAATACTAATTATTGGTAATTATTCGTAATTATTGTTAATTATTGATAATTATTACTAATTATTACTAATTATTACTAATTATTGGTAATTATTACTAATTATTGGTAATTATTACTAATTATTGGTAATTATTACTAATTATTGGTAATTAATACTAATTATTGGAAATTAATACTAATTAATACTAATTATTACCAATTATTACTAATTATTGGTAATTATTGTTAATTATTACTAATTATTGGTAATTATTACTAATTATTACTAATTATTGATAATTATTACTAATTATTGGTAATTATTATTAATTATTACTAATTATTAATAGTTATTACTAATTATTGGTAATTATTACTAATTATTACTAATTATTACTAATTATTGGTAATTATTATTAATTATTACCAATTATTGGTAATTATTGGTAATTATTACTAATTATTGGTAATTATTACTAATTATTGGTAATTATTGGAAATTATTGGTAAGTATTGTTAATTATTACTAATTATTGGTAATTATTACTAATTATTACTAATTATTGGTAATTATTACTAATTATTACTAATTATTGGTAATTATTACTAATTATTGGTAATTATTACTAATTATTGGTAATTAATACTAATTATTACTAATTATATCTAATTATTGGTAATTATTACGAATTATTACTAATTATTGGTAATTATTGGTATTTATTCCTAATTATTACTAATTATTACTAATTATTGGTAATTATTGGTAATTATTAATAATTATTACTAATTATTACTAATTATTACTAATTATTCCTAATTATTCCTAATTATTCCTAATTATTCCTAATTATTACTAATTATTACTATTTTTTGATAAGTATTAGTAATTATTGGTAATTATTGGTAATTTTTGGTAATTATTGGTAATTATTACTAATTAGTGGTAATTATTAGTAATTGTTACTAATTATTACTAATTATTGTTAATTATTGGTAATTATTACAAATTATTGGTAAGTATTACTAATTATTGATAATTATTACTACTTATTGGTAATTATTACTAATTATTGATAATTATTACTAATTATTGGTAATTATTACTAATTATTGGTAATTATTCATTTAATTACTAATAATTAGGAACAATTACCAATAATTTTCAATAATTAAGAATAATTAGTAATAATTAGTAATAATTACCAATAATTAGTAATAATTACTAATAATTAGTAATAATTACCAATAATTAGTAATAATTACCAATAAGTAGTAATAATTTTCAATAATTAGTAATACTTACCAATAATTTGTAATAATTACCAATAATTAACAATAATTAGTAATAATTAGTAACAATTACTAATAATTACCACTAATTAGTAATAATTACCAATAATTACCAATAATTACCAATAATTACCAATAATTACTAATAATTATCAAAAAATAGTAATAATTAGTAATAATTAGGAATAATTAGGAATAATTAGGAATAATTAGGAATAATTAGTAATAATTAGTAATAATTAGTAATAATTATTAATAATTACCAATAATTACCAATAATTAGTAATAATTAGTAATAATTAGGAATAAATACCAATAATTACCAATAATTAGTAATAATTAGTAATAATTACCAATAATTAGTAATAATTAGTAATAATTAGTATTAATTACCAATAATTAGTAATAATTACCAATAATTAGTAATAATTACCAATAATTAGTAATAATTAGTAATAATTACCAATAATTAGTAATAATTAGTAATAATTACCAATAATTAGTAATAATTAACAATACTTACCAATAATTTCCAATAATTACCAATAATTAGTAATAATTACCAATAATTAGTAATAATTACCAATAATTACCAATAATTGGTAATAATTAATAATAATTACCAATAATTAGTAATAATTACCAATAATTCGTAATAATTACCAATAATTAGTAATAACTATTAATAATTAGTAATAATTAATAATAATTACCAATAATTAGTAATAATTATCAATAATTAGTAATAATTAGTAATAATTACCAATAATTAGTAATAATTAACAATAATTACCAATAATTAGTAATAATTGGTAATAATTAGTATTAATTAGTATTAATTTCCAATAATTAGTATTAATTACCAATAATTAGTAATAATTACCAATAATTAGTAATAATTACCAATAATTAGTAATAATTACCAATAATTAGTAATAATTAGTAATAATTCGTAATAATTACCAATAATTAACAATAATTACGAATAATTACCAATAATTAGTATTAATTAGTATTAATTACCAATAATTAGTATTTATTACCAATAATTAGTATTAATTACTAATAATTAGTAATAATTACCAATAATTAGTAATAATTACCAATAATTTGTAATAATTACCAATAATTAAAAATAATTAGTAATAATTAGTAACAATTACTAATAATTACCACTAATTAGTAATAATTACCAATAATTACCAATAATTACCAATAATTACCAATAATTACTAATAATTATCAAAAAATAGTAATAATTAGTAATAATTAGTAATAATTAGGAATAATTAGGAATAATTAGGAATAATTAGTAATAATTAGTAATAATTAGTAATAATTATTAATAATTACCAATAATTACCAATAATTAGTAATAATTAGTAATAATTAGAAATAAATACCAATAATTACCAATAATTAGTAATAATTAGTAATAATTACCAATAATTAGTAATAATTAGTAATAATTAGTATTAATTACCAATAATTAGTAATAATTACCAATAATTAGTAATAATTACCAATAATTAGTAATAATTAGTAATAATTACCAATAATTAGTAATAATTAGTAATAATTACCAATAATTAGTAATAATTAGTAATAATTACCAATAATTAGTAATAATTAACAATACTTACCAATAATTTCCAATAATTACCAATAATTAGTAATAATTACCAATAATTAGTAATAATTACCAATAATTACCAATAATTGGTAATAATTAATAATAATTACCAATAATTAGTAATAATTAGTAATAATTAGTAATAATTACCAATAATAAGTAATAACTATTAATAATTAGTAATAATTAATAATAATTACCAATAATTAGTAATAATTATCAATAATTAGTAATAATTAGTAATAATTACCAATAATTAGTAATAATTAACAATAATTACCAATAATTAGTAATAATTGGTAATAATTAGTATTAATTAGTATTAATTTCCAATAATTAGTATTAATTACCAATAATTAGTAATAATTACCAATAATTAGTAATAATTACCAATAATTAGTAATAATTACCAATAATTAGTAATAATTAGTAATAATTACCAATAATTAACAATAATTACGAATAATTACCAATAATTAGTATTAATTAGTATTAATTACTAATAATTAGTATTTATTACCAATAATTAGTATTAATTACCAATAATTAGTAATAATTACCAATAATTAGTAATAATTACCAATAATTTGTAATAATTACCAATTATTCATATTAATATTGTTATTTAAAAATATAATATTATTAATATTTTATAATGAGACAGAAACTACGAATAGAAAAAAAAAATATTTTGATTTCACAAATTTTATAACATAAATACAAACTCTAATCTGAAGGAGGGGGGAGAGGTGGGGGATCTGCAGATGGTGGTGGAGGAAACTCCATCCCTAAAGCATGAGTGAGTCGGCGCATGTACTCCATCTATTTCTGATGCTGCTGCTGCCATCGACTCGTCTGCTCCTCGTATAGCTGCTGCTGGCGTCGATGCTCCTCCTCATGCTGCTGACGCATCTGCTCCTGCTCCTGTAGGAGACTCTCTATCTGTGCAGTCTGAGATCGCAACTGATCCTCATACTGTGTAGTAGAAGAAGATGCACGAGCTCCTCTCGAGCTGGACGCCGACATCGCAGCACTGCCATAATAATCTCCGGGAGTCAGTCGAGAGCCGATACCAACTACCCGGCCCTTCTCGGAGGCATACTGGGTGGCCTGCATCCATGCCTCCTTATCAAACTGACGGGCAGTGGTCTGATCTGATGACTCGGCCTGACTCTCAGGCTGGGCCTGTGACGCTGCGGCCTCATATGACTCTTATAGTTGCAATTTAAAACTAAAATTGTGAATATATTATATGTAGTTAATTTTTAAACTTGAAATCAAATAATACTGACCACGATGTGATGCTGACGATCACCTCTGAGATCCCCAGTAGCAGGATCACTATACATCCTCCGATATACGTCGTACTCTGTAATATCGGGGTGCTCGACAGCCTATAAGAATAAAAAATAAACTGTTAATATTTATAGTTATATAAAATATTTATAAATAATGTACGTACCAGTTGTTGTCTATGAGTACTGAAAGAACAACTCCCAGCTCGATGAGTCACCTCCTGTCTCCCCCGATTCTGCCTCCCCACCGATGATCTCCTCTGAAAGGAACCACTCAACCAGTGATCACATAATCCATCCCATACATGGGATGAAATGTACTCTGGTCGGTGTGCTCTACATGACTCGTCAAAATCTGACACTCCTGCTTTCTTCATCGCAGCTTTTCTTAAATTGTGCAAAAACTGATGATGGCGATCACGCATGGCCACCTCCAATGCCTCGTGGATGGCGTCACGCATGGTATCCTCGATTGGATACCATAAACCCTACAAATAAATCAAAATATCAAGTTAGAAATGAAATAATTTTCAAAATAAAAATTATTTATTTACGTAGGTACAAACCAATGGCCGAACATGGCCTGCTGCACATCAATGAGAATCTTCTCCCATGTGGTCCACGGCTGAGAGAAATAGTTGCGCAAAATAGCGTTGCCCTGTCCGACTGCTATATGCCGAAAACTGAAAAAATAATAAACATTTATTATGTGAATAGATTAATGAAATCTTAGTCAAATCCACAGGTTATCACACAGGTTATCCCACCTCCGTGTGCATGGATAAAACCCAAGACGTGGACGTCGCTCGGGGACAGGGTCAGGAATCATCAATCGTGCAAGACCGCGCCCCCTCCGCGTACTCCCTAGAGCGCCTACAGGCTGAGGGTCATCTGTCAGCAACTCATATGCATCGAATGTCAGGTCAGCATCCATCAACTCATGAAATGTGGCATCGTCCATCTGAAACAGAAAATGTTAATGTTAGCAAATAATTGATAATTACTATTATATATACATATATACATATTATGATTGTATATAAATACCATGGAATGCTATCAGTGTTCATCTTCATCATCATCCTCATATATGTCAATGTCATCTTCATATTCCTCCTCAACATCATCGATATCCATTCGAGTTACAGTTGTTTCATCTCTTACCATTTTAAATTCATATGTGACATCATTAACATCATCGTCATCACCAACTCTTAAATATGGGGTGTCGTCATCGATACTCATGTCTCTTTGTAAAAAAGATTGATTTTGAGTACTCTCTTGAAAAACTTCAATTCTTTGCACATCAGTGAAAGCACATTCACTTTGACTAAACTGATTGTCTCGAATTTTGATTTTTATTACACTCCACCATTCAGTCAAGTCTCTTGATGTTGCACAATACTTTGCGTAATAAACTTGATATACCTGTTGAGCCAATAAGAATGGTTCATTTACTGCGAGAACACTTTTACATTTAATATCGACGATTCCATGAGTCGGATGAACACACACGCCTCTCTCTGTATCCAACCACCGACATTTGAACATGGTTATGTAATGTTGTCCAAGATAACAGAGTTCAATGATTTCATCAAGTATGCCATAAAAGTCAACTTCATTTTCTCGATGATGAGATCCTCTCAAGCTAACTCCACTGTTCATTGTTTTTTTCGATTCCCCATATGCATGTGTGTGGAATCAAAATCCATTCACCACATATGCATTATAAGTTTTAACAAGTTTGGAAGGTGGGTTACTCAATACACACAGCCGTTTGTCAATTTTATCAGCATGTCGAGACACCTGGAAATTTGTGAAATAATTATCAATATAGTAAACTATACATTGAATGAGTTTCTAAAAGATAAAGAATTTATGTTACCAGTTTTTGAAACCACTGAGAGAAATTTTTCAGTCGACGTTCTTCGAGAGCAGCTGCTGTAATTTGTGGAATTTGTTTCTTGATATGATTATCATACAACCTATAAAAACCAAAGTTATTTACTGTAACATAAATGATAGAATAAGTGATATAAACACTTACAGTACAACTGATGTCATATCTTCACAGTTGAGCAGAACATACGTATGAGCTCTCTGATGTTCATCATCTGAAAGCCAGCGTTCATAAACTCCACCAAAACCAAGCTCTGACTGGTTGAAAATAGATAATTGATTGTCGATTTCATCAATATTCCTCTCGTTTCGTCCCATTCAGTTGTGTTTTGAAGGATACTCAGATTCAAAATAATGGGAGCAGAAAAAAGATATTTCCTCTTGCAAATAAGCTTCTGCAATAGATCCTTCAACAGATGCTTTGTTACGTACTTTTCTTTTCAATTTTTTCATGAATCTTTCAAATGGGTACATCCATCGAAAATGTACCGGACCTCCACATTTGGCTTCATATGGCAAATGTAACATCAAATGTTCCATTGATTCGAAGAAAGATGGCGGACATATTTTTTCCAGTTTACATATAATTACAACAACATCTTTTTCAAGTTTTCCTAGAGCATCATAATCTGCCGTAGCCGCACAAATTTCCCGAAAAAAATGAGACATGTCTGTTATGGAATCCCAAATCACAGAATTCAACAGACCTATTAATCCAATGGGTAGAAGTCTCTCCATTATAACATGACAATCATGACTTTTTAATCCAGTAATATGACCATTCTTTACACATCTACCCAAATTGGAAGCACAGACATATGGAAGTCTCAAATATACAATCCACTGACAAAATAATAAACAGTTTTCTTTAGATAGTGTATAAGCTGCTTTTGGTTTCAGTAACCTTTCTGTTCTGACATTCTCAAATAGTTCCAATTCGGGACGCCTGCAAATTTGGGAAAGATCTAAACGGGCATTTACATTGTCTTTGCTCTTTCCTGGCGTATCCAAAACTGTATGAAACAAATTATCAAAATAGTTCTTCTCAATATGCATGACATCTAACATGTGTCGGACCAACAGATCATACCAATATGGCAAATCCCAAAATATGCTACGTTTAATCCAATTGTGTTCTTTCCCAAAACCAGATTTTTTTTTTGGTTTATTGTGGGACCAAAAGTGATGGGAGGTAATGAAAATACAACAGATTTTAACTCCGAACCAGATAGAATTTTTGGAGGTCCATCCCTTTCAACTGTTCCTTTTCTGAAATGAGATCTGTTTCTGCGAAAAGGATGATCAGCTGGAATAAATATGCGATGACAGTCAAAATAACAAGGTTTCTTTCCATGAATGAGCATAAATTCTTTGTTCTCTCCCATACAGTAAGGACATGATTTCTGACCATGTGTACTCCAGCCAGATAACATCCCATAAGCCGGGAAGTCACTTATTGTCCACATCAATGCTTCTCTCAGTATGAAATTCTGTTTCGTTGCAACATCATATGTACTGACACAAGTACTCCACAATAAATTTAATTCATCAATCAATGGCTTCAAATAAACATCAATATTTTTCTTCGGATGTCCTGGAATTAGTAAAGTCAAAAAGATATATGGCTCCTTCATCAACATCCAGGGAGGTAAATTGTACGGAGTTAAAAAAACAGGCCAACATGAATATTGACTACCATAAGATCCAAACGGACAGAAACCATCAGTGGAAAGGCCCAGTCGAACATTTCTAGCTTCTAAAGCAAAGTATGGATGCACTCTATCAAAATGTTTCCATGAATCACCATCGGCTGGATGATTCAAGCTTTTATTGGTTGAAATATTCTCTTTATGCCATGACATCATTGTCGCTGTATTCTTAGACATGAATAAACACTGAAGTCTGGATGTAAGAGGAAAATATCTCAACTGTTTTACAGGAATCAAACCAGACTTCCCGTGTTGTCCTTCATTATATCTCAGTTGCCCACATGTGGGACAACTATCCAACGACTCATTTTCCCCAGAATATAAAATGCAGTCATTTGAACATGCATGAATCTTCTGACAAGTAAGTCCCAAATTTCGAACCAGCCTCTTACTCTCATAGCAATTTTCAGGTAAAACATTTCCTTCAGGTAACAGTGTTTTCAGCAAAGAAAATATCTGGTCAAAACAGGTGTTTGACATTCCGTTATCTGATTTGATAGCCATAAATTTTGCAACTGCTTCTAATTTGCTAATATTGCAGCCAGGATATAATACATCCTCAGCAGACTTCAACAACTCATAAAATTCATACGGTGCCAACTCAGGCTTTGAAGCTATATCAGCCAGAGTTTCTGTATGTTGAACAGATGAACCTGCAACATCATGTACTAAATCTTGAAACTGGGATAGATCCGGAATCAAGTTGGTATCACCTGCTCTGGAACTGCGTTCACCGTGTTGATACCAAAAAACATAATCTGGTTGAAAACCAAAACACAAGAGATGTTCTCCAACTTTTTCAAACATGTCAAATGTTCTCAATGCACATTTTCTGCAAGGGAATTTTATTTTGCCTTTTGAAAAAAATTCTGGATTTGATGCCGCAAATGATAAAAAAGTCTCCACACCCTCTACATATACTGGATTTAAAACAGAACCGTTTGGATTTCTACGTTGATTTATCCATATGCGGTCACCTAATAATGATTGTTGACGACCTCGTTGTTCCATATTTCTCTATAAAATATAAAAGCATTACTGGTTTTGAATAATTTGTTAGAAAAAACACTCAAGCTAGGATAATTATAGAGTTTAGATCATACACGACTGACGCAAACTTTTTATTGAGATAGACCTAAAAATTTACCCTTTAAGAATTAAATATGTTGAGAATAAAGCAAAAAATGTTACAAATATTGATAATTTTAATATTATATAATTTTTTTATTATTTTCATAGTACTAATATTATTGGTAATTATTACTAATTATTGGTAATTATTGGTAATTATTGGTAATTATTGGTAATTATTACTAATTATTGGTAATTATTGGTAATTATTGGTAATTATTACTAATTATTGGTAATTAATACTAATTATTGGTAATAAATACTAATTATTGGTAATTAATACTAATTATTACTAATTATTGGTAATTATTGGTAATTATTGTTAATTATTGGTAATTATTACTAATTATTACTAATTATTACTAATTATTGGTAATTATTACTAATTATTGGTAATTATTACTAATTATTGTTAATTAATACTAATTATTGGTAATTAATACTAATTATTGGTAATTAATACTAATTATTGGTAATTAATACTAATTATTACTAATTATTACTAATTATTACTAATTATTGGTAATTATTGTTAATTATTACTAATTATTGGTAATTATTACTAATTATTACTAATTATTGATAATTATTACTAATTATTGGTAATTATTATTAATTATTACTAATTATTAATAATTATTACTAATTATTGGTAATTATTACTAATTATTACTAATTATTACTAATTATTGGTAATTATTATTAATTATTACCAATTATTGGTAATTATTGGCAATTATTACGAATTATTGGTAATTATTACTAATTATTGGCAATTATTGGTAATTATTGGTAAGTATTGTTAATTATTACTAATTATTGGTAATTATTACTAATTATTACTAATTATTGGTAATTATTACTAATTATTACTAATTATTGGTAATTATTACTAATTATTACTAATTATTGGTAATTAATACTAATTATTGGTAATTAATACTAATTATTGGTAATTAATACTAATTATTGGTAATTATTACTAATTATTGTTAATTATTACTAATTATTGTTAATTATTACTAATTATTGGTAATTATTACTAATTATTGGTAATTATTACTAATTATTGGTAATTATTACTAATTATTGGTAATTATTACTAATTATTGGTAATTATTACTAATTATTGGTAATTATTACTAATTATTGGTAATTAATACTAATTATTGGTAATAAATACTAATTATTGGTAATTAATACTAATTAATACTAATTATTAGTAATTATTCGTAATTATTGTTAATTATTGGTAATTATTACTAATTATTACTAATTATTACCAATTATTGGTAATTATTACTAATTATTGGTAATTATTACTAATTATTGGTAATTATTACTAATTATTGGTAATTAATACTAATTATTGGAAATTAATACTAATTAATACTAATTATTACCAATTATTACTAATTATTGGTAATTATTGTTAATTATTACTAATTATTGGTAATTATTACTAATTATTACTAATTATTGATAATTATTACTAATTATTGGTAATTATTATTAATTATTACTAATTATTAATAGTTATTACAAATTATTGGTAATTATTACTAATTATTACTAATTATTACTAATTATTGGTAATTATTATTAATTATTACCAATTATTGGTAATTATTGGTAATTATTACTAATTATTGGTAATTATTACTAATTATTGGTAATTATTGGAAATTATTGGTAAGTATTGTTAATTATTACTAATTATTGGTAATTATTACTAATTATTACTAATTATTGGTAATTATTACTAATTATTACTAATTATTGGTAATTATTACTAATTATTGGTAATTATTACTAATTATTGGTAATTAATACTAATTATTACTAATTATTACTAATTATTGGTAATTATTAATAATTATTACTAATTATTGGTAATTATTGGTATTTATTCCTAATTATTACTAATTATTACTAATTATTGGTAATTATTGGTAATTATTAATAATTATTACTAATTATTACTAATTATTACTAATTATTCCTAATTATTCCTAATTATTCCTAATTATTCCTAATTATTACTAATTATTACTATTTTTTGATAATTATTAGTAATTATTGGTAATTATTGGTAATTATTGGTAATTATTGGTAATTATTACTAATTAGTGGTAATTATTAGTAATTGTTACTAATTATTACTAATTATTGTTAATTATTGGTAATTATTACAAATTATTGGTAAGTATTACTAATTATTGATAATTATTACTACTTATTGGTAATTATTACTAATTATTGGTGATTATTACTAATTATTGGTAATTATTACTAATTATTGGTAATTATTACTAATTATTGGTAATTATTACTAATTATTACTAATTATTCTTAATTATTGAAAATTATTGGTAATTGTTCCTAATTATTAGTAATTAAATGAATAATTACCAATAATTAGGAATAATTACCAATAATTACAAATAATAACATTATTAGTATATTTTATTATTAATATTAAAATAATATAATTTTCTAATTTATATACAATTCTCCTTTCATCTGTGCGTTTTCTATCTCCACATACAAATAATACATGTGAAGACAGCAAACACACAGATGAAAAGTGAATTGTATATATATAAAAAATTATATTATTTTAATATTAATAATAAAATATACTAATAATGTAATAATGTTATTATTCCTAATTATTGGTATTTATTACTAATTATTAATATTTATTCTTAATTATTAAAAATTATTACTAATTATTCCTAATTACCATTAACTATGAACAATACTAATAATTTAAATTTATTAAGTAACAAAACAATGTAAACATAATTAAATTACAACTAATTAAGAATAATTGAAACTAATAAACAATTAAAAATAAATATTAAATTAAAATGAACATAAATACCTTGAAAATTGATCTGCTCTGATCGTTCTTCAAAACATTAATATCAACTCCGGAGAAAAAAATTAAACTGGAGAAAAACTGAACTTTAGAAATACAACTTTGGGAGAAGAAGAAGATGGAGTTTGAGAATGATTTGAAAAAAACGGATGGGGGTATTTATAGGTTAGATTATTTGCGACGGGTCCATTTGCGACGGGATTCCCGTCGCAAATACCTTAGCCAACATTTATTACGGTCAACGATTAAATAGTTATTTGCGACGGGTCCCGTCGCAAATAACCACCTGCCGACATACTATTTGCGACGGGGAAATATTCTCGTCGCAAATACCTTTTACCGCCGCCGGTTATTTGCGACGGGAATATTCCCCCGTCGCAAATAGTTTTCCCGCGATTTGGCGCGCATCGCGCGCCAGTTCTTTTGCGACGGGGAAAGAAATCTCATCGCAAAAGCCTACTTATTTGCGACGGGTAAATACCCCCGTCGCAAATAAGTTTTTAACGGGGCTATTTGCGACGGGATATATTCCCGTCACAAATACCCATTTTTCCCGTAGTGAAACCCATATGCAAAGTAAGTTGTTTGATGCATGTAGGTATAACATCTTATTTTCAATAACTAAATAGGTATCACTTGGATAAGGGCATGTGGTACTTGTCTGATATGTCATGGGGTCCATGGGTATAGAGGAATTTTATGTATGTTGGGACAGATGCCAGTGCATTTTTTATAGTTATTTTTCATCATCTATGAAACAATGTTCTTTTTATTTATTTATTTATAGATTTAATATTTATCTAGTAGTTGGGGTTTAGGTTAGTGTTAAGTACCATATATTACTATTTCTAATTTTGGGTATTCAAAAACCATTACATTTAGTTACTGTTGTAGCATTTAAGTCAGGTATTGTAGAAGTGGTAAAACTGTAGCACCAGAGACACTGTAGTGGTAGTGGGAATGGTCGAATGTTTTTTAGTAGTGGAGGTATTATAGAACGTATTGTAGAAGACAGAGTACTGTAGTAGTAATATTCACTTGAGGTGACTTTGATCCAAAAATGGGATTTTGATTCTTAGATATATAGGTTCCAATCCCTAGAGAATTTCATCTAGGATAAATGGGTCTTTGGGACTTGATGAAGAGGGAAATTGGATAATCAAACTAGTGCGTCTTCGAGCTATTAAAAATATTTAATTGGTAGTGAGGATAGGATATACCTGGGGGTGCGTCTCTAACCTATCCAACCATGACCATGGGTGTGGTTGTATATGTGTTTCATAGTATTGTGTCCAACATAAATAAATGTATATTTTTTACCTTAAACTACTTCTATGGTTTGTATTACTACTTTATGTATATAATTTAATACATTTTATTTTAGAGTCTAGGGACATTTTTGACTTGTTGATTATTTTTCTATATGGTTTTGTAATTTTTATCATATGAATGATTAATGATAATTTTTTAGAATATTAGAACATGAACCTCAAGACATAAATTTAGGGGAACAGTCACCTCATGAATTTTTTAGTCCCTCACTGCTAATCGGAATGATTTAGAATATGGTGGGGGCCCTCTAGTGGTAATTTGAAAACCAAACTTAGTTTTCATTCTCCTGATTCTATCCATAGAATTACAAGATTTCTTCCAACCTAAATTCTACTTCATGTTAGTGGAAGTATGTATTACTTATTAATACAATTCAAGATAGAACAATAATGGTTTAGTGTTTTTTGAATCATGGATACATAATAAATAAGTACAAAAATAATCTATATCATTTCCTATTACGGTTTTCATAACTATAACCCTTCTTGTACCTAACATATTTGAAACTTTTCATCATTATATTGTTAATGAAAAACATAAGAATAAAGGTGTTATAATACAATATAATGGTAAACATAGGAGAAACAAATAAATAATCATAAGTGATAATATTATATAAATAATAGTATAAAAACATGAAATTTATATTATAAAATCAGACACATCAATTTAGAGATCATAGTCACAAAAATATGCCATATTGTTTAATTAATAAAAAGGTATAATATTTAAGTACTCAAGGACACTAATAATTAACCATGGGTGTTGATAGATTTTATTAAAAATTGTTATTATTTTTGGCATACAAATAATCATGGAAAATAATTTCCTTATACTAGGATCATTATCATTAAAATAAACGTGGATTGTGTTAAATCCATTTTCCATCATTTGAACAGTTGAGGTTCACTCCCTTATCAATATTATAGAGAAAATGTCCCTTACTGAACTGGATTCAACCCCAATCCTATTATGTATTAACCCTTGAAAAATCATTCCCTACCCAGTGATTTGGAAGGATATATAATTCCTCTCCCACCCATCACATAATGAAAACCATCTATATGTGTTTTACGATATCAAGTAATATTCATCATATCAACAAATCATAAACCTGGGAAAGGATACAGGTATCACAAAAATTTTATTATGATAATAATACACCATAAAAAATATTAAAGATAGTAAAATTAGATCATAACCTAAGTATACCATAAGAAACATCAAAGGATGATGTTACAGGTAAAAATGCCTTTAAAATAGCACTAAACATTTCCTGGGGGAAACTAACATTTCATTCAAAATAAATTAGTTATAATCTTTTATTTTCCAAAATATTAGGGAAAATATATTAATTTAAAGTATAAAAGTTAACTTATAAAGTATTCTTTAATTAAACGACTATTTATAATGGTAGGAAAAACTGTTCTTCTGGTGTATAAAAAACATAAATCACATTCACATTTTTGGTAAAAATTAAAATGCCCCATGATTGGATAATGATAAATAGGTTCCACTTAAACCAGGAATGAAAATAAAATATAGAAAAAATGAATTTTAATAATCTTTTTACAGTATTAAAACCATTTTTGAAATAATGTTAAATAAAATAAGGAAATGAATGAAAAAAGTCTCGACCAAAGGGAAAAATAACAACAATTTTCCTAAAATCTTTCTTTTGAACTATTGAGTACAAAAATGTTGGATAATGAAATTAAAGTAAGAAATATCCATAGGATAGGAAAATAAATATGATTTTGGAGAGATTTATTATAAAATTTCATCATCAAATAATTTAAGCATAAACAAACTTGGTAAAAAGGAGATTATAACATAAAACAATTACCCAAAGTATGTACTGATTTGTAAGCACTCTATCCATCATTTTAATAAAATTAAATTAGTTAAAATTGAATAAAATAACATTAATCATTCAAAAAACAACCATAAATTGTTTACCTATAACATCTTATCACCTTTTCATTAACAATATTTTCTTATTATCATCATTTCGGTTGCTAACAAATTCATTTTTCATATAAATTTTCATTTATAGATTATATTACATGAACATAGATCAAGGTTTCATCATCAATATAATTTCAATAATTATATTAATATCATATATATTCATTGTGTATATATAAACATTTATATAATGTGGTGACAGAAAATTAATTTCATCCCAATGTGGATATGGTTGTCCATTAATACATAAAAGTGATGTTTCCATTTTTCAATTGATGGAAAAAATTAAATATTTATTAGGATTTAAAAGATAATTATTTTATAATAAATATCATATGTATACATTATATCTGTCGTTATTACCATTCAAGTAATGTGGATTGAAAATATGAATCACACCGCTTTTGTGGGTTTTTTTCCTTACGTACACACGAGCGACATTATCATTTTAAAATGGACAGGAGTATAGTATGGTAGGTATGATATTATAATAAAAATATAATAATTATGTAATAAATATCATATATGATTAGTAAAACCATCATAATAACTGTCCATGAATGGTGGAGATAAAGAATTAATGGTATCACTACGTGGAGGAAGTGGTCCACATGTATGCTGAAACGATGATTTTATCACCCATTTGATTTATAAGAGGTGGTAAATGGTATTTAAATAATAATAATTATATTATATTAAAATATTTATATTATATAATTTATTATTTTTTATGGATATAACATTTTTAGTGGAAGAATCCGAAGAAATAAAATTCAAAGATCTTGGTTTAGATCTATACCACTTCTTTGAGAGACCTCCTTTTCCTTACAACATAGCCCTAGAATGATCTATCTTAGGGTAATAATAGTGAACCTAGTATAAATTGATGGATTTTGATAATATATTTTAGGTATTTCTAGATCAAGAAGGATCAAATTATGTGATTAATAAAGCAGAATATGAATCCTTTTATAATAGAGGGGAGGGACACATATGGCATATTATAAAATATTTCCATGATATAATGTCAATTGTAAGGGAATGTGGATCCAAATAGCCAGGTATTTGAAGTTAAGATATGATAAGGTTGAAATATCTTCATCCAATAAAAATTTTTCCAGTTTTGGTGGAAATCATATCCTTATCTATTGGTTTAACCCCAAGGTGATCTAGATTTATCCGTAACCATGGTAACAAAAATTCTATTGTATTTATTATTCACTATGACAAAAAATATAGTCACCAAAACTAGATTATATTAATTATTATATTAAAAAATGTGGAATTTAGTTTATGTATTAAATTTATATATGTAGAAGAATTTAATTTTAAATAATCACCCAACTCGCAAAAAAAAAACTCGTTTTAGAAGAATAAATTATTAAGAATATAACATAATTTACTTGAATTACTTCCCTCATAAAATCTATAAAATTAATGTTATAATATATTATTTAATATATAATCTAGTTATTTAAATAAAATATTAATCAATTCTGAAATATTGAATATTTTATGATATAAACATAATGTGCACAATAAATAAGTTTTTAGAAAAATGTTTTTTTAATCATAAAAATAAAATTATATAAAAATCAAGTATAATGATTATTATTATGTAATTAAATAAAAATTTATAATTAAAAGATACTGTTGTTTTGTTGAGGTCAAATTAAAAATATTATTGGATTTTTAATTGAAATGAAATGGAAATTAAAAAAAATCAATATTTGTCACTATTCTTTTAAAAATGCATATTTTTAGATAAATCCAAACAAATAACCATAAGATATTTTTGAAATGATAATTTAAAAAATGATATTAATTTCATTAAATAAAATTTATAAAAATATATTAATTTAATAAAAATGTTCACATATAAAAATGTGATAAACCAATTTATGAAGAAAATGTATTTTTGTAGCATAAGATGACTTTATAGAAACTTTAGTGCTTATTTATTATGAATTAATTAATAAATAAATATTATTTCAAAAAATTATACATATTTTTATAAAGTGGTTATTACTAATCATGCCATATAATTTAATGGCATGGTCATAATGGTTTACTATATCGTTGTCATATAGACTCGTAGATGCGAGTAAGGAAAGATATCAAATACTTCACATTTTATTTTAGTGAAAAAACATATAAAATATTGTAGTGTTAAATTATATCCCCCATAAAAACAATTTTATTACTGATGTTCCATAAATCTGGTATAATCTAATGAGGATATATCTTCTTCACCGACTCCTCAAGTTCCCATATAGTTTTCATAAATTATTTATTCCAAAAAAAATTTACCAGTCTAGTTGTATTATCCCATAGAACTTTATCTCAATGATATAAGCTTTTTATAGGATATTATTTATAAAAATGATCCTATTACAGTGGTACAAACTCTAGGTTTAGTACTTGTGATGAATCTAGTATGTACTTCCCCATGAGAGATACATAGAACACATTATGATCATGAGAGAGGTATGGTGGGAGTACTGAGAGTTAACCATCCATCCAAATAAGATCAAAACCTTTGAAGGGACTAATATAAACAGGGATACACTTTCCCTTATTTCAAATTCACATAATAATCATTCATATAAAAGATTTAAGTAATACCAAGTCAGTAAATTCAAATTCACGATATCTTTGATAATTATCAGTATAAATAATCTTTATATTCTAAGATTCCTTGATGTTTTTCTAACTGGGTATAAACTTCTCTACTATTTCCTTATCTATGTGTGGTCATAATATATTTCTTTCTAAATATTCATCCCAGTATTTCAGAGTTCAATTTTTGTTCCATAGATGGATTTATAATGATCAATTTTAAAACTCTAGTGAATATTAGTATTATAAGAAAATCCGACTAGAGGAAGGTGTTGATCCCAACCACATTTTAAATATTGAGAACAAAATATTAATATTTCTTCTAGGGTTTTAATGGTCCTATTATACTGACCATATATTTGAGGATAACAAGAATTACTAAAAAAACTCTATATATATATTATTCTGAAGACTTTTCCAAAACATCAAGGTAATCCATGAATCATAATCAGATACAATAGAATGGGATACTCATGAAACCTGGCCAATTCTTTAATGTATATCATAGAAAGATGATCCAGAGATTAATTTTATTCAGATAGAAATGTAGTGTGCTAACATTATAAGGTGGTTGAATATAATTTAAATAATACTATCTATATTATATTTTTTTGGGTATTCCTATAATCAAACCCATTGTGATGTTTTTCCATTTTTATTTAGGAATGTATAATGGTTGTAACATCCCCTTGAACTTCTATCTCTCATTTTAAACTTTACTACATTCTATAAAATGAGATATATACTCTTCAATATATGTATTCTTGTTTCCCCATCACAAATAATATTTTATATAACTAAATATCATTATACATACTCTCATTCTAGAATACCCATATGGCGTAGAAAGCAAACCATGTTAGTCCTTCTGTGAAAACCAAAAGGAATTACCTGAATAAGAGGTAACATTCCTGAACAAGATTTTTTTTTCATTTAATTATATGCTTCTCCAATTATTACTGTTACATCATTATAAAATATCCTGAATATCCAAAATATAATTATATATTGTAATACGAAAGATATGACCTATAACTTCACTCACTTCCATCAAATGAGATATGCAATCAGCATTCATGTGTAAGACGAACTACCGCCACATGAACCGATGCTATTCATTCTTCCATTACAATATTTCAAGGATGGAAATAATGATGAAATTTCAATTTTTATATTATATTTTAAGGATATTTTTATGATTATTTAATTATTATATAACTTATACCTTCATGATTTCCATTTTGTGAGAATATGATAAGATTTTTTGTGGACGTGTGCACTACCGCCTCCCCCAAGCGATGTGATTCATTCACACAATATATGGAATGTTTTAGGGATGTGTTTAATAAAAATATGTGATATATATGAAATAATAATTCTATTTTAATGATAATATATATATATACATATATTTACTATAATATCATTGTTTCAGTATGAAAATAAAACAGAAACAATATTCATGCATACATATGACCTACCGTCTCCAAGAATGGTGTATCTTATTTTCTATTTATATCTTTTATAGATTATTATGAATACATATATGATAAATATATATGTTATTTATATCAGTTATTAATTTTATAGATACTTAAATTATTATCAATGAAAAATTAAAAAAAATATAAAGTCAAAACATATTCGAAAAACAATTCGGATATTACAAGAAACACAACCTTAACTTGGAATTGTTAATAAAAGATAAATATAATGTCCTAATAAAATTTTATATGGTATGATATATAAAAATATGGGTTTTTGGTAGATTAATGATGAAATTATATTTGTTATACCTTGTTTTTTAATGTTCGTGAACAACATCATGACTTAATTTAAGGGTTTTCTCATCTCACGTTTGATTATGTGAAATAGATGCTACATTCACCAGTTATTCTTATTTTTCATTGTACATACTGAAATATGAAAATTTATATCATTAATTTACCTTATTTAATGATATTTAATGTTTCAAGTGATGTTATTTTTTCACAGATATCACAATTCAAAAGTTACTCAAGTAGTAAGGGGATTTCTATTATCACTTTTATTTCTATGAGATTTATATCATATTGACCACTAATTTATTTTTTATGGTGTATATACTAACAATGAATATATACTATAATTATTATCCATATATTTAACCAGATTTACCATAAAAAAATATGATCAATATTTAATGGTGTTTATCGTTCAAAAGTTACCAAATCAGTAAGGTAAATTCATCTCAATGTTTTTTCTCTGAGACACATGTTTTATTATAAACATATATTATTTTACAAGGATTATATACCACCCTTTAACAATTTGTGTCATGAATATAATTATAGTCATGATATTTTATTATTTATTAAATTTCATTAACATGTAGGGATTATAATTCAAATTTACTTAGGTAGTAAGAGTTTATTCCTACAATATCATCATTTATCGGGGAAATTTATGATTATGCTTTCATTTATAAAATATTATGATTCATATATCCAGAATTATCATAAATTTTATTCTCATGTATTTATTAAGAATATATTCATTTATCTGATCCATTTTTACACTCTTTGGTACATAATAATATTAAGGAAACATGTTTATGAAAATATGACTTTATTTATCTCTTCATCCAGAAAAGTTTTTTTATTAAAAAACCATATTTTCTAAAATAAATATAAAAAAGGTTATCTTCGAAGTGATCTTTCAAAATCCCTCTTAAAATAAGATGCCATTATTTGATATAGTTTATGCATTATTGGGGATATTATTAAAGGATTTGATTCATATTATTTCTCTAAATAGTTTATGTTTGGATGCCATGATGTTTATGGAACCCATTTATTTCACATGGTTAAATAATTTTTTAAATGGATTGTTATGAAACTCATTTCTTTTCAATAGTCTAATCACATTTTAATGCCCTTTATTTTCCCATGGTTAGACATGTATTGAAATAATAAATTTTTATGATTTTGTATTATTATATACATTCCCTTTATAATTTATTCATGTTATGGTTCATATAAATTTCTTACATTATTTGGTGTCCCACATAGAGGTTGGTAAGCCTGTTACATATTATATGATGGAGAGGCATAAATAACATAAGGTATACCCATTACAACTTATACGAAGGGTGGACCAGATTTCATTAGGTAAGAATATTGAATATTATACATTGGGGTGGCCTAGATAATAATGGGTAAGGCTATTACATCTTATATTATTGGTATTTCAAAATAGCATTGGGTAAGACAGATATAACGTATATGATGGGGTGGACCTGATAACACTGGGTGAGCCAATTATAGCTTACATGATGAGTGGGACCTATAACTCCATCTAATTCATTTGGTACAGATTTATATCTCATGATATGTAAATGGATGAAACGGGGAGTAAACCTAGTTCAATAAGGGAATTATGTCCAATAATATGGTCTTTTGAGTGAACCTCGACCACTAATATGGTCTTGGGAGTGATCCTTGACTTCTAATATGGGAAAAGCCACCAGGTTTGAACCAATATAGAATGAAGGTGTAATTTTATCCATGATATGTAAAGGGATGTGACTAGGAATGATGGTGTGTCCCACCCATTATGTGTACCCCTCTTGAAGTCCCCTGATAAGTTTGGTAAATGGTCCATTAATTATAGGGAATGATTTAACATTCTTATATAGATGCCACAAATTGCACGTATTATTCTTATTGTATGATTTAATTTCTTATGAACTTCATTTCCTTATGATTCATGTCAAATAAACTTTTAATATTTATGTAATGACTCTTGATTATGATCTTTTATATGCCAGGTATGATCTTTTAATGATAAAGTCAAGTTCTCATATGCTTATATTCATGTTATTCTTATATTTCTCCCTTGTTTAGCATTGCTGAGTATCTAAAATCACAAATTTCTTATTTTTACTTTCCCCATGTTATGTAGAATGGTTTTATGTAGGATTACTAAAGAGGGAGATCATTAAGGTAGATGTTTATGATCATTTACCATGATAGAATATTATTTTTCCATGTTTCTGAAGACACTAAACTATTATGGTCCTTAGGCATGTACTTTTGTATTGTACTGAATATTCATCAAATATTGTTTAATATCTATATATATTGATCCTATGTTTCTATATTTAGTATCAAAGTAAAATTTTCATCAACCATTGGAAACATGGATGATAAAACTTTAGTGCAATTCCAAGGGATAATTATAGGTATATTTCTACAGTTATGACTAAGGATATGTCTAAGGATGAGTAATTTTTTTAGAAAATTTCCTAGAAGTTTGGTAAAGGAGAGATAGGGAGGTTTTAAAAAAAACATAAATATCTATCAAGATAATACAAGAGGATGTCTTAAGGGACAAGAGGATTTTTTGAAGAGAAGGATGTGAGGAAAGTAACTGTAAAGGGATAATGGAAAGTGAAGTCGATGAAATAGATTAGAATAATGGCCTCTCTAAGGTATCATTGACTATCAAATGAATTAAATATGGAATTTATGTGAATTATTAATCTCAATGTTTTTGGGGAAATATCATGATGGAAATATAAAAGGATATAAGAGTAATGTTCTTATAGATGTTAATAAAGAGGCTAAAAGCCAAATATGAAAGGTATGTTATTTTCTAATAGTATTAATTATAATCATGATTAAATAGATTATACATGATTTATATTTCATATATTTCAAAAGAAGTATTAAGGACTAAGATAATAAATCTTAGTTAATGGATTGAGGGATAGGTGGAATGATCAAATTATTAATGTTTTGGAATTCAGAGATTATGTTATATGAATCATGATGTATATATGGATTTTGTGTAGTATTTTTCCTTTAATGATTTGAAAGAACATGTTAAGTGATATTGTTGACCGATAAAAGTTATTTAAGGGTAAGGTTACATTACAGGAAGGTATCCCATAATATGTTCTTGAGGATGAGAAAATGATACTTTGAATAGATAAATATATGATAACATGGATAATGTAAATTAGATAGAATTTAAGACCTTAGAAATAATAGAGTATTTGTTGAAAAAGTGGGTTTTGATATCGTTTACGATTTATAGAGAATTGTTTTATTTAAGTAATATATCAAATAATGCTTAGAATAATGAATCATGCATGTTTTCAAAAAAGATTTATAGTAATTTAGGTTAGTAAAATGTCTTAAGATATTACATGGTGAAAAATTAACATGTTTGGTATGTGATAAGAAGGAGTTAATTTATGATATATTAGAGGTATATTATAATATTATTTTTAGAAATTTCGTGAACTTATTCCTAATGTTTTTTATTTGAAACTTAATTAAGTGTTAGAAGGTTTACCATTTATATAATGGTTTAAGTTAAACATCAAATGGGGTTACATAGATTAAAAATTTATTTATCTATATGAGGATTTATGCATATTTAATAACCTATGATAACCATTTTGTTTTAATGTTATCTAGTAATAAATGAAATGATTTATCATTCTATTTATGGGTATCATGATCTGTTAGTTCATTGGGAATGAAACATTTATCCTCATTCCAAGATGTGAGAGATAAATTGGGAATTCATCAATGAAAAACCAAAGGGTGAGATTTTCTATATAGAATTAAATTAAATAAAGAAAGTATATCTTATTGAAAAAAATATAACTATAGTAAAAGGATAATCAATCCAAAAAAGTCTATTCTAGTACCTTTATTTATAAAAAAAATAAAATTATCCCTTATATCATTGTAGATTTAGGGTTTTGGGATCATTAACTTTATCTGGATCACAAAATTCAGCTGATCAATTTTTTGTATCACTCTTCATCAAAATTTGGTTGTTGGTTTTCTCTTTTATATCTATGTTTTCACTTTCCAAAAATTTTCTATTATGTGGAAACCTAGTTATAAGTTACGTTAGGTAACCATTGGGTTTATTAAATTTACACTTCTAAATAAAGTTTTAGTATTCATTTTTGTGATACAGATTTCTACAAAGGGAAATTTCAAGGGATAAACCATTAATTACCAATAATAATTTTGAGGGATAAACCCATTTTAGTGGGGGTAGAATGTAACACCCTAAATTTTCAGGAATTAATTTTTTTTGGATAAATAAAAATTATTTGATGGACTGTATTACACATTACACAAAGTTATTATTTGATTATATGCAATACCATATTATTATTGTACTAAAAAATACACTATGATTAGATTTTGGTACATAGAATGGTATATTTGGCATTTTTACACCCAATTATGTGTTCCTTCAATTTCTTCCATTACATGGAAGACTGAATTTTACCGAACTGTAATATACTATAAATATTACTATTAAAATTTTATTATAGTTATAAACATTCCATTGTAATGGAAAATATGAATATGATTAAACAAATTAAGAAATTATGGTTTAAAAATGATTATAAAATCATTTTTTTGGTCATTAATTATGTATAAATGAAAATATAAACCAATTTCTTATAAAGGAAGCATTTTTTTGAAAAAACAAATTACACCCATAAATGTGTTTTATCTTCATTAAATCTATTATTCACTATTAGTGTGAGATAATAAAGAAATTTATATAATATAAATTAAACCAAATTTTTATTAAATTCATTTAATAAGTTTGATAGGCATAAAATAAGATCGAATCCATTTTTAGGCATAATAGTTGTATTATTCTAAAAGGTAGTTTTACCGCCTTTTAATGTAATACTTGTTTTAAACCTAATTTTTGAGGCATTTATAATTTTTTGCGAAAAAATAAAATTAATTTTTAAAATATGAATATAAAAATTTTCTTTGGGTGGGTTTTTGGTATTATTCTGAGAAGTTTTATTTTTTGAGGAATAATGAAAAACCCCAAATTTTAATTGAAAGCAACATTTTTATCTAATCTATTATTATAGTTAAATTATATTTTAAATTTATTTTAAAGCATATTTAGATCAATTATACATTTATTAATAATATTTGCTTCATTTGAATCATTTTCTCATTTAAATTTTATATATAAAAATTTCAACCAATTGAATATTTTTACTTTTAAAACCCATTATTTCATCCCTTCGACTAGATTCCTTTAAATTAATTTATTATACTTTTTTGTGAGAATTTTTAAAAATGGATTCCATTTTTTTGTCTAGAATAATTTATAATTTATAATTTATAATAATTGAAATATAATTTTTTACAAAAATATATTTTTAAAAATAGTTAAAATTTATTACAATGATTATATAGAAAATGAGTTAACTAAGGGACTAAGTATTATCTTAAGGGTAAAATGAACAAAAAACATGTAAAACCCCCATTATATAGAAATATTTAGACAAATTAAACAAATTGATAAGAAATGGAATTTTTTTAGGCATATGATGTAAGGGATACCACTAAAAAGTTTTTACCTTTTTTATTTACAAAAATACCTCTCCTCCATTATAAATGGGAACTCACTCCCCTCACTTCTTCACATCTATCAAGACATTTGGATCATCCAAAACCTACCCAAATAATCTTCTAAATTCCATACTTTCATACTAGAAGCCTTATTTTGAATGAAATAAAATAAAGTTATATATTTTATGAAAACCAAATGGAATTTCCTTTAGAAGAGGTGACATTTATCAATTTGAACATTTCTTTCATTTCATTATCCACACATTAAATTATATTACTCACTAATTATACAATATCATCAGTATAACTAATATAGTTATTATTTTTTAATGTTAATAATATGACCTAAAACATCAGTCATTTCCATCAAATGGGATACACAATCATCATTCGTGTGTGGTGCGGACTACCGCCTCACAAACTAATGTGGTTTGTTCTTCCATTACAACCTTTAAAGGTTTATAATAATGATGAAATTAATATTATTGTATGATATATATGATATTTAATATGTATTTATTCTTATTTAAATATTATATAACACATACCTTCATGTTTTCTATTTTTTGTGTATATGATATCATCATTTGTGCATATGTGGACTACCACCTCTTCAAAGCGACGTGATTTGTTTGAAAATTATCTAGAATGTATTAAAGGAATATTTAATAAAAAATATTGGATATATATGATATATTAATTATAATATAATTATAATATATTTCTATATAAATTTATTTCATTTACATTTTTCATTTAACACGACAAGAAAACGGAAACACAATTCTTGCGTATGTACAACCTACTGTCTATGTGAATAGTGTATCTCATTTTATATTTCTATATTTTAAATATTAGTAAAATAAATATATGATTAATGTGTTATATTTATATGATGATATAAATTTTTAATATTAGGAAACCAATATGAAATAAAAATGACAAAAAATATCTTGTAGAAACAAATATGAAAAACGAATAAGAAATTAATTGAAACATAACATTAACATGGAATTATTAATAATTGGGTAATATAAAGTATTATTGAAATCATATTGGGTATGATATATAACAATATGGCTCTTTGGTAGATTTATAATAAAATTAAAATTTTATATTGGAGTTTGGAATAAGAAAGAATAATTTCGAGACTTAGTGTAAGGGTTTACTCATATCAAAATTATTTCTGTGATATAGATGCAACATTCACCCCTTATTCATATTGTGTGGTTTATATAATAAAAAATGAAAATTCATATCATGAATTTCATTTATTTCCTGATATTAAAATTTTCCATTTATTTTATTCTTTCATGGATCTCATGACTTAAAATTTACTTAACTAGTAAGGATATTTCTAGTCTATGTTTTATTTTTCTGAGACTTATTCCATATTCACCATTATTTTTTTGTATGGTGTATTTTATTCCAATGAAAACATTCTATGATTATTATCCTTATATTTATGTCTATTTTCATATCTATTTTATGTTCTATATTTCATGTGGCTTATGGTTCAAATGTCGCCAAATATTTATGGTAATTTTGTCTCAATTTTTCTTCTTTTAGACACGTGTTATGATATGAACATATATTAATTTACAAAGAGTTTATACTAAACATTGAAAAAATTTATCCAGAAAATAATTATATTAAATTTATTTTAATATTAATTTAATGTAATTATATCATGGTGATTATGATTTATTGTTACAAAAGTGTTAAGAGTTTATTGATAAAATATCTTGTTTATCAGGATGGTTTGTGATTATTTTTCAATTGATAAAATATTATGATCCATATATGAAGAAATAACATTAAATTTTTTATCCTCTAGTTATTAATGATATATTTTTATATTCGTAACATTCATCCACTATTTTGAACATAATAATATTAAAAAAATGTTTTTATAAAAATCTATCTTTATATCTATCTTCAGTTAGAAATTTATTTTATTCAAAAACCATGGGTTCAAAAAACGATTTAATTTTTTTTAAAAAATATTAAAATACATTTTTAAATTAAAAATCATTTTAATTCTTTATGTTTTAAAAAATTATTAAAATAATTTTCATATTTTCTTTTATACATTTTCAAGGTTATTTTCAAAAAAAATGGGTTTTCAAAATGTTTTATGTTTTAAAAAATGTTTTTCATAGAGGAAAAGATGTTTTCATTAATAAATGATTTAAATGATTTTTATTTCTTCCTTTATACGTTTTCAATGTGGTTTTAAAATAAAATTGTTTTCAAAATGTAATATGTTTTAAAAGGTGATTTGAAAGAGAGGTCATGTTTGATGTGATAATTAAAAATAATTATCCATCTAAGGTGGCATCCATTGTAATTGGTTATAATTTTATTGGCATATGATTCAATGATTCCATTCATATTATTTCTTGAATGGTTTATTTTTTATGGAATGATGTTTATGGAACCCATTTATTTTCTATAGGACAATCTTGTTTCAAAGAGATTATTATGAAAATCATTTCTTTTCATTGGGCTAATAACATTTCAACCTCGTTTCTTTTCCATGGAATAATCATGTTTTTAAAAAATTAATATTTTATGATTTTTTAGGATGATATGAATTATATTTGTGATTTATTAATTTTTTTGTTCACATAGATTTATTACATTATGTGGTGGCTCAAATAGTGCCAGGTAATCCCATTACATCTTATATGATGTGGAGGCCTTAATAGATCCGAGTAAGCCCCTAAAACCTTATATGATGTTGTAGTACAAATAGCATTGGTTAAGTGCATAAAACTTATCTTATGAGGTAACTATGATAATGTTGGGTAATATTGTTACAATTTATACAATGGGGTGGCCCAGATAACATCATGTAAGTATGTTACAACTTATATGATGGTGTGACCCAAATAACACTGGGTAAGCCCCTTACAGTTTATATAATGAGGTTTACCATATAGTCAGCAGTGAGCCCATTATATCTTACATGACTGGTAGAACCTACATATCTCTCCAATAGATTGGGAAAATATTTATATCTTATTAGACATGAATGAATGAAATGGGAAGTGAACTTGGTTTAGTAAGGGAATTTTTTCGAATAAGATGGTCTTAAAAGTGAACCTTGACAACTAAGATGATATTGGGAGTAAACCATGACTACTATGTTTGGAAACATATCGATGGGTTTTACCCATAATGGGATGAAGGTGTAACCAAATCCAATGCAAGAAATAGGATACTACAACGAATGATGGTGTTTCCCACCCAGTAGTAGTATCCCCTATGAAATTTCTTGATATGTTTTTGTAATGATCCTCATCTTATTGGGAATGATTCTACATACTTATATGTATTCCAAAAATACTTTTTGTTATTACTATGTTATGATTTTATGGTTTATTCCCCTGATTACCTTATGTTTCCTGTCTTATGTACTATCAATTATTATTCCAAGATTCTTGATCATGATCTTTTATATATAGAATATTACCAACTAATAATATGATCATTTTCTCATACCCTTTTTCCAATGTTATTCTTATATACATAGCTTTTTTTCATTTATGGAGCATCTAAGTTCACACCTTTATTATGTTTCCTTAATCTATGTTATAAAAAATGTTATATATATATATATATACTAAAGTTAAGATCAATAAGGGATATTTTGATGATATTTAACCATGATCGAAGATCGTGTTTCCTTGATTTCAAAGACAGTAAAATATTGCAGTCCTCAACCATGTACTTTTAAATATTCCAAACATTTATCTAAAATGATGTAACACCATGTATGTTAGGTACGGGCCACTATATGAACAATTCATATATGATAATAGTCCTCAAAATCTAGTGAAAACATTTTAAAAATGTGGGATGTGTAGGAAAAGCTCAGGAAGGGACAAAAAAAGAAGAAACCTGTTAGTTTAATAAAAAAATACTATAACCCATCAAAACACTAAATGGTAAATATAATAATTTCCCCATAAAGTTAAATATCATCCCTTTAAATGGTCAACAATTTTCTTTTTGGAAAGAAAATTATTTCTAGGAAAAACTAATTATCAAGCATATAAAATCCATGTAGGTACCTTGGGACATCATCTCATAAATCCCTTACAAAACACATAATTATTGGAATAACTATACATAAAACATCCAATATAATTTTCCAGATAACCTAATCATTACCCAAATAATTTGAGTTCGAGGTATGATCACCCATATTTTATTTGATAATAATCCCACTAGACAATATCTTCGTGCACCCATTATATATAATATCAAAGACCCCCAATATGAAATAAATATTTTATAATTTGAGAATCTATTTTATACTACAATGAAAATAAAATTTGGATAAAAACATACGATATTAATTTAAAAACCATTTTATATATAATAATGAAAAAATTATTTTTTTCATTTTAAAAACATACAATCTTGCAATGGAAGATAGAAATTAAACAATAGTCATGATGGTATGAAAAGTCATTGTAGTTGTTCTTTTTAAAACACATAAAATGAATTATTTTTAAATCATTTCAAATAATGTAAAAGAGACATAAAATTAACTTTATAAATCCTTTTTTTCTTCTAAAACATTTAAATAATGAGTTTAAATCATTGACATGGAATATAAAGTGATTTGATGGAAAGTAATAAAACATGATTTATTGAAAAGAAACATCTCTTGTCACTTTGGAAATATTAATATCATAATACCAAAAAATAATATCATTATAAACCCTTAAAAACCTTGATAAAAGTCAAATTAATGATATAACATGTAAAGGGGGTTGTATAGACACGTTATAAAATTATTATGGTGCATCCCATCAAGATATGCCTCAACAAAAGGAAATTGACATGATGTCCCATACCTTGGTTTAACTTGTCCCATGTATCTTTATATTCCTAAAAAATATACCAATTATAATAATTTAGTTAATTTATAATTTTTTTTAATTTTATTATTAATTTTATTTCACTGATTAAAACGTTATATACAATTACTTTGTCAATTATGTTTAAGTCGGATGTTTTGACCATATTCATCTTATGTGTCAAAATGGATTTGGTAGGTCGATTAAGGTCATATAAGTCATAATTTATACATATTATGAATAATTATGAAGAAATATTTATCATAATAAAACATAAATTATACTTTTAAAACCATTAATAAAACATTTTTATAAAAAATGATCTAAAATTATGATCATAGAGATGGAAGGTCGTACGTACGCATGAGTAACATTTCCATTTTTAATGATCATTTTGGAAAGATGGTGATTGAAATTTTAAATTTATAAATTGATAATTATATCATAAATATAATATTATCTAATAATATTTAATTATATATATGTACCATTCTTGTGATTTTGTGTTGAAAATAAAGAATCACCTCACTTCGAGGATTAGGAAGTCTAGACGTCCATGAACGACGTTGTCACTTTTTCAGTGAGTGAAAAGGTAACAAAAATGGTATAATATTCTTATAGAATGATAAATAGGTAATTAGTTTCATATATATTTCATTTATATAACATATATTCTTATATTTACACTTTTTACCTATAATTTATTATGTCAGTGAAAGAGGAATCACGTCGCTTATCCAGACAGTAGTCTGTTGTACACAGCAATTACATTATCATATCCCTTATGGAATGAAATATAAAAAGGTTATATGTGATATAATGAATTAAAAGGTAAAATTATTTTAAAAATATAACATATAAAATTCACTCCATCATTATACCCAACCATGATTGCCGGTAATGGAAAAACAAATTACATCGTTTCGTGAGGTAGTAGTCCATCGTACTCATAACTGATGATTTTGTAACACAATTGATGGAAGTGTGTATGGCTGTAGATTTTAACCTTAATATAACAAAATATAAGATTATTTATGATACTGTGATTTTTATATCATCATGTTATACGAAAAATTGGATAGTGATAGGAAGAAATAAAACAATACCCTTGTTGATGAACATTACCTCTTCTCCAGGTATCTCCTTTTGCTTTGCACCAAAGGCCTTACTTGGTTGGATTTAAAAAACATGTAAGGATTATAGGATTATATTTTATTATTTTAAAATTTTTTATATATTTTTATTGTAAGAAACAATTGGGTTTCCTGTTTTAAAGATAAAGGGAGAGGGGCTGACCTTTAATATGGCAGGTGAGTGGGACACTTTTAATTTTTTGAAAGAAAGAAATATATCCACATTAGTTTCAGGTCCCAAGAATGCAATAATGTTAAATAATATATGCTAGATGGAAAATTATTTAAAAGTTTCTAATTTTATTCTACAAGTGTTAGGTCATTTTAACACCATATATTTTTAGTTTATCAACTAAAGAAACTAATTTTTACCTTAATCATTGTAATTAATTTTAATTATTTTCACAAATAACTTTAACAAAAAATTAATATTACATTAGAAGAAAATGTAAATTATTTTTATTCCTAATATGGAATTCATTTTTCAAAATAAAATTCAATTTTTTTTTATAATTTTAATTTAATATTAATCCCGAAGTCACGTCAAGATAGTGGGTTTTTTATAAGTGTATTTTTTTTAGAAAAAGATGATTCTATATTAACTCTATGACTAAAAAAATTTTATGAAACTAAATTAATATATATAGATATCTAGTATAGATATTTTTTAAAAAAAATTCACAATTAGATATTATTTTAATTAATTTAAAAGGAGAAACATTATTCATTCTAAAAAAGACTTCAGAAAAACTTGTTTTAAAACCCAAAAAAATCATATATTAAATGCCAAAAAAACATTGATTATAAATTTATTATGTGTATTAAATAAAAATAAATAATTATATGTTTAAATAAAATCATATTCAAAATATATTGGGAATATTAATTTATTCAAATAAACTTATTTTTATAATTTTTCTTCAATACTCACTGAAAAATCAACATTTTCCCAAAAATACCAAAATTTAATTGTAATTAAAATTTCATATTATGATCTGAAAAATAATATTAATTTTATGAAATTAAAATTCTATATTTTATGAATTAATCATTTAATTAAAACCATACATGATAACTTTTTGATTAAGAAAATGTTAAATTTGAATAAAAATTACTTGATATTTCTATTTAAAAATAACTATCTAATTCATATTAAGAAATATGAAAATGATTATTATATCATTACCTTAGTTTTTTCAGGCTTACTTACTTTTTGAAATTTAATCCCTATAATTTTATTCACTAATTTAGAGGTGATATCTTTCCTTCATCAAAATTTCAGATTACCATTTTTCCTCTTCAACTGTATGGTTTTTCCATAAAAACATAACATGATGAATCACATTATTTCAAAACACATTTTTATGTGATCAACAACCACAACTATTTATTCATTATAAGCAATATTATCTTCATAATGAACTACTTTACGGATCAAATTTTTTGATGAGTTTGGAACATGATTACTTATCATTAAAACATGGAAAACACTGTTTACCTAAGAAAAACTAAGAGGTAAGGCCACTTGGTTGGATACTGATCCAACATTATCTATTATTTCATATGGTCCAATGACCCTTGGACTCAACTTAACCTTCCTACCCAATCGAATCACAATTTTCAATGGATAAACATTGAGAAATACATAATCACCATTCTTGAAATAAATATCTCTCCATAATCTATCCACATAACATTTCAACCCACTATGAGATGTATTCATGTCTTGTTGAATCAATAGAACCTTATTATCCCTTTACTATGATGACCCTGGTTCCATCAACCTCATTTATTCAACATTCTCCCATAATATAGGTGTTTGCACCACTTTCTATATACTTCCTCAAATAGTTCCATATGTGTACTATAATGAAAAAAATTATTATAAAATAACTCATCAGAAGAAAGATGTAGATACCAAAAACCCTTGTAATCCCTTGAACAAATAATAAGAAAATATTCCATGGATTTAATTTTTTTCTCATGATGCCCATCAATATGAGGAAGAAATTCGGTATTAAAATTTATTTCAATACCCAATGACTTCTGAATTCCTATAAAAAAACTAGACGTGAACCAAGGATCTAGGTATGATATATTATAGAGAGTCACACTTTGTAACATGACTATCAACTTTATATACATTCTAGAAAACCGATAAAAAGATATTATTTCCATAATGGGGAGTAAATTTGATGATTTATTTAATTGATCAAAAATTAAAAAAACCACATTATTACCTTGAGATGTATTTGGAAATTCTACCACAAAATCCATCAATATATTCTCATATTTACACTCGGGAACTATAATTGTTTGAAACATAGCATTAAGTAATTTTCATTGCACTTTAACCTACTGACAAGTCAAACTATTCCTGGAAAATTAAGTAATATCTATTTTTATTCCATATCATAATTAATACTCTCAAATGTATCTTTACCTATTATTGTTTCTGGTAGTAATGGAAAAGAATGAACTATGAGCTTCAGTAAACAACCCTTTCCTAAATTAGGTATCATAAGGCACAAATAATATTTTTCCGAATTGTAAAACACTTTATTTGAAAATTATCAAATTCATGAATGTTACCCTTTTTAAAGGATTATACCTTATCAGGAAAATATTTATCATCTTTCCCAGATTTCCGAATTATTTTCGTAAAGTTGACTGTACTTAAACCTAAAATAAAACAAAGGATGTCCCTTTCTCCAAAAATTCTAGTCCAAAATTCATCAAATAATTATCTAAAGTGTCATGTTCAAATTTAAATGGTTAATATAGCATTACATTTATGACTCAAATTATTGACCACTTTTTTTGTAGAGCCCCAGACCCACACTTCCGGATCTGGAAAAAAAATGTTGTATATTTTTTTTATAAAATGAATCTGAAAAATATAAAGACATTTATAGCTGGGATTTTTTTTTGGATTTGGAGGGAAAATACCATTGTAAATATTATCAAAATTAAAATAGAAAATAAAAGAAAGTGATGAAACTTTGTTCATGATAGTTCATTATCGAGTGAATTCTAGGAAATCTCTATATGAACTTGAGAACATTTTATAAAACCAAAGGGTGAGAAAAATTTCTCAGTAAGGGGTTTTTGTATAGCTAGTTAATGTCCATTTTTAAAATATATAATCCTTCTAGACATAAATTTAAAAATAATTTTTAGAATACCATTCAAAATAAATTTTATATATACTTTTTAATAATAGATTTAGAAAATACCTTTGATACATACTTTTAATAATAGATTTGGAAAACACATTAAAAATCCTTTTGAAAATACTTATAATTTTGAGAAAACAATTTTGAAAACACATTTAAAAATATAATATATTTTTTGAAAACTCTTTTGAAAATCCCTTTAAAACATGGGTTTTATAATTCCTTTGAAAATAATTACACCTATGAAAATGTATAAAAATATAACTTTAAAATACTTAAACTTTTGGAAATTCGTTAAAGATTTTGAATGTAGTTATGATTTTGAAAATGTAATATTATTTTGGAAAATACGTATTCTTTGAAAACACTTTAAAATAATCTAGTGGTTTTTTCTAAAAGAATTAACAATATATTTTAAAAAATAGGGCTACATAAACATTAATGGTTTTATTTGGTTTACCCACTTACTTGTGAATTAGTTCACTTCTAATCCATTTATTTTTTAAAATTTTAAAGTGAAATTTTCTATAAAAACTTTTTTATCTTTATTTACATATATACATTTTCGACAAGGGTTTTTTATTTAATAACATAAAAAATAATTTAATACATATGCACATTTATAAATATATAAATATTTAGTTTCTTAGGAAAATCATGTGTATGATTTTGCGCTAAAAAATCTCATGTCATTTTTCTTTTGCATGGTATGTCGATAAACTAATTACTATATATGTAATTAATATTTTTGATAAATTAAATTTCATTAAAACATTAAACAATATCATTAAAAAATCATGCTTAGATTAAAATATTAAAAAATAATTTTCTTAATTGGTTTTATAAATAAAATAATGTAATACATCAATAAACATTCCATATAAAATAATACCCATAATGAATTTTCATTCATAAAAAATGATATATACATCAATATTAATAAAAAAAACAATTATGTACCGTATGTAAAATTTTATGAACAAAAGATAATGGGGCACATAATAGTAACTATAAAATTACTGTATTGAAAAAATAATTCCCCTATTAATATGCACATATTTATAATTTTACATTAATGAAAAATTATAATTAAAAGTAAATATACCCTTAACGTATAAGCTTAAAAGAAAAACTATATAACACATATAATAAATAAAAACTAATATTTTCAAAATTATAAATTCTTTATTGATTAATTTAAGAATATTAATTTTATTGATTACATATTCATTTCATATCATGAAATGTCGGGAAGGAATATATATATATATATATATATATATATATTCATGTATATATATGTATAATAAAATAAACCCATTATATAAATTTGAAAACCGTTCACTCCAAATTAAAATATTTGAAGAAGATGTAATACTTAAAAAAACATGAAATTTAGAATTGGTATACATTTATATATATATATATACACACATAATGGGTATAACTAAGAAATATATTGATAATGATGTATCACATGCACACCTCGGTTTCTTAAAACTTGATTATTAAAAATTCTTATATCACATGAAGTATATACTCATAAGTACTGACGTTTATTTGGTTGATAAAAATGAAATTACATGCATATATATATATATAATAAATTTTAATTCTAAAATATGAACATGAAGAAATTGAAAATCATACATATAATATATATATATATATATATATTTGAAACATGAAATTAATATATATATATATATATATATATGTACTTATATATTTGAAAAAAATAAAAATTTGGAATGAGAACATAATATGAACATACATAAAATAAATTAAAAAGGATATAACCTTTTATAAATGGAAGACTCATAATTTCAATTTGGAATTAATACATATATGAATATGTGTATTTTATGAACATGAATATATTACTTATACATGTATATTAATATATATACACATATACAAAAATAAAATTTCCCCTTATATTGCTGTAGATGTAAGACAAAGGGAGAAAACTCTTCTGCTTTTGGGTGTTTAAACCGAAAGAATGAAATGGCCTGCTGTCTTGTCTACAGTTACTCGAAGTGATCGTAATAGATTCTTCCTAATCGATGGAACTCTAAGGAGAAGAAATTTAGAAGGAAATAAAATTGAGGGAGGGTTCTTCATCTAATTATGTCCACATAGGGGTTTTCCTACATAGAATGCTACATATATACAAGTACACATTTATCTTCTAAGAAATGTTAGAAAAATGACTAAACTGAATTGGTATTTTGTTTCTCGGTACATGTGGAAGAAGTAATAGAGGAAGAAAATGGGTGGGTTTGTTGGCTTCAACATAACTTCTAGGTGTGGGAGATTAATAGTGAAGGGTTTGGATATATTTTGGGAGTGGGATCCGGTAAGGGAAATTGATTCATGATCAAATTCTATCGGAAGGTTGTGGTGTTAGGGATTTGCTGGATATGGTATGAGGATGACGACATGAGTGACCTGTGGTGAAGACTACGTCTGATAATGATAATGGGGGATATATAAAGGATGATCAAAATAGACTTAGGAAGGGAGATCGATGGTAAAGGCATGCCCTTGTGGCGTTGGTGGTGAGGTCGTGATCTGATCGATGGTCGAGTTTAACCCAAGGAAGAAGGAAACCAATGTTTTCTTATTTTTTTGATTTTTCATTTTATTCTCCCTTTTTTATCTCTTTATCTTTTTTCCTTATCATGTATTGATTTATATATATATATCGATATATATACATATTTTATTTTATATATATATATAAGTAAAATTTATATATAAGTATTACCATTTTTAATTGATCATTTGTATGTATTCATGTATTCTTTATGTAAGTTCACATAAATATTTAGCATTTGTATTTTTTTATCAAATATAATAAATTTATCATGAATATTTATTTAATTAATAAAATATTGTTTTATTATATAAATATATAATTAATAATCTATATGAACTAAATTAATAAGGAAATCATAATTATTTGATTATATCACAAATTTATAATATATTTGTGTTATCTTTGTTAAATTGTAAATTATAATAATAGGATATTACATTCTTATTATTTCACTATCCTAAAATAATTTAATCTATTTTTATATAATCTATTTTTATTTTTTCATTATTATTAGTATTATATTTTATTATTATTATCATTATTTACAAAGTTTGTTTAGCCATATTTTGATAATTTCAAACCATCACCCTTTTTAACTCTTTATGTGTGCATCTTAATACTTTTTGTCAAGTAATTATCTATTTTAGATTTGAACCATTATTTCAATTCCAAAAACATATTTCTTTCATTCCTATAATATTTGATATATTTATTCATCCTTATATTATTATGTAATCTTATTCATATATTATTCTTCTATCAACCTATATATATGTACACTACTATAATTATTTATTTTATTTTATATACCATGGTAATATATTTTTCTTTTAATTCAATAAATTTATATTCACAATTAATATTTTATCTATATTTATATACAAAACAAAATTTTATGAAAGAAAACATTTATGTTTCATGATAAATTACACTTTTTTATAATTATCAAATAAATAATTAAATATGAACTTATTAAAAGCTTAAGTTTCTAGGATGTTTTATTCTACCCCATTTAAAATAATTCTCTCCTCAAAATTCATGTGTTTTAGTTAAGAAATTCATCTAAAATCCCATTTTTTAGAGTTTGGAGAACTATAAATTCTAGGGCTCTATATTTTTAGAGGACACCGAACATCCTTGAAGTTAAAAAGTAGACTTATAACTCCCAGATTTTTCTTAATATAAAACTTTGGAAGACAATGGTTTTATAAAAATTACATACTTAAAAACCCTACTTATTTATAACCAAACATCAAAATATCCAAAGTTATCTAAATTGTTCCTTTGATACCAACTGTAGTTCCCCAGAGTCACACTTATAGATATAGTACCTAAAATTATTTTATATTTTATTTATAAAAATTAACAGAAAAATATACAGAAAAGTACAATATAGTATCTTTTTCAGTTTAGGCTTTGGAGGAAAAGGCCATATGTTACCTATGACCAAATATAAAATAGTAAATAAACATAAGTGATGAAACTTTTCTCACTTTATCTTCATATCAATATGGCCACATTCCATTGATAAATACATTATGAAAATAGATTCTGAAATTACATTTGATAAATTATTTTAAACATTTTCTTTGGAAAACACATTATAAATCCTTTTGAAAATAATTAAAATTTTAGAAAAAAAATATTTACAATCACTATTCAAAATATAATATATTTTTTGAAAACTCTTTTGAAAATCCTTTGAAAACAGGATTTTGAAAATTCCATTGAAAATAACTATGCCTTTGAAAACATATAAATAAATTATTTGAAAATACTAAAAATTTTGGAAATTCTTTAATGCCCATGAAAATAGTTACACTTTTGAAAATCTAATATTTCTTTTGAAAATACATACTCATTGAAGACACTTTAAAATAATCTTGTGGATTTTTTCAAAATACTAAGAATGATTACAAAAATAAATTAATAAGGCCACATAAACATTTACGTTTTTCTTGAGCCTACCAACATCCGTGGGAATGAGTTCACTCATCATACCCTTATGATTTATAGTGTAAAAGATCCATTTAGATTTTAAAAACCTTCATTATATTTATATACATATATTCATTTTCCACTACTGTTTTTGTTTTTAAAAAATAAAAATGATTTGGATACACATGCACATTAATAAAATTATAAATATTTTTTAGGAAAGTTACTTGTTAGATTTGGCACTACTAAACCACATGCCAATTTTCATTTGTATGACCTGTTAATAAATTAGTTAACATCCATATAATTAAAATTTCTATTAAAAATTTTAAAGTTTATCTTTTAAAACTCATGCTTAAATGAAAATATAAAAAAACCTCTTTTCTTAAATTTTTGTTGTATAAAATAATGGCATTCATGAATTAACATTTCTCAGAAAATAATAGCCTTAATGAATTTTTATTCACATAAAATGATATATACATCAATATTCATAAACAATAAATAATTATGTATCGAACATAAAATTACAAGAACAAGAGATAATGGTATACATATCAGTAAATATAAAATTAAAATTTTAAAAAATTAATTACCCTATTAATAAGCACATATATATAATTTTACTTTCATGGAAAATTATAAGTAAATTTTAATATTCTCTTAACTTAAAACATTCGAAGAAAAACTATATAACACCTATAATAAATATAAAATCATTACTTTCAAAATAAAAAATTCTTTATAGCTTAATTTAAAAATATTAAGTTATATGATTACATATTCATTTTGTATCATGAAATGATGACAAAACATACATACATACATATATATATACATATATATATACATATATATCTTTATATATATTTAAAGGAACCATTTAGAAAAATTTAAATACATTTCACTCCTAATAAAAATATATGAAGATGAGGTAATACATATAAATACATGAACTTTAAAGTTATTATACATTTATAAATATATATACCCATGTGTATATATATATAATGGGTATAAAAAAAAGAATATTTTGAGAATAATGTAACACATGAACACTTTAGCTACTTAAAACATGAGTATTAAAAATAATTATATCACGTGAAGTATATACTCATAAGTACTTACATATATTTGGTTGATAAAAATGAAATGAAAGGAATATATATATATGTCATATATTAAATTTATAAAACATGAACTTGAATAAATTGAAAACCATACATATAATATATATATATATATATATGTGTTTGAAAACATGAAATTATAAACTATATATATATATATATTTATGTACTTATATAATTGAAAAAATTAAAATTTGGAATAATAAAATATGATGCACATACATAAAATATTGTAAAAAGAATACTAAATTTGAAAAATATAAGATTAATCATAGAAATTTGAAATTAATACATGTATGAATATGTGTATTTTATGAACATTAACATAGTACTAATACTTATATTTTATTATATAAATGAATTTACAAAAATAAAAGTTCCCCTTAAATTTTTCGTAATAGAAACAAGAGGGAGGCCACTCTTCTGCTTCAAAGTGTTTGAACCAAAAGAAGGAAATGAAATTCTTTTATGTCTGCGGGTACTCAAACTGATGGAAGTAGCTTCAACGTGCTCGAGGGAACTAGAACCAAAATAAATTTAGAAGAAAAAGTAGTGGGGGATATTCTAATTAGGGTATCCAACCAATAGTTATCCCTACCTCAAACGCTACTTATAAACAGGTACATATTTTGATTCCTAGAGAAGTTAGAAAAAATAAATAATCTAAAATGGTATTTAGCTTCGCATAACTTGTTGAAGAATGAGTAGAGGAAGAAAATGGGTTGGGTTGTCAGCTTCACCAAAACATGGATGTGAGGATGATAAATAGTGAAAGGCTAGGATTTATTTTAGGAGTGGGATCCGACAAGGGAAGTGGGGTCATGATTGAAGTTGATCAGACGGTTGAGGTGTTAGGGATTCCCTAGAACTGGTTCATAGATAACGGAGTGACTGACCTTTAGTGAGGACCTTATTCGATGGTGAGATAGGGGGACATGGAAAGGAAAATTGACATTGAATAAGGAAGGGAGATCAATGGTCGAAGCATGCTCAGTTGGAGTCAGTGGCGAGGTCATGGTTTGATCAGTGGTCTAACTATACCTGAGGAAGAATACAACTGGGGTTTCCTTCTTTCTTTTGTTTTTTGATTTTCCATTTTATTCTATCCTTTTTATCAGTTTATATTCATTCTTTTTTTATCCTGTATAGATTTATATACATATTGATATATATATATATATATATTATTTCAGAAATATATATATACGTAAAATTAATATATAAATCACACCATTTTCTTACTAGTTCTTTTATATGTAATCATGTATAATTGATGTAAGTTCAAATAAATATTTATCACATGTATTTTATATCACATATTATCAATTCATCATAAATAGTCATTTAATACATCACAAATTATTGTTTTTCATATAATAATATATAGGAAAATATCTATATGAATTAAATAAATAATAAATTCTTAATTGTTTGATTATATCCCAAAATTATAATATATTTCTATTATCTTTGTTAAATAATTAATTATAATTTTATGAAATAATATTCTTATTATTTAACAATCCTAAAATACATTAAAATATTTTTATACAATAAAACATTATTTTTATCCTTATTATTATTGTTGTTATTCACCAAGTCCAGTTTCCATATTTTGAGAATTGCAAACCATCGTCATATTTTAAAATTTTTAATGTGTGTATCATAATATTTTATGTCTTCCTATTATCTGTTTTGGATTATCACAGTTATGTTAATTCCAAAATAATATTTCATGTATCACTATCATATTCCATATATTTATTCATTCATATTTTTATATGCAATCTTAAACATATATAATTCTTATATCAATATATATAAACACAATATGTGACATCCCGACCCTGGAGCCACAGAAAAGTCTCCTAGACGGTTGGGCACATGCTCTCATGCATGCCTCCCTGTATGCCAGATGGTGCCAACTACCAGTGAGGGTCTGGTAAGTCATTCTTTGGGATATTATACCCTCTCTTATCAGAATAAAACACCAATGAAAGCGAATAACAATAACCCAGTGCATAAGCTTATGAAAAACCAGAAAAAACCCATGTCATATGATAACCAAAGCATAAAAATACAATACTCAACTAAAAGGAAAAACATGCTATTACAATGTAGGTGTAAATTTTATATAGTGCAACTCAAATTAAAGACACAAGGACTCAAAAATGGGACCCAAACTGCGTTTGGTTCCCTCTCACATACTCAAATTCCAAACAGCAACCTATCCTAGGGCCTTGACCTTATCATTACATTAAACCACAATGTCTACCCTGGTGATGATCTGGCGGCCCCAATTGGGTGTGTGTACAACTCCGTAGGCCACCACCAAGAGTTTCAAAAATGAGTCCAGTCAAAATATAGTGCATGCAGATTTATGAAGAAACAAATACAATGAAAAATTTAAGCCGTTATCACATTTTCATTTAATATTTCATCATCACATTATGCTAATTCAATTCATGTTTCCAATTTGAATAATCATTCATATCATTAAATATTTGTTGTTGGTCGTCATGCCTAGCACCCCAAATACCAGTTGAATCGTCATTCATTATTATTATTCATTTGGTGTATATCTCCATGCCTATCACCACAAATCTTGTGTTGTTTAGAGTGGATACTCAAGAGAGGGAGTGAATTGAGTTCTAATTAAATATTTCTGTTAAAAAATTTGTTATTAAAATCCCACAATTCAAAACCGCCCAGTCAATTAAGGCAGTAGAGATATAAATGTTTAATTTCTCACTAAGTTTCACTAAGGTTGATTAGTCCTTAGTTGTATCAATTAAATCACTAATTCAACTTTTGAAAAAGGTTTAATGAATTAAGCATATATACACACTAACCAAAACTAATTATCAGAGTGAATGTAAAAATAGTTTTTTGTCTCAGGAAAATATAATCATCGAATAATATTAAATAGAGTATATGAGGATTAGCACAAAATTATAGACCAGAGGTCCGATCTTAAGCTGAGACCTAACCCTCTCTACTTGGTGATCACCTTCCACCATGAACATTATATTTTCAATAAACTTGACACACAACCTATATCAAGCTTTACAAAAGTTTTCACAAACTGTCTAGGGTTCACACCCTCTACCACTGTTCTTTGTGGGAAAGATAAAAAACACAGACCACACACAGTCTCTTCCACAGTTTTATGTGGGAAAAAAATGTAAGTGAGGTTTGATGTAAGGATATTCAATATCTTCAAGTTCTATCATGGGAGAAAATGTTCTAATTATGTGGACACACTTCTCAGAAATTTAAAAGATGGAAAAAAACTCAATAGAGAAATTATTATACGATAGAGTTTAGAAGTCTCTATGTTTTTTTAGTCCAGCTCTTGACTCCTTGAAGAATTTGAAGCGTGATTCTATCTTTGGAAGTTGTCTTCAAAACAGAGTATTGCAAGTCCATGTACTATATTTCATAAATTGTGTGTTCTGTTTCTTGAGTTGATTGAATGTATATGAAACATAGAAGGCAAACTCAAGTTATTTTTCCCAAAATGAATTACTTGTAGTTCTCGGGGTTTGCAGTGAAGGTGCTCGAAAAAGGATTTTCCTTGTTCTTCAGTAGTTTTTTCTAATGAATTTGACTAGTGAACTTCACTTCATTGTCTTTTTGTTTTTATCTATGCCTCTATATATATCTTCATTTTCTTTAATCTTTTTCTTTGGTATTTGAGGTCCGACAATAAGAGTACGTACATCATGTACAATCTTTCTCGTACCATGTACTGTCATGATATGGTCTCCAGATATTTCTACAACAAACGTTAATTATGTCTGATGTAATAAAGTTAGAAAATATGACTGTTAAAAAAATATCATGAATTTGAAAAAGTTTGGGTATTTGTATACTGGTAACGGAAGCCTTCGTATCAGTAGGCATCAACAACAGGTGCACATCAGCAACCTACAATTGTAACCTTCCATCGGTGACCTTCATCAGTAGGCTTGCATCAGTGACCTTGTAATGGCGGCCATGTATCAGTAACCTTGTATCAGTGAACTTTATATCAGTGACCTAGTATCGGTGACCTTTGTATCAGTGACCTTTGTATTGGTGACCTTTATATTAGTGAAATTTTTATCGGTGACCATTATATCAGTGACCATTGTATCGGTGACCTTTGTACTTTGATAAATGATGGACTGAAAGCTTAACCAATCAAGTAGTGCATTTGAGAGTATAAGAAAATTACTCTATTGAAACATGAAATATTAATGAATGATAATTAGTATAGAAATAAAAGATGGTTCTCACATAAATGAAAACAAGATTTGGGATTACCAAAACATGATTTGGGATTATCAAAACATGATTTGGGATTATCAAAATAGGTGAGTCCAACAATATCCCCCTTTTTTATGATAAAAAGTTAAGTCATTGAATCTATAGATTTAAGTGTTTTGAAATAAGCTTAAACACATCTGATAATTTCATTATGTCATTAATTCATAAGATTAATGAGTTTTGAATCAATGTTAAACACATATTCTAATGTCATCAGTGATGTGATCATACACAAATATTATGGAGAATGCTAAATTTAGGTCATAACATATAGAAACACATATAAACACTTATTTCTCTGAGAGGATTCAAGTTTTTAATATTTTCTCCCACTTGAATATTTTCTCCCTCTTTGTGGTTAACAAAAAGCATGCAGAACAAAAATAGTGAAAAGACTGAGTCTATAATAATAAAACAGGAGTACACTTTACAATAAGTGATACACCAATCCCAATCAGGCAAGGAAGTCCACACTCAATCTACATCAGAGATATCCATTATTGATTTGTACTTGGAAGGCAAGGAGTCAGGTTTTGAAGGTGGAGGGATAGGCTGAGGGATGGCAGTAAGTGGTATAGGATTAGCTTCCACTAAGGCATCAGTAGTCTTATAGTGAGTAGATCTTTGTGGATTCATTGGGGTAAAACTTATGATGGCCTAGGCAGGAGTCATCAACAGAGCAGTACTGGGGGAACTTGAGGCAACTGAAGAACCATGTAAAGAAGGAGGAACAATGATGGGAGTGCAGTCTACATGGATGGAATTCAAGATAATATTCTTGGAGTCCGTAATAATTCTTCCCCCTATTTCCATTAAATAAATAATATCATCCTTATTCTCCATGATTTTTTCCAAAGCAGGAGTCAGATCCTAAATCTTGCTCACTTGATCTTTAAATGCCTAATTGGTAGGTGGAATCCTCAAGTTCTCCAATAGCAACTTGAAGTGGCTATCCATCTGATGCTTACTGTAAACCCATTTTTAATAGAAGTCAGCCTGATCCTTGATGTCCTTCTGATATTGAGAAGCTTCCCTTAAATAATTTCCAACAAGGCTATTAATTTCCATGGTGATGGAAATGACCTGAGAGTTTGAGGTATTAGCACTAGAGAACTTTTCCACTTCTTCTCTAAAAACAGTCTTAAAAGCTTCAATGTCAACTGGAGGAGAGTCTGAAGTGGAAGAAAATGCACCTAGAGGTCCCATAGAGAAATCCACAGTCTCCTTAAATTATTTGGTCAGCCCACTGATCTACCTTTTTACATAATCATCTTGGCATTCACATGTGTTTCCATAGACTTCTTAAAATCCTCAAACACTGTGACCACTTGATGAAACACACTTTTAACATATCTGAGGTCTCTTTCAACTTTATCTCTTGAATCCATAGATGCATCTAAGATGGGAATAGACTATTTTATTGATTCCATAGATTCTTCTAAATTTCTTACCTAATTATGAAATTCATTGACCTCATGTAAAATAGATGAGTGAGAGGTAGATACTATCTTTTCCACTGTAGTCATCATGAGTTCTTGATTGTGAGATATAGTTCTCACTATCTGAGGATTTTTCTCAACAATATACCTCTTCAGTCCTGATTTTGAAGAATACAATTCATCCTTCTTTAAATTTTCTTGAGGTAATAGAACCATTGGATGCACAATGGTAGTTTCTGATATAGTAACAATTTGATGGATTCTGATAGGCTGGTCATCTTCAGAGTCTCCATAATCTAGGCCTAAAACCACAAAGCCAGGAGCTTTTTTCTAGTCCTCTATTTCATGAGAAACAAAAACTGATCCTGTAGCAACATGTTCCTCCCCCTCCCTTGGAGAATTCTCTTGAAAAACCATATCTATATTTATCTGATCTCCTTGATCAACTTTATCAACATGAAGTTTCACTTCCACTTCCTCCACAAGAATCTTCAACAACTTGCACAACAAGTCTAGCATCTTCTGAATCTGAAAATTCTTTATCCCTACTTTATACCCTTTCTGTATGTCCTATTGAAGGACTAAGACTTAGATATTCCTCTTCATCTTCAGCAACAGCTATCTCAAAGTCAGCAAGACTGGATTCAGAGTCCTCATCCTCATAAAAGGTATCTCTAACTTCTCTTAAGTCAATTTCAGCCCCTTCTTCTTAGTTGGTTTCTTCATCACTATCCCTTAGGACAACCTACCTTCTAAACAATATCTTTGGTGGGAGAGGCTCACTAAAGGATACAATATTCACACTAGGATTGGAGGGAAGGTCAGGGTCACTCCTATCATCTATGGGAGAATCCTCTCTTTCTTGCACAACATCAACTTCTTATCCTTCTTCATCTGAAGAAGTTGACTTTACTTCATCAGGCTTAAGAAAATGGCCTCTCTTATTCTTAGGCCTAGTAGGATGAGTCACAGGATTAAATGCTTCATACACCTTAGCCTCATCATTCACCCATCACCTCAGCCATGGATTCCAGTTAATCTTCATCAGCTTGTAGATCACGTTGGTGATGCAATGGTAATCTTGCATAACAATAGTTTCTTCCTTATCTCCAGCAACTCCTTTCACTTTCAACATAAGGGATATCATCTTAGCATGGAATAGGTCATTGTATTTGGAACTAAGATTGGTCATATATTATAGTTGACTCATCAACAGCCTACAAATGTTGATCTACTGTTCATGCTTTAACAGATACAAGAAAAAGACATCTTGATACTTTAACTTTCCAAAGTCCCCTCTCTTGGGAGTTAAAACGTGGTGAATAAAATTGAAAAGCTGCTTAACTTCTCCTACCATTTCAGTAGTAATGACTTTCCTAGGAATTTCATTCCCTATCAGTTCAGCTAATGATTCTTCATAGAAGAAGAACTCACTAGTGGGAGGCACCACTTTTGATTAAAAATAAAAAATCACTTCAGGTGGAACCCTCAAGCATTCAACCCATTAAGCAGAGGAGAAACTCACACTTACTCCATTTACTCTGGAAATCATTTGGTGCTTATCCTCAAACTGCTAGTACATGAGGTACTCATAAAATTCATATAATAACATCGGGTTATAGGGTCCATTATTATTTGCAAAACATTCATCCCATCCCTGAGCTTCCAGTGACTTAAGTAATAACGACTGTCTCGATAGCATCACTCTAAACTTAGCTCCTTCTCAACTACTATTTCCCTCTTGGATAAAAGTTGGTTCAACACCTTTTCCATTTTCTAGCTTCTGTTAATCGACTCGGGTCTAGGTCTATTAGTATCTGGCGGGTCTCCTTCATTAGAAACTGATGGCATTTTGACTCTTTCCATCGATCTGGAGAGGTTCAATGTTTTAGTAGAGGTTTAGGTTCGGATATTAGGGGGAAAACTATTCATAAGAGGGTTTGATGTGGATTGAGAAGTGATCTGAGTTTTAATTTTATCATTTAGGGATCGAAAAAATGAAACAGTTAAAATGAATAAGTAATATGTAGAAAACATTTCACATTCCGTTCGAGATAAAAAAAAACATAAAGTCCCATATTCAAGTCTTCTATCGGTAAGGAGGTATAAGTAAGGTCTAACGGTGAGGTCCGATCGGTAAGGCCTAATGGTGAGGTCCTATCGGTAAGGTCTAACGGCGAGGTCCTATCGGTAAGGTCTAACTGTGAGGTCCTATAGGTATGTTCTAAGGGTAAGGTCCTATCAGTAAGGTCTAATAGTGGGGTCCTATCGGTTAGGTATAACAGTGAGGTCCTATGAGTAAGGTCTAACAATTTATCATACCTAACTCCTATTTGATGTAATTTAACCTCTCATAAGTCAAAGTATTTGTGAATATATCCACTAACTGGTGTTCAGTACCAATGAATTCAAGAGTGAAATCACCTCTTTGATAATGATCTATTAAGAAGTGATTTCTTACATCTATATTCGTTGTCCAAGAATGAGATACTGGATTTATAGAGATGTTAATAGAAATTGTGTTGTCACAATTTATAGAGACATGTTTGAAATGATATCCACAGTCTAGTAAAGTGTGTTTCATCCACAGAATTTGAGAACAACAACTACCAACAACTATATATTCAGATTTGGCAGTAGATAATTCAACAGAATTATGTTTCTTACTACACCATTGTAATAGTGACCTGCCTAAAATGTGACATGTTCCAGAGGTGTTTTTTCTATCTAACTTGAAACCAACAAAGTAAACATCCGAATAACATTTAAAATCAAATGGCTTTCCTCTTGGATAAAAGAGTCCTAAATTTATAGTTACTTGAGATATTTAAAAATCCTTTTAATAGCATTTAAATGAGACACTTTGGGATTAGCTTGAAAGAGAGCATACATGCATACACTAAACATAATGTCAGGTCTGGTAGTTATAAGGTATAGTAGACTCCCTATCAAACCTTAGTAATTTCTTTGATAAAAAAATTCACCATTTTCATCAGTATCCATCATACAAGTGGTACTCAGAGGTGTATCACTACCTTTACAACTATCCAAACCAAAAAAAAATTAGAATATCCTTATCATATTTACTTTTATTTAAAACAAACCCATCTTTATTTTAAAAAATATGAAATTCTAGGAAAAATTTATGTTCTCCCATTAAACTCATTTCAAATTCATTTTGCATTATTTTTGAAAAATTAGTACAAAAAGAATTTTTTGAAGATCCAAATATTTTATAATCTACATAAATTTGTACTATCAAAACATCTTTGGAAATTATTTTAACGAAGAGAGTAGGACCATCTATTACTTTAGTAAAACTTTTTGAAATAAGAAAAGAGTTAAGCCTATCATACCAAGATCTTGGATCTTGATTTAAAATGTATACAACTTTTGAAAGTTTAAAAACATGATTTGGAACATTGGGATTTGTAAAATTAGGGGGTTGTTCAACAAAACACTTCCTCAACTATGTACCCATTTAGAAAATAACTTTTAACATCCATTTGACAAATGTTAAAATTCAGATGAGCTGCATTAGCAAGTAGTATCTTAATGGCCTCTAACCTAGCTACAGGTGAAAGGGTCTCCTCATAGTCTATTCCTTCTTCTTGACTATATGCTTGTGCAACTTACCTATATTTGTTTCTAACTATATTTCTAGACTCATCAACATTGTTCCTAGAAACCCATTTAGTGCCTATTGTCAAATTGTCCTTAGGTATCTCAACTAGTTCATAGACTTTCTTACTTTCAAATTGATTTAATTCTTCTTCCATAAACATCACACAAAATTCATCATTGATAGAATCATTAATATTTTTGGGTTCATTCTGTGAATGAAAAGCTAGATGTTCAACCTGGTTTCTCAAAGAAGCTCTAGTTTGTGTACCTCTATTTAAATCACCTACTACAACATCTAAAGGAAGATTATTGAGAGTTCCATTACATATAAAACGATTTTAACTAGACTCCTTGTGACTATTTATTATTTTGGACTCAACAGGTGCTGCTTCTGGACGATTCCCAGAACTGGATACTTTTACAGGGGATTCACTACCATTATCATTATGGTCGGGAATTAACATACCTTCCTCAAGATATTCAAGAGAGGTTTTGGGTTCATGTGGATCAGTCTCATTAAATTTTACATGAACTGACTCTTCCACACATTTTTCTTTCTTTTTGAATACTCTATAGGCTTTACTCATGATTGAGTAACATAGAAAAATTCCTTCATCACTTTTGGATGCAAAGTTGTCAAGATTGTCCCTAGATTTAATAATAAATAATTTTCAACCAAAAACTTTGAAGTAGTTAACCATAGGATTCCTATTGTTCCAAAGATCATAAGGGGTCTTCTTGAGAACAGGTCTAATGAAGACTCTATTGATGTTATAACAAGCTGTATTTACAGTTTCAACCCAAAAATAAATAGGTAGATTATACTCACTAATCATAATTAAATAAATCTATTGAAGTGTCCTATTTATTCTTTCTACGACTCCATTTTGTTGAGGTGTTTTAGGATTAGAAAAACTGTGACTATATCCATTGTATGAGAAATAATATTCAAACTCCTTATTTTTACACTCACAGAAATGATCACTTCTTAAGGATTTAATTCTATGTCCACTATGATTTTCTACAGTCTTGGAGTATTTCATTAAATAAGAACAAGCTTTAATTTTTTGATCTAAAAAGTATACCCAAGTGTACCTAGAAAAATCATCTACAAGAACATAAACATAGTGCTTCCCATTTAAACATGAAACTATGTATGGTCTAAAAAAGTCCATGTAAACCAACTGAAGCCATTGAGATGTAGAGAATTCTTCCATTGGTTTGAAATAAACTTTGTGTTGTTTTTACTTCTAAAAAGGATTACACACTTTGTTTATAGGGAACTCCAATTTAGGTAAGTCTCTAACATAACATTTCCAAGTCAGTTTCCTATGTAAGATCACATTGCATTGTCCTAGTCTTATGTGCTATAGCCGGGATTCCTTATGAAATGCATTTAAACAAGAAACATTTTTCTTAGCTAAAGAATATAAATCAACTACATATACATTCTCATTTCTATGACCAGTAAATATTACATCATTTTTAGAATTAAAACATTAAATGCATCATTTTAAAACATTACATTAAAACCATCATCACAAAAATGAGAGATACTCATCAGATTGTATTTTAACCCATCAACAAAAGTTACTTTGGAAATTAAAACAACATTAGGGATACCGATCTAGCATAATCTGAAGATATTCCCTTTATCATAATCACCAAATGTTACATGTCCACCATCAAATTTTATTAGGCCTCTAAAGTATGAGTATTCACCTATCATATGTCTTGAACATCCACTATCAAAGTACGACAAAGTTTTATAGGAACTCTTTTGATAGTTTTTCTACAAAATAGATTAATTTTAGTGTAACTTTGGTACCCAGACTTTTTTGGGTCCAAAGAGGATAGAAAGTGAAACTTTGGGAACCCAAACTTGTATCATAGATTTCCTATAATCAGAAGATACATTTGGAGACATAAACACTTTGTTTGGTGGTTTAGAGATTTGTTTTTTACGAAATGTTCAAGAACATTAACTAGCTATGAATTGTCCAGATTTTGAAAAAATTTTAGTTTTAATGATCCTTCTCTGTCCTAGTTGATATCCTAGACCAGTTGTATATGTTGGGGCAATCTATATTCCTAGAAACGGATTCAATGTATCTCTACCGGGAGTAAAATTATCAATATCTCTCTTTAATTACTCATTTGATAAATTGAGTTCAGTATTTTTTTAATAGCTGGGTACATTTTTCTATTTCAATATCCAAATCAAACTTATAATTTTCATTTAAAGCATGCTATCTGTTTAATTATTTATGTTTATCCATGATCTCATTAAAGGTATCCTCAAGCATTTCACAGTATTCAAATAATTCATCATTAGTCATATATTCATCATTATGTGACTCACTCTTATTCCCAGAATAAAAGGCTTTATGTATAGGAGAATAAAGTGTTACCTCAGATGTTTCTATCATGATTCATAAGTTTGCATGATTGTTCTGTTAACTATCAAAAGAATCAGATCTACTGGAGCTGTCTTCTAAATCACTCTAAGTACCTTTCCCAGCCTTTTTATAACCCTTTCCGTTATCTTCATAAATATTATTAAATTCTAGCTTGGGGCAGTCTTCCTTCACATGACCTTTTCATTTTCACTCATAGCAGATTATTTCATTTGGGTTGTCATTCCATTTTCTTTCTTTCTTCCATTGTCCTTTACTATCATACATACCATTTTTTGTTTGTCTTCAAGAAGAACTTCTTCTTTCAATAGAACATTTTTAACCTTCTAGCAAGTTGATCCATCTACTCGTCATTGTTTGAATATAAATCTTCACTAGTGGAACTGTCTACAGGAACTTGAACTTTTTCTTTTCCTTTTCTATTTTAGGCTATAGTCTTGAATGCTACTAACTTCTTCATTGGTTTTTCATCTACATCTTGATTCACCTTAAGATCTTCTTCATACATCATAAGCTTTCTAATTAGTTCATTTACTGGTAGCTTTCTTATGTCACAAGATTCTCAAATAGAAACAGAAGTTCCCCTCCATCTGTTAGGTAGGAATCCAAGCAGTCTCATTATTTGGTCCTTGTTGTCCCCTGGTCTTCCAAGAAGACACCTAGCATTCACTATTTCATTGATCCTATGATACATTTCAGAAATAGATTCATCAGAATTATTTTAAAATTATCATATATAATTGTATATTTATTTAGTCTCATTTCTTTAACATTGGTTGTTCCCTCATGAGAGATAACTAAATTATCCCAAATTTCATATGAAGTTTTACAAGAAAATATTTTATTGAATTATTCGTCATCTAGATAAAAGTATAAGGAATTCACTGCTTTACACTTTTTATTATATGTGGTTTTAGTCAATTGAGATCGTGTTTCCCTAGCAGTAGTAGACAATAGATGTTGTTCTTCAACTGTGTCCCAGATTTTAGGTCCCATTCTCTCTGGATACATTTTCATTTTTAATTTCCACTGAGAATAGTTATTAATGTGAATGAAAGTTGTCTTATTAGTAGTAGCACACTCAACTCTAGTTTCCATAGTTACTTAGAATTAAATGAACTAAAAATTTAGATATGAAAGAAATTTTATGATATTTAAGATACAACTAAAATCATAGTTGAAAAGAATTTGGCAGGTTTCACAACAGTTCAGGTAGTCTAAAAACAAACTAATCTACCTGTGATACCAAATGTGAGTTGGAGTGGATACATACGAGGGGGGTTAATTGAGTTCCAACTAAATTTTAAGTTAAAAACATTGTTATTAAAATCCCCCAATTCAAAACAGCTGAGAAAACTAAGGTAGTAGTGATATAAATGTTTAATTGCTCAACAGGTTTCTATAAGGTTGATTAGTCCTTAGTTGAATCAATGCAATCACTAATTCAACTTTTTAAATTGGTTTACTTAATTAAGCATATATACACACTAACTAAAACCAACTATAAGAGTGAATGTAAAAACATTTTTCTGTATTTGATAAATGTAAGTTCCAGATAAAATAAAACCGATTATATGAGGATTAACATAGCAATGTAAACAAGAGTTTCACTCTCAAGATGAGAAATAATCCTCTCCACTTGGTGATAACCTACCACCATGAATTTTATATTAGCAATAAACTTGATACACATCATGTATCAGGCTGTACAACAGTTTCCATAAACTATCCTGGGTTCACACCCTCTTCCACAGTTCTTTGTGGGAAATACAAACAACCCAGAAAACACATGATCTCTTCCACAATTTTACATGGGAACAAAATGTAAGTGAGGTTTGATGTAAGGATATTCAATATCCTCTTATTCTAGAACACAAGACAATGTGTGAAGCACACAAACGCACATCTCAGAAATTTAAATGAAAGAAAGATACATAATAGAGCAGTTATGATGCGATGGAGTTTAGAAGACTCTATGTGTTTGTAGTTTAGCTCTTAACTCCTTGAAGAATTTAATTCTTGATTCTATCTCTGGAAGTTGTCTTCAAAACAGTGTGTCGCAACTCCAGGTACTGGCATTCAGTAATTGAGTGTTCTACTTCTTGAGTTGATTGAATGTTTTTGAAACACAGAAGGCAGCCTCAAGTTGTTTTTCCAGAAATGATCTTCTTGTAGTTCTAGGGGTTCCCAATAAAGGTGTTCAAAAAAGTTTTTTCTGTGTTCTTTAGTTGTTTCTTCCTTATGAATTCGACTTGTGGACTTTACTTCATTGTATTTATGTATTTCTTTGTGCCACTATATATATCTTCATTATCTTCATTCTTTTTCTTTTGTACTTGAGATCTGACATTAGGAGTACGTACATCACGTGTAATCTTTCTTGTACCTTGTATTTTCAAGATATGGTCTCCAGATTTTTGTAACACAAATATTAATTATGTTAGAAGCATTAAAGTTAGAAAATATGATTGTTAGATAAATATCAGGAATTTTACAAAGTAAGGGTATCAATAGTCTGGTAATGGTAGCCTTCGCATCGGTAGGCTTCAACAGCAGGTGCACATCAGCAACCTACAACTATAACCTTCCATCGATAACCTTTAATGTTGACCTTCATCAATAATCTTGCATCGGTGACCTTGTAATGATGTCCATGTATCAGTAACCTTGTACCAGTGACGTTGGTATATGGGACCTTGTATTGGTGACCATTGTATCAGTGACCTTGTATCAGTGAGATTTGTATTGGTGACATTTGTATCGGTGACCATTGTATCAGTGACCATTGTAATTAGATAAATTCTGCACTGTAATATTAACCAATCAAGCAGTGAGATTTAGAGTATATGCAAGTAACTCTATAGAAATAGTAAATATTAATGAATCATAATTATCATTGAATGAAAACATGGTTCTCAATAAAATGAAAATAATATTTGGGATAATCAAAACATGATTTGGGATTATCAAAACATGATTTAGTATTATCAAAATTTGTTATTCCAACATCTTGTTTGAAAATTCATTCATTATTATTATTCATTGGGTATAGGTCATCATTCCTATCACCCAAAATCTCAAGGAGTGTAGGTCGTCATGCATTGCAACTCTTTTCTCAATCGGTGTAGGTCTTCATGACTAACACCCCAAAATATCAAGCTTGTAAAACTATTGAGGAAGAACTCCATGTCCAGGTCCCAAAATTTAACTGTTTTAGGACACCACTCCTGGAACCAAAAAATCTTAGCCTTTTAATCATTCTTTAAATCATAAAATTTTTCGATATTATTCCTTTACTAATCCATCGATTAATTAAACATTTCAAAGTCCATTTGTTAACTCAAAAATTAATTAAACACTTACCCATTAATTAATTATTCAATTAATTAATCCATAAACACAATTTTAATTCCATAATTAATTCTTCACAAATCATTATCTATATCAAATATCAACATATAATTATTAATTATCACAATTAATAATATTTAATCACATCATGGCACATAATTAATTCTCTCAATTAATTGTATTTGGTCAATATAATTATTTCACAATTACTTCTCCTTAATAAATTATCATAACACAACAATTCAATATCTCAAATACAAGATCCAAACCCATAACAAATCTCCAATGAATCTATTTTGGGGACCTTGTTCCATTAATCAGTGATTCATTTCTCAATTAAATCACCATAGAAACTCAATTGGATTTCATATTCCAAAATACTCACATTTAAGAAATCAATATTCAAGAGTATTTATAAGAACAATAATAAACTCATACACATATCTAAATCATAACTATGGGAATTTGATTAATACCACCTACCTCAGTTTCGTTATAGATGTTAGCCCAAAGGAAATTCCCAAATTCCTTGTGGCACAACATTGTTGATCAAGATACATATCTAAATCCCTAAAACCAAAATTAAGATAAAAGGAATCATGATCTTCAAAATATAGATCTAGATATACAATAATAGATATAGATTTTATCTCATGGGTTTAGATGAAAGAAAACAGTGGAGATATTCCATGAAAATATTTAGGAAAGACATAGGAAGAACCAAAGAAGGAGCGAGATAAAATCCACTTACCGGGAGGAGTGAGGATCTGCAATCCGGGATTTCCATCTCAAAGACTGCTGTTCAGATCACATTGGAATCTCTCCGAGAGGCTTTGGAAACACCTATAATTTCTCAAGATCGTGCAAAGGTCAAAAATATGGTATCCACATGCGTTTTATTGGTTATAAAAACAATTTTCGGAATTAATATCATGTGCGAATGGTTTCCTAGGAAGAGGCGCACGGTTAAGGAAAGTCATGCACCAACCATGAAAACCCCTCTATCTGGGTTTTCATGGTTTGAACGGTCTGGTACCACTATTTTTGAAACCATACGCAAACCGTTTGGACATCTCTATACAGTTTTTCACTCTTGGAAAGGTTTGGTCGCACGGTTTGTCAAATTGTGCGCAAACCGTGCACATCATACTGTCCTTTAAGATTCCTTAAAAGTTCACCCAAATGCACCCCACACAACTACAACAAGTTAATGGTTTTTAAAAGATTCAAAAAGAACATAAAAACCCAACCAAGATGACTCCAAAATAGACCGAGATCTTATAATCTCCCTAAATTATAATAACCCATCATCGAGCTGCACTCCCGAACTTCTCTAACATTTTGAGACAAAATGATTGTGCCATTGATCCCTCATGTCTGCTTTTCATTACCATGTTTCCTCTTGAACACTTCCATGTTTCCATAACACATAAACTAACGACACAGTCTTTCCCCATAACACATTATCACTGTTACCCAACACACGTACCAGATGCTCCTCAAAGGATGCTTCCATCTCGAGATCAACCTCCTCCACATATATCACACGACAAGGGTCTGAGTGATACTACCATAGTTGTGACAGATGTGAAACATCCTGAATTGTGCTGAATTTCCATGGATGTGCTAATCGGTATGCAATCGGCCTGATTCTCTCAACCACCTCAAATGGTCCCAAAAACCGGGGTTCTAACATGCCATGCCTCTCTATCCTGTTGTGACCCAATCTAGGAAACACCAAAAAAATACTCGATCACCCTATGTAAACTCTATGGGCCTTATCTATCTATTAGAATATGACTTATTTCTACTCGAAGTTGTAGCCATACATTTCCGAATCAACTATACCTCCTCTGATGTCTCTGGAATGAGACTCGGTCCCAAAAGCTCTGACTCACCCGCCTCAAACCAACATAGGTGTTATCTTCAAAGTCTACTATAGGGTGACTCGTATGGTGCCATCTGTATAGTTTCTTTATAATTAATGTTATAGGAAAACTCCACTAAAACCAAGTGTTTCTCCCAAAAACCACCAAAGTCAAGCACAAATGGTCATAACATATCCTCTAACACCTATATGATATCCTCCGACTACCCATCTATCAGTGGGTGGAAGGACATAGTTAACAAAACATGTGTACCAAGAACCTTCAGTATGCCCTGCCAGAAGAGTGAAGTAAAGCACGAATCGCATTTTGAAACTATATTCTGTGGCACCCCATGAAATCAAACTATCTCTCTTACATACATTTCTCCAAACTGCTCGACGGTAAAGGTTTCCTTGATAGGAAATAAGTGTTCAACCTTTGTTAGTTAATAAAAAATTAGCAAAATAGCATCATCCTTCCTAAGAGTCTTTGGAGGTCATACCAAAAAATCCATAGTCACGTTATCCCATTTCCATTCCATAATAGGAAACGACTGCAAAAGACCTCTAGGTTAATGGTTCTCTGCTCTCACCTACTGATATGTGAAACATCTCATTACGATCCCTAATATGTCTTTCTTCATGCCCATCAACCAAAACTGTCGTCGTTGGCCATGGTACATTTTTTTTTACCCCAGGATGTACCACCCACCTTGAAGTATCAAATTATCGTATGAGTTCCTCCCGCACACTTGTAGGAACAACAACCAGAATTTTCACATATATGATCACATCCACATTTATTTTCCAATATAAAGGTGTCTCCACACCTTCAATGCTTTCCCTCAAGTCTAAACACTCCAGATCCTCGTACTGCCTATCCTGATCTATCTCAAGAGTGTAGACTCCACTACTACAGAAACCAAAGTCATCCTCTTCCTACTCCCTTGAACTATCACATGCATTTCTACGAGCAATGTAACCATCTTCCACTCTATACCCAACTCATGTACCAACTGATACTGAGTTTTTTTGGATCAAGGCATCAGCCACACTATTCCCCTTTTAGGGTGTAAATGCTAGTACAAAATCAAAGGACTGCAGACACTCTACCCATATTCACTGTCGAATATTCATGTCACAGAGTGAAAAGATATACTTCAAGCTTTTGTGATATATAAAAATAGTAAAGTTTTCACCCAAAAGATATTTTCACCAATACTTAAGAGAGTAAACCACTACTACTAACTTTGGTTTCATGTGTAGGGAAATTATATTCATGTGGCCTCAATGGAAGATACCCATAAGATATGACTTTAACCCCTTCCATAAACACAGCTTCGGGTCCTACCCTAAAGGAATCATAATACACCATGTAACCCTCACCTGACTCTGGTAAGATCCAAACTAGGGCCATTGTCAAGCGCTAATTCAACTCCTGGAAAGCATTCCCACATGGTTTTGTATAAACAAAAATTTTCCCTTTATTTTTCAATCCAATAAGTGGTGTTGCTAATAAAGAATGGTTTTGGATTAACCTCCTATAATAACCAGCAAATACCAAAATTCGTTGAATATCAAAAACATTTTTGGGTTTCCCCTAAGAAATCACTGCCTGCAATTTTTCCGAGACCACTTCCACACCTTCTTTTGAGGCGATATACCCCAAAAAGTGTATCTTGTCAATCCAAAACTGACATTTAGATAGCATGGTATATAGCCGATTCTCTCTCAGTGTACCTAGGACGATGCCAAGATGTTGAGAATGATCTTCATGAGTCTTAGTGTACATTAAGATTTTGTCCACAAACACCACCACAAACTGATCTAAGTACGGATGAATGATATTGTTCATCAAGTCCATAAACACAGCTAGAACATTATTCTACCCAAACAGGATTACAACAGACTCATAATGGCCATACCTTCTCTTGAAAGAAGTTCTTGTTATGTCATAGGTCTAAACTCTCATCTAATGATACCCTGATTATAGATTGATCATTGAGAACACACTAGCCCCCATCATATGGTAAAACAAATCATCGATGCATAGAAAAGGATACTGGTTCTTCACATTCATTTTGATCAAATTTCAGTAATCGACACACAAGCATAAACTCCTATAAGACTTCTTTGAAAATAATACAGGTTATCCCCAAGGTGATGTACTTGGACGGATAAACCCTTTGTCCTCCAACTCTTCCAACTGTGTTTTGTGATCTTAAAACTTAGTCAATTCCATTCTGTAAGGTGGAAATGATACTAGCTCAGCCCCCAACATGTTCTAAATAGTAAATTCCACAACTATCTAAGGTGGTAACCCGAAAAGTATTGAAGAAATACATACTAAAATAGTTATACTATTTGGTGAAGGATGTCTTGATTCCCACCCCCAACATTAATCAAAAGACTAGCACCTTGGGCTGTGAGCTCTACTAGTTGTTGAGTAATTGGCCTAGCTTTTCCAGTATGGATATACCATTCTACACAAAGGACATGTTGGTTACCCTCAAGAGATACAAAGGTCACTCTCCAGTAATAATAATCTACATGGGCTCGGTATGTGACTAGCCAGTCCGTACCCATAATTTGATCTATACCCAATATATCAAATACATAGATATCCCAATGGAAATGATACTCTCTGATCTCTAGCGAACATGAATTGAATAAAAATATATCTGTAATCGGAGTTCCCAATGGTGTATCGATACTCATTAGTCCGCCAATGGATTCCACCTCTAGGATCAATCCATTAAAAAGATTTACAAATATAAAGGAATGAGAGGCACCCATATCAGAAAAGGAAGTAACTAAAGTAGAAGCAACTAGAATAGTATGTCTCACAGTCAATGGACCTGCCTCGCTCTTCACAAGTGTAGGCTGCATGTCATGTAACTGTCCTACCCCTCTTTCCTGTGATGTCTTATGTCTCCCCGGAGGATAACCACACTACTTATATGGGTGTTCATAACCTAAATCACCACGTCCACTGCCTCTACGGACTCTTCCATTAGAACTTTAGCTACCAGACCTATATGGTCTAGAAGACCCCTTTCTCACACTTTGACTCTAAGAAGCTACTCCCTCATCACTAGCCTACCGTATATTCATATATAACTTCTATAGGTGTCCCATATTCCCACAAAAATGTCACTCCATGGGTGGTCGAGGACAATGTGTACGATAGTGTCCCTTCCAACTACACTGGTGTCAAAGCACATAATAATGATCTGGTGTAACTATTCCTCCTAACTATCTAGCATACATTCCACTATCCAGACTAAGATTCTCATGATGGTGCTTCCTACTCTCGAAAGGCACACTCCATAATCTTATAGCTACTGCTCTAGTACTGGAATCCTCCTTCAGGTTTCCCTATGAAATGAGAGCATTATTAACCACATCTAAAAATTTATTTAGCCTAAATGTTTTCACCTGGGAATTAATTTCACACACATGTCCATACTGAAATTGTTCTCCCAAACAAGCCTTGTCTTCGACCAAATATGGATAAAAAAATTTAAATTAATGAAACATTTAGAATACTCCATTAGTTCTAGGATTGAAATAAATATGTAGAAGCTCAATATACAAGAGGGGGGGGGGGGGCGAATTGTACACTTTAAAAATTTCCTTAAACATGGAATGATCTATGTTTTAAAAAGTTAAACTATGCAAATTAACAACACCTCCAACACCAATTTAATGATTGGGACAATGTATAAAGTTACACACTACTAGTTCAATGCATTTTCTTAAATCTGGAAAGTGATTCCGAAGAACCGGTTCCAAAAATATGGATCCGGAAAATGAAACATAACCAATGTTTACAAAATGAGATTCTACCTTAAAGCATACAAAATCTAACTGAATCAGAGTACACAAGTGTAAGGATGTATAAGATGGTTATACTTTCTTAAACATACAAAATGAAGCGGAAAGGATAAACTTGTAACAAAAAAAGTAACAAGATATAAATCTTTTAAACCAATGAGAAGGGTATCCATCAACCTTGGATAAAGGTCCCTTGATTTATAAAATCATGAAAGTCTGTCTTACCCACACCTGGGTAAGCCCTCGATACGATGATCGAAGTCTATGTCTTGCTATCCTCACAAGCCCTCACCTTCAAGGTAGTTGGAACCCCAATTGTAGGATCGCAATACAGATGTAGATGATCAATATACAAGAGGGGGGGGGGTTAATTGTACTCTTTAAAAATTTCTTAAACAAGGAATGATCTAAGTTTAACAAAGTTAAACTAAGAAAATTCACAACACCTCTAACACCAATTGAAATATTGGGACAAAGTATGAAGTTACGAACTTCTAGTTCTATGAACTTGATTAAATCTGGAAAGTGATTCCAAAAAACCAGTTCCGGAAATATGGATCCGTAAAATCAAACTTAACATAAGTTTACAAAATGAGATTCTACCTTAGAGCATATAGAATCTAACTAAATCATGGTACACAATTATAAGGAAGTATAAGATGGTTATACTTTCTTAAACATACAAAATGCAGCGGAAAAGATAAACTTGTAACAAAAACAAGTAACAAGTTATAAATCTTTTAACCCAAAGAGAAGGGTGTCCAACAACCTTGGATAATGTTCCCTTGATTTATAATTTAAAGAAAGTCTGTCTTACCAACACCCGGGTAGTCCCTAGATATGAAGATCGGAGTCTCTGTATTTCTATCCCCGCAAGTCCTCACCTTCAAGGTAGTTGGAAACTCTGTCTTCTTCCACAAGAAAGCCCTCGATCTTCAAGTTAGTTGGAACCTCTGTCTTCCTATCCCCGAATGCCATCAAATGTAATCACCAACATTAGGAGTCACACGAAGAAATCTGAACGAATAGTTCAGTATGCACAAGGCATGAAAATCTTCTCTCTCTAGAAATCACATTGACAGCGTGTGGTTTCTAGAGTGACCAACTTTTCCTTCTTTTTGAGCTCTTTCAAATGAACTCCTATATATACGCTCAGTAGAAGCGGTCGAATCCCTCCTCCAATGGTCATATTTTCATTAAATCGTTGAACCCAATGAGAAGGGTATCCAACAACCTTGGATAAAGGTCCCTTGATTTATACTTTCAAGAATGTCTGTCCTACCCACACACGGGTAAGCCCTTGATAAGAAGATCAGAGTCTCTGTCTGGTTATCCCTGCAAGACCTCAATATCAAGGTAGTTGGAACCTCTGTCTTCCTCAGCAAGGAAGCTCTCGAACTTCAAGGTAGTCGGAACCTCTATCTTCCAATCCCCGGAATCCCTCAAATGTCATCACCAACATTCAGAGTCACATGAAGCAATCTGAACGAGTAGTTCAGTACGCACAAGGCATGAAAAGATTCTCTCTCTATAAATCACCTTGACAGTGTGTGGTCTCTAGAATGATCAACTTATTCAATTTTTATTGAGCTCTTTAAATGAGCTCCTATTTATAGGCTTGTTAGCAAAGGTCGGCTCCCTCCTCCAACAGTCATATTTTACTTAAATTTAAGAGAGACCTGTACACGTGTCACTCAACCAATAGTTAGTCAATTACTGAAAGCACGCCATCATTTTTTAATGAAACAAGTATAAGTATAAGCAAAACTGATGTTCGGAATGTAAGCAATTAATAGTTCGGAGTCTAACCAAAATGAAATTCCTAGTCTATAATAAATAGAAATTTGGATTTTTTTTACAGGAATCCGGAACCTGAATTCTGTAGAATTCCAGAGTCTGAAATTCTAAGGAAATTCAGTGTATGGTTTCACTAGAATTCAGAATCTGAACTTACATATTTTGGAGTCGATCTTGTAGAAGTTCGGAGTTGAACTAGTAAACATTCAGAGTCGAACTCATAGAAGTTTGGAGTCGAACTCATAGAAGTTCTGAGTCGAACTCATAGAAGTTTGGAGTCAAAATCATAAAAGTTCGGAGTCTAACTAGTAGAAGTTTGGAGTCAAACTCATAGAAGTTCGGAGTCGAACTAGTAGATGTTCGAAGTGCATAATTCAGAGTTGAACATTGTGAGAGTTCGTATCCAGAATTCGGAGTGGAACTTCATTGGGATTCATATCTAGAATTCGGAGTGGATCTTTCTTAGAGTTCATATCCAGAATTCAAAGTGGAACTTGATTGGAGTTCGTATCCAGAATTCGGAGTGGAAGTTCATTAGAGTTCGTATCTAGAATTTTGACCCTAAAATAGAACGCTTCATATCATAGTTTTATATGATTCTGAGGTTTTATGTTTGAATCCTATTTTTAGACTTATGAAAAATATTGATATGTATAAGGAAATCTAGGTTAGGGTCAATTTCTTTAAGGAAGGAAATTTTCCTTAGAGAAGTAAAATATATATTTTCTTAAGTATAAGGTGTTTGTGATTTTCATAACAAGAAGCAATGGAAAATTAATAAGGACAACCTTATTGACTCAACAATGTCCCCCTTTTTGGAAAGAACAAACAACCTTTCTAAATAGAACATAAGAACTTAGAAAAACTTTCTTCAGACTTTGAAATTTAAACTTATCTCCCTTTGTTCATAGATGATGATGAATACAACTAACTCCCCCTTAGGCTTTTGAACTCTAAGGATTGAATTCTGTATTTCCGGAGTGGAGTTTTCATTATCATTTGAAATTAAAAACATCACAATGAGGAACTCCCCCTTACTTAAGGATAGTTCATGACTTAGAAAATTTTCCTTCTCCCTCTTTTGAGTAGATATTTTTCCTTCTCCCCCTTTGTGATTTTCAAAAAGAATTTAATGGAATGGAAAAGAAATATAGTACCTGAAACATTAGTACATAACAACACAAGATACGAACAACCTTAATTTTTATTAGAGTTGAAAATTTTTTTACAAGGAAAGACAAATGCAACAAAATATCGGATTGAGTCTATTTGTCTTCCTTTTCCTTCGGTATTAGCTTCTTCAAATCTTTTTGATCCTCCTCAGCTTGCTTCTCCAAAGCTGTGATCCTTTCATGTTGATCTTTCAAGACTTCTTCCTGAGCCTTCATGGCCTCTTCTTGCATCTTCAATAACTCATCTTGATTTTCCAGCTTCTCTTGAATCTAAATTCGAAAATCTCTTTCCCCCTTCCAGTTCCGAGCAACCGAGTTAAGCTTTCAATTCAAATCTCTGACCTGTTGATTCTGAGAATTTTTCTCAATGGTTAGCTTATCCTGAAGATTCTTAATTTTTGAGTCCTCAGTGTCAAAATCATCTTTTAAACCATTCTAAAAATGATCAAACTCATTAAAGTCATCATTAACTTTCGTAGAACACAAAGTGATTTTGATGGATGATTTCCTGTGAACATCATAATTGATAGGGAATTTTCTATGTTCAGCCTCAATCTTCACACACTTATCCATCACCATAGATAAGGATTCTGACTTCTGATTCAGATTGTGTTGTTGTATCTAGAATCTGGAGTCTATGGTGTGTAAGATCGGAATTGTGTCCACCAATTTCATCAAAGACTCGACAAAAAAATCCTGTCCCATTGTTGATGACTCCGAATCTGAAAAATTTCTAGGGGATTTTTCTTCATCAATCTCCACCATCTTTCTTCTGGAAGAACCACCAACCTACTTCTTTCTTATAATATCTTTTGCTGGGGTCTTTATAAGCACTTGCTTCCCCTTATCAGCTTTCGGAACTGCCTCATCAGGAGATTCATCTACGGATTCAGATACATGAACAATCATGTCTTCATCTGGTTTCTCCTGATCTTATCCTTATTCAAGAAAATGCTTCTCATAGCTTACTTGTTCAGATGATTCATCCTCTTTTTCTTCTTCCTGAATATCATTTCCCTTACCATATTCCTCAAATCCCTTTCCCGGAGTGACTAACTTTGAGGAATCGACCTCAGAAGTTCGGAGTGGTGGTTTTTCTGATAGGATTGCCTTCTCTTGATAATCTTCCACTTGTTTAATCAGGTCATCAAGATCACCACTTCCTTCTTCTAGTTCTTCTTCGTCTACTAATTCTTCAATAACTTCTTCCACTTCTTCTTCACCAGCTCCATTCTCTACTTCTTCTTCAACAAACTCTTTCTCTTTGGACTTTTTTCGGAGTGAAGTACTTATTCCCGGGGGTCTCTGGTAATGGTTGTACGTAAAACATTTCCGGAATGGGAATCTTCTCAAAGGCTACTTCTGTGGCTTTTAAGAGAGATTGAAAAATCTCCTCTTCTGGAATATTCTTCTTCATCTTTCTCTCTTTTGCTTGTTTTTATAACTGATCCACTGCTTTTTCTCTTAAGGCCGTAGCCTCAGTAGGGTCCAATCCGAACTGTGGATCCCCTTATATCCATTTCTCCTTATATTCTCTCCATTTAGCAGCTACCTCATCTGGATAAGCTTTCTATTTTATCAGCTTGAGAGGTGTGAATTGGGTTTGCTTCTATTTGGGAGTTTTGTCTTCAACAACAACTTCTTTCAATTTTATATTCTTACCAACCTTCTCCACATTTTCCGGATTTGTTTCAGCCTCTTCCTCTAGAAAATTATAAAACTCTCCTTTTCCCGTGGAATATTCCATATTCATCCTTTTCAAGGCATCATCGCTTACAATCAATACCATGCAATTTTTAACCATAGACATACATGCAATTTTGAAAGAATCTAGACACAAAACTATCAGCTTTAATAGTAAGGCACGATACATGATGATTTGAGCTCTCAAATTTCCTTCCTTAATATTCATGATCAACACAAGAACATGCCTCATCAGATTGATTTTTCTTAGATTCACCAAGATTTCTATGAAATATATGTAACTTTTCTTCAGTGTATCTTGATCACCAATTTTTGGAACCATGAAACCTTGTACCCAAAGCTGAAGAATCTAATTATCTGGGGACATATGAGCAATCTTGGCTTTCTTTACATCATGAAGCCCAAGAAACTCCAAGGCCTTCACCTTAACAAAACTGCCGTGCACATCTGGAATTTTATGTGAGCAGAATTCAGCTTCTCCACCACAAGCTACTCCCACCAAGCATGCTGCCTTGGTGTAAGTAAGTTTGTAAGTCTTTCCATAAGACTTGAAAGAAAACTTTTATCTTCCCTCTTCCTCATAGAAGCTTACTCATTAAAATAATTCTACAAGTAACTCCGGATAGACCGCATCTTGATCACTTGTCTTGGATACACATACATATTCACAACCATTCATCTTGATGTTCTTAGTAATGATAGAATCATACTTATAAAAGTTTGGATGTACCAGCCTTTCTCTGTACACTTGCCAATTTGAAATTGGCTTCGAGGTAGAAATATCTTGGGAAGTAGCTTCTACAGACATTCAGAATGGAAGAGCTCGAAAGAATTTGTAAGGACCTTTAACAACTGATGCAGAGCTTCGACATGCTAGAGCTTGAAATCGATGTGGGACAAACAAAGGGGGTGACCTTTATATAGGCGATAGAGCTGACCTTTGAACTTCTAAAACAAATCTAACGGTTGAAAATTTCTCTAATCTGATCTAATGGTTGAAAACATTCCTTCAAGGAAATCATGAATCCGATATTTTGAGGTTTTAAGAAAAACATTCGGATTTAAGAAGAGACAAATCCGAAAAATTATAAAAAAAATGAAAATTACCAGCAACAAAAAAATAACTACAAAAACATAAGTAAGGAAAAAATACCTTTAGGATTGGCTAAGAAGTTTATTTGTAATATTAAATATTCTTCTTGAAGAAAATTCGACTATGAAAAAATAACTATGAAAAATATGAGTACGAAAAATCATATTACAAAAACATCATTACGAAAATTTCCAGTACAAAAACTTCATTACGAAAATTTGTAGCACAAAAACATGATTATGAAAATTTGCAGTATGAAAACTTCATTAGGAATCTTTCCAGTATGAAAATTTCATTACGAAAATTTTCAGTATGAAAACATCATTATGAAAATTTCCAGTACGAAAATTTCATTAAAAAAATTTTCATTACAAAAATTTTGAAAGAAACGTTACGAATTTTTTTTAAAGACTCATTATGAATTTTTTTTTGAAAGAATCATTACAAATTTTTTTGAAAAACTCATTATGAAATTTTTTGAAAAACTCAAAATCAAATTTACTCCCCCTATGAAAAGGAGTTTATTACATTAAGAAGAATGGTTCAACAAGAAGTTAATGAAGGAATTTTACCTCACAGTTATCATTCCAAACATATGTTTAATGTATTCAAATCTATCAGAGGGTAAGGATTTTGTGAAAATGTCAGCAAGTTGATCTTGTTTTCCGATAAATTGATGAATGATATCTCCTTTTTGTGTGTGATCCCTAAGAAAGTGATGCCTAATATCTATGTGATTTGAATGGGAGTGATGTGCAGGGTTTTTAATAAGGGCAATGGAATTTGTGTTATCACAAAAAATTTGAGTCTTAGTAAAACTCAAGCCATAATCTATGAGTGTGTGTTGTATCCACAACACTTGAGCACAACAACTTCCAGCTGCTACATATTCAGCTTCAACAGTGGAAAGTGATATAGAATGTTTCTTCTTACATGACCAATAAACTAATGAATCTCCTATGAAATGACAAGTTCCTGATGTACTTTTCTATCCATTCTACATCCACCAATGTCAGCATTTGAAAATCTCTTTAAAATGAAATCATTTCCAGAAGTATAAAATAGTCCTAGATGCATGGTTCCCTTTAACTGGTGAAAAATAATTTTTGATACCTTTAAATGAGATTCCATAGGATTGGATTGATATCTTGCACATAAGCATAATGAAATCATCAAGTCCAGTCGACTAGCTGTCAAGTAAAGTAGACTTCCTATCATACCTCTAAAATATGTTTGATCTACCAGTTTCCCAACTTCATCAAGATTAAGTTTTTTTGAGGTACCAATAGAAATACTTATACTCTTTGTGTTGTCATACCCATACTTTTTAATAAGATATTTAATATACTTATGTTGGGATATGAATATTCCTTCTAGTTTTTGGGAAATTTGAAAACCATGGAAAAATGTTAACTCACCCATCATACTCATTTCAAACTCAGATTTCATTAGATCTGTAAAGGAATCAGTTAAAGATTGCTGAGTTGAACCAAATATAATGTCATCAACATAAATTTGAACAATCAAAACATTTTTTATATTTCTTTATAAAAAGGGTTGGATCTTAATTTCCTTTAACATAGTTATTTTGAAGCAAAAATCCTGTAAGTCTATCATACCAAGATCGTGGAGCTTATTTAAGGCCATACAAAGCTTTGGTAAGTCTAGAAACATGATCGGGATGTTTTGTATCTTCAAAGCCAGGAGGTTGTTCAACAAAAACATCCTCTTGAACATAACCATTAAGGAAAGCACATTTCACATCCATTTGAAAAATTTTTAAAATTGAATAATGCTGCAAAGGCAAGTAGAATACGAATATATTGAAGTCTAGCTACTTGAGAATAGGTTTCTTCATAGTCTATTCCTTCTGGTTGATTATAGCCTTTAGCAACCAATCTAGATTTATTTCTAACGATGATTCAATTTTCATCACACTTATTTTTGAACACCCATTTTACTCCAATAACAGAAGTTTCCATAGGTCTTTACACCATGTTTCAGACATTAGTCCTTTATAATTCATTTAGCTCATCTTGTGTGGCTTTAATCCAATCATCATCACCTAAAGCTTCATTAGTGCTTATTGGTTCTAATTGGGAATGAAATGCTAGATTTTCTACTTCATTACTCAAGGAACTTCTAGTCCTTATAGGTTGATTTACATCACCAATGATACTATCACTAGGATGATTCTTATGAGACACCTCACATGGGTTTTGTAACACCTATTCATCAACATAGTGTAGAAATTCTTCTAGAGTAAATGTTTCAGAGTTATTTTCTTGAACATTTTCCTTTTCAGAAGGATCTTTTAACAAAGGTTGATAATCAGTTTTTGAAAACACATCTGAGGATGTATGTTGGGATGATTTAAAAACAAAAGGATCAGACTCATCAAATTTTACATGTACTATTTCCTCAATAGTACAAGTGATTTTATTGAAAACTCTATAAGCCTTAGAAGTTGTGGAGTAGCCTATGAAAATTCCTTCATCAAATTTTGGTGCAAATATGTGTAGATTATCTTTAGTATTAAAGATGAATACCTTGCAACCAAAAACCAGGAAGTAGGAAAGTCTAGGTTTTCTACCATTCCATAACTAATAATGAGTTTTATTAAGAAAAGGTCTAATCAAAACTCAATTTATAGTATAACAAGCAGTACTTACAGCTTCAACCCAAAAATGTCTAGCTATAGAATATTCACTCAACATGGTTCTAGTTATCTCTCGAATAATTCTATTTCTTCTTTCCACTACACAATTTGGTTGAGGAGTTCTAGGTGCTTAAAATTTTTGAGTAATACCTTTTTTACTACAAAATGTTTCAAAATCAGAATTTTTAAATTCTCCTCCATGATCACTATGAATAGTTTTCAGTGGAAGGTTTTTCTCATTTTTAACATGGGCTCTAAAACTTTTGAATAAAGAAAAAGCTTCAAACTCCTTTTCTAGAAAATAGACCCATGTAAATCTAGTGTAATCATAAACTAGAATAAACACCTAGTTTTTGCCTCCAATGCTTCCAGTTTGTGTTGGACCAAAAAGATCCATTTGCACCAACTGTAATGCATCATTTGTTGAGACTTCACCGATTGATTTAAAACTAGATTTATGTTTCTTTCCATATTGACAAGGATCAAAAACTTTTGAAGAATCAAATCTAAGCTCCGGTAGATCTTTAACTAAACCTTTCTTAGAGAGTTTTCATATGTTCCTAAGGTTAAATTGTCCTAACCTTCTATTCCACAACCAAGAATGATCTTCCATTGAACTAAGGCAAGGTTTTTCTTGGCTCCGATGGTCTTCTAAGTTCATAGTGTAAACATTCTCTTGCCTATGGACAGAAAGAATAAACTATTCCTTGGAATTTTTTACTAAGAACGTATCATTCCTAAAATTCACAAGGTATCCTTCATCACATAATTGACTCATGATGATGAGGTTGTTATTAAGACCTTTAACAAACAAAACATTTGAAATCAGGGTTTTTCCAAGGAGAACAATGTTACCCATACAAATAATTTCTCCCTGAGCATTATCTCCGAAGTTACTTTTCCTCCTTTCGTTTTTATAATATTTTCTAAATATATTTTGTTACGAGTCATGTTCCGGTAACATCCACTATCCATGTACGAAGTATTGTTATTGGTACTTTCCCTATTTTATTGAAAATAAAAAACAAGTTAGGTTTTCTGAATCCATAATTGCTTGGATCCGGAATTGTTAGACATCAAAATTTTGGGTATCCACATTTGTTTAGAAAAATATGCTTTATGAAACCCAAGAGATTGAACTCTATTCAAAGAATAGTTTTTCTTCCAATGCCCACCACTTTGACACTTAGTGAAAAAAGGGGCTCTAGAAGGAACAAATAGTTGTTTTTGAAAACTGATTTATGGTGAGTATAACCTACTCTAGTAGTGTTTCCTTGAGGTATAATTTGAGAATACATCTTGTCAAAATTTTCCTTCCCAATAAGTAAATTTTGCAAGTTTCTTCTTAAGAGAAAATATTTCAGATTTCAGTCAAATGATTAAATTACTATCCTCAAGAATCATTTCCTTAGAGTTATATTTTTCCTCAAAAATTTTCATCTCTAAAATAGAATTCTTAAGATCATTAGAATGTTATTCCTTATCATAATTTGCTTTCTCAAGGTCTTTAGATGGTTTTTCAAAAATCTCTTGTTTATCTCTACGATTTGTAGAAAGATCTGAAATCTCTTTTGTAATAATTTCTTCCCTAGTATTTTCCTTGTCTAATTTCTTAGAAATTTTACAATTTGATTCTTCAATTAACATGGAAAATATAGATACTTATTCATATGAAGGTTCTTCATTTTCTGAGGATGAAGTATCTTCATTAGAAGTACTATTTTTGGAATAGTAATTCTTTTCAACAGATAAATTTGTTAAAGCCCCGGCAGACCGTACCTTGGCCATAAGACATGTATGTGGAAAAAAAGTATTAGCAATGAATCACATATTCTTCTGAGCTGATGAATCATATTCCGAAGATTCTCTTTATGAAGAGTATCCATAGCTAGAACTCTTAGTAGTATTAGCTTTCAGACTTTTCTTAGCTTTAGCTTTGTAAAACTTCTTCCTGTTCCTTTCAGAATCCCTCTTTTTCTTTCTTTCTTTTTAAGAATAGGGAAATCCGGTCTTATATGTCTACTTCTCTTGCATTTATAGCATGTGACCTCTGAATTTTTCTTATCTTTCCTTTCCTTCTTCTCATACTTGGATTGGAAATTTCTTTGACTATCTCTCTTTTTCATTCTTCGAGCATGATTTGCTACCTCGTTTTATGAGACTTCACTCTCACTAGATTCAAATTGGATAGTAGCCTTATTAGACTTGGATCTTGTTAATCTCTTAGAAGACTTAGCTTTCATGTGATTTGAATTTGTAGTAAAATAAACAATACCATTCCAATTATTCTTTTTTATGTTGTCATTATCTCTCTTCATCCTTTTTTCATGTTGGAGAAGAGTTCCAAACATCTCATCTAAGTAAATTTGAATAACCTTCCTGTTCTCATCAATAACTGTTCTCTTTTATTCCCACTCATTGGGCATACTTTTTATAATCTTATCCACAAGAGCTTCATCATCTATACCTTTCTCTCCCATAGATTTTAAGTTTTTCACGATAGTCATAAACCATTGTTGCACCTTACAAATGGGTTCTCCATAAGGAAAATTAAAACCATAGTATTTTTCTCTCAACAAAGCTCTTCTTGTCTCTATGACTTTGGATGTACCAAAATGTGTAACTTCAAGTTTCTTCCATATACAGTTAGCTATTTTACAAGAAGAAATTTGGCTATATATGTTCCTTGTCATTGAACATTGTAGAGTTTTGCGTACCTTATAGTTTAATTAATAATCATGCTTCTCTTGGTTTGTGAATGTACTAACTTCCTTTTCAGGAATTTGATAACCTCCAGTAATCATAACAAGATTTTCTACTCTTCTATTGATAACAAAAGACTTCATTCGATATCTCCAATACTCATAATCATTTCTATAAAAAATTGGTTGTATTTTTGGATTTTGGTTGTCGATGGAACCAACATTGAATCGTTCCATCCCTAAGAAAATCATTGGCACACAAAAACTTGTTAATAACAAAAGTTCGGATTCAAGGAACTAAGCAAGAAAAATATAGAAAAATGAAAAACTGAGCAAGAAAAACATATATGTGAGTATAAGTATTTCAAAGACCTCCTCTGATACCAATTGTAGGATCGAAATAAATATGTAGATGCTCAATATACAAGAGGGGGGGGGGGAATTGTACACTTTAAAATTTCCTTAAAAAAGGAAAGATCTAAGTTTAAAAAAGTTAAACTAAGAAAATTCACAACACCTATTACACTAATTGAATGAATGGGACAATGTATGAAGTTACAAAATTCTAGTTCTATGCACTTGCTTAAATCTGGAAAGTGATTCCTTAAAACTGGTTCCGGAAATATGGATACAGAAAATGAAACTTAACCAAATTTTACAAAATGATATTCTACATTAAAGCATATAGAATCTATCTGAATCAGAGTACAGAAGTGTAAGGAGGTATAATATGGTTATACTTTCTTAAACATACAAAATGAAGCGGAAAAGATAAACCTGTAACAAAAACAAGTAACAAGATATAAATTTTTTAACCCAAAGAGAAGGGTATCCAACAACTTTGGATAAAGGTCCCTTGATTTATAATTTCAAGAAAGTCTATATTACCCACACCCGGGTAAGCCCTCGATACGAAGATCGGTGTATCTGTCTTTCTATCCCCGCAAGCCCTCAACTTCAAGGTAGTTGGAACCTCTTTCTTCCTTAGCAAGGAAGCCCTAAAATTTCATGGTAGTCGGCACCTCTATCTTCGTATCCTCGGAAGCCCTCAAATGGAATCACCAACATTCAGAGTCGCACGAAGCAAAATGAACAAGCAATTCAGTATGCACAAGGAATGGAAATATCCTCTCTCTATAAATCACCTTTACAGTGTGTGGTCTCTAGAGTGATCAAATTCTTCATTTTTATTGAGCTCTTTCATATGAGCTCATATTTATAGGCTCAGTAGCAACAGTCGGCTCCCTCCTCCAATGGTCATATTTTCCGTAAATTTCTAAGGGACATGTAAACATGTCACTCAACCAAAGGTTAGTCAATAAATGAAAGCACGACATCATTTTTTAATGAAACAAGTATTAGTATTAAAAAAACTGAAGTTCAGAATGTAAGCAAATAATAGTTCAGAGTCGAACCAAAATGAAATTCAGAGTCTATAATAAAGAGATATTCGGATTCTGTTTTATAGGAATTCAGAACTTGAATTCTGTAGAAATATGGAGTTTGAATTTCTAAGAAATTTTAGAGTTTGGTTTCAATAGAATTCAGAATCTGACCTTATAGAGTTCAGAGTCGATCTTGTAGAATTTCGGAGTGGAACTAGTAAAAGATCAGAGTCGAACTCATAGAAGTTCTAAGTCGAACTCATAGAAGTTCAGAGTTTAACTCATATATGTTCAGAGTCAAACTTATAGATATTCAGAGTCGAACTAGTAGAAGTTCGGAGTGAAACTCATAGATGTTCAGAGTCGAACTAGTTGATGTTCGGAGTCCATAATTCGGAGTTGAACTTTGTGAGAGTTTGTAACCAGAATTCGGAGTGGAACTTCATTGGAGTTCGTATCTAGAATTTAGATTGGAACTTTCTTAGAGTTCATATCCAGAATTCGGAGTGGAACATTATTGGAGTTCGTATCCAGAATTATGATTGGAACATCATTGGAGTTCGTATCTAGAATTCGGATCCTAAAACAGAATGCTTCATATCTATGTTTAAATGATTCTGAGGTTTTAGGTATGAATACTATTTTTAGACATAAGAAAAATATTGATATGTATAAGGAAATATAGGTTAGGGTAAATTTCCTTAGGTAAATAAATTTTCCTTAGGGAATTAAAATATAGATTTGCTTATGTATACGGTGTTTGTGATTTTCAAAACAAGAAGGAATGGAAAAGTCATAAGGACAACGTTATCAACTCAACATTACTAACATGCTTCCTTTTTCCAGATGCATAAACTCTGAAGCCTTATCTTCCCTCAGTATTTCTGGATATATTTTTTCCAAGAACTTATCCAAAAAATGTACTTCTATAACATCTCATCTGTTTGTCAAGATCATACCAGAATGTCCCACCAGCATTTCATTGAACCTCGAATCTTATAAGAAGCCAACATGACCATCCTCTCAGCCGGAGTCTCTAAATGGTCAAGTATCATCTCTATGGATTCATTACAGAATTTACCTCCCTCAAGTCCACCCTATAAGAACCTGGATCGTTTTTCAGGTATGTGACCCCTTGGTTGATGCTTTTCTTGGTTTTAAAGTTAAGGGTGATGCTTGGGAGAGTCGGGGAAATGTGAAATGAAGTTTTTATACAAAACGGGGAGCCGCACGGGCAACACACGTTTTTTCTAACCATGCGGCCAGACCGTGCGTTGTTGGAACTCAAGGTAGTAGAGACCACACGGTTGTTGCATGATTAAGGGAAACCGTGTGAAGAGACCGTGCAATGAGTGTTGGAAAGGCAGTACAGACTGCATGGTTAGCGCACGTTTTATCAATCCATGCGGCCTAACCGTGTATGCACTTAAATATAGATCCTAAATTTGTGTATCTAACTTTTTTTTCCCTTTAATCTCCTCGTTTAATCTCCTAAGCGGCCATAACTTGGGATTACTCTCCCTTGAAGGTTGGAGAACTTCTCTCAAGCGTTTTGGAGGTGATCTAAAGGCTTCTCTTGGAGAATCAAAGCCGGTTTCTGGAGGTATGTGATCGTTCTTGTTTGGTTTCTGAGATCTACATAGATCTACTTCTCCTCTTCTCTCATTTTCTTAGATCTATGCCCGTTATGGGTAGATCTAAGTGTGTGGATGCCAAATATGTTGATTTTTGGTCTTGATCTTTCTATGAGGAGAGATCTAAGGTGTTTTCTTGGATAATCTACCCGATTTTATTTTGCGTTCGTCGTTGTTGGGGTTTTCGTCAAAACCGTTGAGGTAGGTGGGTTGATGCCTTTCATTAAATGTCTTTGAGTTTTTGTGAAAAAGTGTCAGATACCCATGTATCAGGTATCTCGGGTTAGGGTTTGATCCTGTAATATTATCTACCTTAGATTTCGTGTGTGCTTGAGGCTGTTACATGAATAATCATTGCTTGTTAGCATGTCTGAGGATCACCCCATGGGTGTTTTCCTTGTTTTGGTTGGTTATCGCCAATTGGTTTAGGATTCCTATGAGGCAAAACTTGTTACACCAATTTCCTACCTTGATATGAAAAATTTCATGTGTTGCCTATAGTTTAATTTTTTTTGATGCATTGTAGCTATTATCAAAGTAGATTGTTGAATATGCTTTGGGATATTACGAATCAGTTACATAAGATTGCTTTTACTCAGGGATATGGGAACCTGGTGTAGAAAGACTATAAGGGGAATTGACGTTGAGTGATTCCTCAGAGGGCCTTTTTAATTATTACCACTACAAGACCGTAAGGGATATTGAATTTGTGCTCTCTCAGAGGGTCTGATAATTATTGAATCGAGACTAAAGGGGGAATTAGACATAAGTGATTCCTCATAGAGTCTGTAGTATCGCTACATGACCATAGAGGGAATTGACGAAGAGTGCTTCCTCTGAGTGTCGTTTCCTTTGTTGAATACATGACCATAGGGGTCTTCCCGCATGAGCCACCTAGAGGGTCAACGTGATAAATTATTGTGGGTTGGTTGTGATGAGTCCACCAAGCCAGAGAACAAGCTTGGGTTTTGTACGACTTGTTGTTAGGTAGTCTGTTGAGATAATTGTTGTGTTACCTGCTATGCCTTTGAATTATAGAGATATTTACTATATTCTTTGGTTGATGATTAAATGGTTGAATTAAATTAATAAACAAATTTGAATTTATGCTTGTAGGATTGTTTACTTTAGATTTCTTCTATTTCTCTGTTGCATTTATTTTCCATCACTTTTTCTATATCACTCGCTGACTGAAACTTATTTTTTTTATTAATATAAACACTTTTGTGGGAAAAGTGAGAAAACGAAAGGTTCAGCATACAACAAAAAAACACCCAAGGAGAAAACCAGAAACAGACCCGACGAAGCAAAGATAACATTTCCAACCCCGATGCAGGACCACTCGGTGATCCCATGCAAGCATGGTCCCTCCCGAAGGCAAAGCCCTCCCTCAAATTCAACCAAGTACCAAATGGCTTGCAAAGTGGACAGAGGTGTGCTCTAGCCCATCAGAACCAATCTAGACCACAGACTTTTCCACCCACATCAACGAAGATTGCAGAATCATTGACAAACAATTTGATTCTTCCAGAGCCCATATCCCTAAAAAGCTTCCACGATAAGAAGGATACCTGATAGTGTGGTTCCTCCCTTAACAGATCTTCAAGTGCAGAAGTCATCTTGTTCCATACCTGGATATACTCCTCTAGTTTGATCACCCCCGTGTTGAAACTGCCAACCAGAATCATATCCTGTTTGTCAACCCATTTATATTGCTCCTCATTGAGATTCATGTCAAGGGTCTGACCCATAATCATGGCTGCATCCTTCTCCAAAGCATTGAGAAATTGAACCTGCTCTTTCACCTCCACGTCCGAGGACAATATCAAGTCCAAGGATGGGTCAGACTTACCAGATGAAATTAACTGACATCCAACCTCACTATCCAGCTCCACAACCACTGCCCTTTTTGCTGACCGAGTTTTCATAGGAGGTTCCAGGGAGGAGTAGTCCTTCTTACCCCTCCTCCTCCTGTCACTCCTATTGCTCTTCAGACCTTGTTCTCCTTCAGAGTAGACTTTACCGAACTCCAAGGGTTCTTCATGCGGCTCCTCTTGGTACTCTACCATAGCAAGACTAGCAAATCTATTGCTCAGATTGACTAGAGTTCGAGTTGGAGAAACTACTCCCCCTGCCTGAATGCCCGAGTCTGATCCCCCTATTTACCCAACACTGGTTAGGAAAGGAATTTCCAAGACCTCCTCTTGCATAACATCAGAATCTTCCTCCCATATCCCCTCCTGAGAATCCTGTTCTGCACTGCCAGCATTAAACATACCTTTATCCGACCGCTTGTACCTTGCACCATCCTCCATGGATTAGCTGGCCACCCATCCTTCTCTGTTATCCACACTCTTCAACAAATTGATTGTCGGGTTCTGAACTAGGCTCACCAACTCACCGGGGTTGTGTGTTGTCTCGAGACCCCTTCCCATAAACTGGAAAGCAGTATCAAGGTTCAACACCTTGGAGTGTCCAGTTTCCCTCCTGCACATCTCAGAAATATCCGAAGGAAAAGCTGCAACATCCTCTGATAAAGGAGCCTTCTCTTTGGCCTTATCCAGTCCTACCTCCTCCAAAGACACCCCGACCCCATTGAGACATTGACCTCACTTGACATAGAAGGGTCCAAATCAGCATGAGGCCAGCCTGCAAGTGTGGCCTGGGCACTACCATGTCCAGCATTAGTGGTGATCACACCACCCCTCAGAGGTACAACAGTGGACACATCTGTGGTCACAATGGGTCGACCACTCCCAGATCTTCTTCTACAACCATGATCAACATGACGATATCTGCGGAAATAGGAAAAAAAGTCAGTCCAGAATTCATAAACAATTGGCTGTGCATACCTGTAATCCTCCTCAACAACAATCCATACTATCTCTGGTGGGATTCTAGAGAGATCCATTTCAACACAAATTCTTGCGGATATGGGATGCGACAAGGATGTTGTTCTTCGATTACTGCACACAAATCAACCTATAGAATTGCCAATTGATCTTAGCAACCCATGGTTCTGGAATGGGAGAGGAAGGCCAGGCAACTGGATCGAAATCTCCGTAAAGGGGGAATCGCGGTTCATGTGGACATCAAAAGACCAGAAGAGCAAATGAAAAGGGAGGCCGGAGAAATATTTCCTCTTTCTCGACCAAGCCCTTCCCAAATCATCTTCATCAGCAAACATAATAAGAAATTGACGCAGACCCATAATACCTACCTGCGCATGATGTTCCAAACCCCAATCCTCATTGATAGCCTTGGAAAAGTGTTCCACCAGAGGTCTCCACCGCACAAAATGCACAATCATAGCCGAGGAAAGCAACGCCGATGCATCAGTGAATTCCCTTACCGAAACCGGAACTATCGGCTGACCTGAAACGCAGCCAGGGACTTTCGGAGCCACCTGAAATTCAGGAACGAAAAATCCCACATCCGTCAAGGAACGAAAGGTATCAGGATCTCCCGAATGCGTAGCTCCATGAAAAAAAGCAGAAGGCTGGGACCCCTCCCCCCCCCCCCATGGGAGGAGGGGCCTCATCGGGCAACATCACCGTAGGGTTACCTGGGCGCCATCGCCATCGCCATCGCCCTTGCGATCGAAAGGTACTCCCTCCAAGATATTGTAAAAAGATAAAATCTATATCGCTCACAGACACTAGGGAACAAATCTTTTCGTGGTTGCCTACTGGGATTAGTCTCACACCCTGTTTGGGTCTAGATTTTTGGCCCAAATAGGTTATATGGTTGCAGGTGTGGATAGGGATTCTGGCCCTTCTACCTCAGGTGTTTGATTACTGGTTAGAGCTGGAGAGAATGGGACATGTCTTAGGCTTGTGATTCTGCTTGAGATTACTTTTAACTTTTAGTACTTAGGTTTTAGTTGTATTTTAGTAAGTTTCCTTGTTTACAGCTTTCCACAGATACATGTACCATGCTGCATCATTTTTTTATTACACATTTCTTCTACTATTAGTTTCAGTTGTTCTATGCTGTTAACTGCTTCCTCTATTGTTATTATTTTCCTTCTGCTGCATAATTTACCAAATGAGGGCATAGTTTCCCCACTGACTCACCATGGCCCTCGCTGCTAGTCGGCAGCCTCTGGTGTTTGGGGAAATTCGCTTGAGGTTATTCGGTGAACCAAGTATGGGGCACCAGTTGAGTGGCTTGAGATTCAGGTCATTACAAAGTGGTATCAAAGGACTTTTCTTTCTTTTCTATTTCCTTCCTGTTTGGCGACAATAGACAGGGATAATAAGGAATGAGTAGTTGGTACTTAACTGTGCATGGGATTAATTAACCCATGCACAGGGAAAATATATATTACCTCAGAATTGAAATTTTTAGTTTTTGCAAGTGTTAGAGTTGATTATATTTCATCGTTGGGTGATGCACTTGTTTTGTGCTGTTACAGTTTATATGATTGTGGTTCTATTTTGTTGCTACCCGATGAGATGAGGGTATGAAATCTCATGCATCATATAGGAACTGGTTAGAAAATCACATGTCATGCATTTTACCATTCCATCTAGGGTGCATTAGAAATTTCATGATGTTGTGATAGATGTCGTGAAATATTATGCATGATGTTGTGATAGTTGCTGTGATAGAGATACCTACTATGCTGATAGGGTATTATTTATTTTACAGCTCCTTTATCATGGACACCAAGCTTTGGTCTTAGAGGTGTTATGGGACCTCGAGGATTGGAATTTGGTAGATCATGGTATTATCATATTGTTTACTTGTTATTTTCATTGTTATGATGTCAAGCATTGATTCACGGGGAGTATGGGCCCCCACAAATCTAAATTTTACATATAGGTACTGTTTTTCAGTGTATTCAGTGGATTTAGGGAGTTTTGTATGCTCGCTATCCTGAAACCAAAATAGCATGGCATTTGGCCTTATGAACACACGCCATGTGTTCTTCTCTTCAAGAAGAACTACTTTTCACGGTTACATGCCATATACTTTGAAGTACTCACCGTGTAATTTCCATTCGGGTGATCCAGCCATGTAATTGAATACATGGGTTTGAAAATCTTATGGACAATATGCCGTGTACATTGTTGACACGCCATGTAGTTGTGGCCCGTGTACCAGCCCGTGTGACTAACAACACGGATAGGAAAATCTATAAGAACACGTCGTCTAGTTTGGGTTTACATAGCCATTTTAGCCAGTGTACATTCCCAAGTAGAATCTTTCTAGAACATTTTGTGTACAGAGACTACACATCGTGTGACCATGTTTTTCTAGTTTTAAGAGTTTTCCTCTTCTTTTCCATTTTCACTCTTTTATGATTGAAAATTTTCTCGTTGTTGATAAAAGAGTGCTTGACCATGCAGAATCATGCCGCCGAGACGTCCTCCTGTTGCACGTCAGGGGTATGATAATGATCGTATGTCGGATATGCCACTGGAAGTAATCCCAAATACTTGTGCGGACACACAGTTCCGTGAGGGATTCATGAGGTTCATACAGACCTTTCAGGGAGATCAACAACCTACATAGTCTATGGCAGAGCTTACGCGAGTCTTCCAACAGCAGCATCCTCCCACTTTCTCTGGAGATGGGGGACCTCAGGCTACTGAATCCTGGTTCAAAGCTATGGTTTCTATCTTTGATCATCTAGAGACACCCCCATATAGAAGGGTGAAGCTCACGACTTACATTCTGTGATATTCTTCCAAGAGATGGTGGGACGTAGTTTCTCAGGAAGGGCATTTGCAGATAGTTTCTTGGGAAGAGTTTCAGCATACGTTCTATGACCACTTCTACCCGGCGACGCTAAGGGATGATAGGGAAAGATAGTTCACTAACTTGTAGTAGAAATATCTTTCAGTTATGGAGTATTTCTCCAACTTCACTGAACTGCAGCGATTCACTCCTATTCTAGGGAATGACGACCTGTTCTTATCAAGGAAGTTTGAGGAGGGACTCGGACGGGACATCAGATCACAGGTGAAAATCTTTTAGTTGACTCCTATTTCGTTTATAGTCAACTAGGCGTTGATCATGGAGAGGAACTTGAGGGATACTGGAGCAGTGATCTAAGGCGATTCAGCATCCAGTGTCAGTGCTCTTTCTACTGACAACCGGAAGCGCCACTGAGAGTCTACACGAGGTGACTCTGGGAAACGATATGTTCCTTCAGGTAGTAAGGTTTTGTGCTACCAGTGTGGGAAGGATGGGCATAAGAATCCATAGTGCCCAAGGGACCTAGTAGAGTCTAGAGAATGTGGAATGATGGGTCACCTGCGGCAGTTTTGCAAGGTTCTTCTTCAATCAACTAGTGTAGGTGGTTCTATTTCGACTCCGCATATAGGCGCAAGATAACCATTTCTATAGTAGACTGAGGGCTGGAGTTCTTCAGGTTGTTTAGTCCAGTGTAGAGGCCATGGACGCAGTGGTCAGGCTCAGAGAGGATCAGCTCAGTGATCTCAGGCTACTGCACAGGGCCACAGTACTGGCTAGACCTTTGCGGTGAAGCAGATTCATTAGGAGCAGGATCTTGGACCTTCCACAGTGTGATGTATGATTTTAGTATCATCAGTTTTATCTTCTACACTTTTTTATAAAGGAGCTTCTCATAGATTTGTTTTTGTGGACACTATGTAGAGCCTTAGACTTACTATCTTTACGTCTTAGGATATGATGACACTAGACACTCCCTTGGGACTTAGGACAGCTAGTGTGCATCAGTAAAAGGAGTTCCCACCTAATGTAGGTGGGTTTCACTTCTTATGGGATCTTTATGTCTTTGAAATGAAATGATACGATTCATTATCAGAATGGACTAGCTAGTTCATTTTCAGGCATTTTTTGACTACTATCGTCGTAGGGTGAATTTCACATCACTAGAGGTCAGGTATTTTCTTCCTAAGGGAGAATGGGATGTCCAGGCGAGCAGATTTGGACCAGAATGTCAGGATTTAGGCGATGTTATAGCCCAAATTTCTATTTTATATCTGGATGATCAGGGAAATTCTCAGATGGATTATCCTACAGTGGTTGATCATTTTCCGGATGTCTTTCCAAACGACTTTCTAGGGTTTCCACCAAAGTGACTGGTAGACTTCTCTTTTGAACTTGTTCCAGGAGAAGCACCATTATCCATACCTCCTTATAGAATGGATATTCAGGAGTTACAATATCTCATGAAGCAGTTGGAGGAGTTTCAGGGAAAGGGTTTTATCCGACCCAGTACTTCCCCTTGGGGTTCACTTGTTTTGTTTGCGGAGAAGGAAGATGGTACTTTACGGCTTTGTGTGGTTTATCAGAAGTTGAACCAGTTGATAGTCATGAACTGATATCCCTTGCCAATGATTGATGATCTTTTTGATCATCCTCAAGGATCTAGGATGTTCTAGATGATCGACTTGAGATCCGTCTTTCATTAGTTGTGCATCAGACTAACATATATACCTCTTACAGCCTTCTGGAGGTGGTATGGTCTGTATGAGTATTTGGTAATTTCATTAGTTCTCAGCAACGCGCCAGCGGTTTTCATGGCGTTGATGAACAGAGTTTTCCATACTTACTTGGATTCCTTTGTGGATAATATCTTGGGGTACTCTCACACTCTACACGACCATACTACCCATCTTGAGATCGTATTGAGTACACTGAGTGAGCATCAGTTATATGCTAAGCTATCAAAGTGCCACTTCTAGATGGATGAGATTAACTTCCTGGGTCATGTCATCTCGAGACATGAGTATCAGTAGACCCAGAGAAGGTGAGAGCAGTAGTTACCTGGGAAGAGTCGTAGAATGTCTTCGAGGTACGGAGTTTCTTGGGACTGGATGGTTACTATAGGCGATTTATACATGACTTATCAGGATTATAAACACCATTGACAGGCTTGAATAAGAAGGGGGTGAAGTATGTTTGGTCAGAAGATTGAGATTCATCCTTTTAAGAGATGAAGGCGAGATTGAATTTAGCACCGCTCCTAGTTTTTCAATAGCCGGTAAAGAGTTATAAAATTTTATATGATGCATCTGTCATCGAGCTTGGAGCAGTGCTTATGCATTAGGATCGTGTTGTTGCATATGGATCTCGGTAGTAGATTCCACATGAGAAGAAGTATCCTCCTCACAACCTGTAGATGGCTGCAGTTGTTCATGCTTTGCATTGTTGGAGACATTATCTTCTGGGAGATCTTTTTGTGGTATATACTGACCACAAGAACCTCAAGTATATCTTCACACAACATGACAAAAATCAGAGACAACAGAGGCGGGTCGAGTACCTACGGTCTTTTGAATTTGATCTTGCTTATATTCCTGGAAAAGGCAATCCTATAGCAGATGCACTGAGTAGGAGGACTCAGTTACATGCAGTTTAGGAGGCCAACAGTGAGTGGCAGCTTATGGCTATGTTCTCTGAGATGCATTTGAAGGTGAACAACAAACAGGGACACACGGTTCTTTATTCTATTGCTATTACCTCTACTCTTCTAGATCGAGTTCGAATGAGGCAGCTTTTAGACTTAGAAGGCCTAGTCCAATGGGAGGGTGTGTCAGGTGGAGACCCTACTCCAGGGGAGAAGTGGGAGATAATAAGGTGTTACGTTTTCAAGGTCGCGTATGGGTTTTAGCAGACATACGTGAGGAGATAATGTGGGAGTTTCATTATTCAACATGGGTAGTTAATTCCGGTGTCACAAAGATGTATCGGGACATACGATGTCAATATTGATGGCAAGGTATGAAGAAGGATGTGGCTGGTTTTGTTATAAGGTTTTCCACCTGTCAGCAGGTGAAGGCAAAGCATCAACGACCAGTAGGGATTTTGCAGTAGTTACCCATTCCTGAGTGGAAATAGGATGATGTCGCGATGGATTTCATGACAGGGTTACTGAGGTTGCCTTGAGGGAATGCCGTGGTTTGGGTTATTGTTGACCGGCTCATGAAGGTTTCTCATTTCTTTCTGATAAAGGAGACCTTCGACTTGGATGAGCTTGGGAGGTTATACATTTGTGAGGTGGTATGGCTACATAGGGTTCTGAACACTATCATTTCAGATAGGGACACCCACTTTACTTCACATTTCTGGCATGGGCTATAGAGGTCTATGGGTACACATGTACTTATGAGTACGACTTACCATCCCCAGAGAGATGGCCAGTCAGTGCGCATGATTTAGGTGCTGGAGGGCATGCTGTGAGAATGCGCCCTAGATTTTGGAGGTTCTTGGGAGAAACATATACCTCTAGTGGAGTTTGCATATAATAATAGTTTTCAAGAAACTATTCAGATGGAACCTTATGAGACCTTGTACGGTAGGTCGTGCTGATCACCCATGTGTTGGCTGGAGGTAGGAGAGGCAGCTATGTTGGGACCTCGTCTTGTTCAGGAGACCACTGGGAAGGTGGAGTTCATTCAGAAGAGTATAGCTACCACACAGTATCCGTAGAAATCTCATGTTGATCATCAGATATGACCTTTGGAGTTCAAGGTCAGATATCATGTTTTCCTGCGTGTTACCCTGAGGTTGGGACATAAGAGGATCAGGAGACAGAGAAAGCTTTCACAGAGATACGTTGGGCCGTTTGAGGTTCTGGAGAGAGTCAGGCTGGTTGCTTACAGGTTGCAGTTACCTCATAGATACCAGGATATGCACGACGTCTTCCATGTTTCTCCGCTTTGACGGTATTTCTCAGACTCGCCTCATGTTTTTCAACCTGAGGAGGTTGCGTTGGAGAAAGATGCATATTTCGTGGAGTACCCTAGTGGGATTGTTGATCATAGTGCCAAGGTTCTCTATATCCGGTCTGTTTTTCTAGTACCGGTGCTATTGCAGCACGAGAGAGTACATGATGAGACATGGGGAAGGTAGGCCGATGTACAATCACAGTGGCCAGAGTTGTTCGAGGTTTCTTCTTCTACGCCGGGTTAGGAAATTTAGGGACGAATTTCATTAAGTGGGAATGTTTTTCAGAACCCAGATCTTCTTTTTAGTTATGTGACCCCTTGGTTGATATTTTTCATGGTTTTAAAGTTAAGGGTGATTTTTGGGAGAGTTAGGGAAACTTGAAATGTAGTTTTTAGACAAAACAGGGAGCTGCACGAGCATCGCACGGTTTGTCAAACCATGCGGACAGACCGTGCGAAGCTGGAACACAAGGTAGTGGTGGCCGCACGGTTGTCACATGGTTAAGTAAAACTGTGCGAAGAGACAGTGCGAGGAGTGTTTGAAAGGGAATACAGACTGCATGGTTAGTGCACGATTTGTCTAACTGTGCAGCCTAACCATACGAGCACTTAAATATAGATCCTAAATTTGTGGATCTTACTCGTTTGTTCTTTTAATTGACTCTATTATGATCTTAAGAAGCCATAACTCAGGATTACTCACCCTTGAAGGCTGTAGAACTTCTATCAAGAATTTTGGAGGTGATCCAAAGGCTTCCCTTGGAGAATCAATGCTGGTTTCATAAGGTATGTGATCATTCTTGTTTGGTTTCTTAGATCTACTTAGATCTACTTCTCCTCTTCTCTCTGTTTCATAGATCTACGCTTGTTATGGGTAGATCTAAGTGTGTGGATTCCAAATATGTTGAGTTTTGGTCTTGATATTTATAGAAGGAGAGATCTGATGTGGGTTCTTGGAGAATCAACCCGAGTTTCTTGTGCATTCTTCATTGTTGGGGTTTTCGTCAAAACTGTCGAGGTAGGTGGTTTGATGCCTTACATTAAATGTCATTGTGTTTTTGTGAAAAATTGTTTGATACCCATGTATTGGGTATCTCGGGCTAGGGCTTGATCCAGTAATATTATCTTCCATAGATTTCTTGTGTGCTTGAGGTTGTTAGATGAATAATGATTGCTTGTTATCATGTCTGAGGATCACCCCATGGGTGTTTTCCTTGATTTGGCTATTTATCTCCGTTTTTCTTAGGTTTCCTATGAGGCAAACCTTGTTACACTAGTTTCCTACCTTGATATGAATAATTTCATGTGTTTCCTATAGTTTAAATGTTTTTGATGAATTGTAGCTATTAGCCAAGTAGTTTGTTGAACATCCTTAGGGCTGCTACGAATCAGTTACGTACGATTGCTTTTACTCAAGGCTACAGGAACCTGGTGTAGCAAGACCATAAGGGGAATTGATGTTGAGTGATTCCTCAGAGGGCCTGTTTAATTATTACCACTACAAGACCATAAGGTAGATTGACTTTGTGCTCTCTCAAAGGGTCTGATAATTATCGAATCGAGACTAAAGGGGGAATTACACGTAAGTCCTTCCTCAGAGAGTTTTTAGTATTGCTGCAAGACAATAGGGGGAATTGACGATCAGTGATTCCTCAGAGTGTCTTTACCTTTTTTGAATACGTTACCATGGGGTCTGCCCACGTGATCCACCTAGAGGGTCAGCGTGATAAATTAATGTGGGTTGGTTGTGATGAGTCCACCAAGCCAATGAACAAGCTTCGGTTTTGCACGGCTTGTTGTTAGGTAGATTGTTGAGATACATGTTGTGTTAGATTCTCTTCCATTAGATTATAGAGATATTTGCTATATTATTTGGTTGATGATTAAATGATTGAATTAAATTAATAAATAAATGTGAATGGAGGTTTGTAGGATTGTTTACTTTAGTGTACTCCTATTTCTCTGCTGCACTTATTTTCCAACACTTTTTCAATATCGCTCACTGACAATAGGGCACAGATCTTATGGTGGTTGCATACTGGGATTAGTCTGACACCCTGTTTGGGTCCTGCTTTTCAGCCTAAATAGGTTATATGACTGTAGGTGTGGATAGGGATTGTGGCCCTTCTACCTCAGGTGCTGGATTGCTAGTTAGAGCTGGAGAACATTGGACCCGACTTAGGCTTACGATGCTGTTGGAGATTACAGTTTACATTTAGTACATGGGTTTCAATTGTATTTCAGCATGTTTCTTTGTTTAGTGCTTTCAAAAGATACATGTACCATGCTGCATCATTTTTATATTACACATTGCTTCTACTATTAGTTTCAATTGTTGTATGTTGTTAACTACTTCCTCTATTGTTATTATATTCCTTTCGCTTCATATTTTACCAAATGAGGGCATAGTTTCCCCATTGACTCACCAAGGCCCCGGCTGCTAGTCAATAGTGTCTGGCATTTGGGGAAATGCGCTTAAGGTCATGTGGCGAACTGGGTACAGGGCACCAGTTGAGTGGCTCTACATTCAGGTCGTTACACACCCTCTCGAGTAAAATTAGGAGAGTGCTACATCTAAAACTCTTTGTCGACTCAGACATTCTTTTTGAAACCTGTCTTGGGTATCTCTCCGTGAATTGCATGAAATGAGAAAAGTTCTATCAGAATTGTTCCCCTTATTCCTTAGTTTCCACCAATGATGCCTCAAGCTCCCACCCTGGAAGTTCATTCCAAGACATACCCCTCAGTCTCTCCCTCAACAATCAACATGGAGGCATTCTCCTACAAATCCAAACACACGTATGAGGTCTCATAACACAACCTTATAACATTTACGTAAGAGGATAAACTAACACAAAAAGTTTCAGCATGTCTTTTCACCTTTTTCTAGCCACACGGTCAACACCGAGGCCTTTTGACTACCCTTAACCATCCTACTATGTGGTCTGGGTTAACAATGGAATATTCATTCTCATTAACTAATTCATCCATTAATTAATAACATTATCTCAAAATAAAATATTAAAAAATTAATTAATTAATCATTCCCATTTCATTAATCAAGGTTCTCATGAGACACCCATTTATTATAATTTTTCATCATTATTTCAATCACAGAAGATTGAAAAATATATCAAGTTCAACAACTTACCCATAAATATTTTTTTATTTAGTTCCAAGAATGATGCAAGTTAAAAAAACCCTGAGTTCCTATAATGATTCATGAATACTCAATTATCATGCCTCTTTATGCCACAAATCAAAATAAAACAATTTTCAAAAAAATATCACATCACACCACAAGTGCGTCTCCCAAGACAAAATAACATCCAACTGTAACAAAAAACAACAATCACAATGATCCCACCCTGAGTACTCATATTTTCCTTCCTACATGGGTTTGAAACTCCCATGCACGAGATCATTACCATGCCTCGACTCTTCCAAGTATCTTGGATACCTTTCCCAAAATAGTAAGAGAGAATAAGAAGAAAGAAAATAAAACTCCAATGATACCACTTTTATCATCCCGACTTGGGATCCACCGAATGGTGCCCTGAGCTGGTTGGCCACATTCCCTCGTGCATTCCTCCCCACATGCTAGTGGGTGCTAACTAGAAATGAGGGTTTGGTAAGTCAGTCTTAGGGGGACTATAGCCTCTTTTATCAGAATAAAACACCAACAAAAGAAAATAAAAATAACCAAGTGCGGAAGCATATAAATAACCACAACCAATCCATTTCATATAATAACCAAAGCATAAAAATAAAATACTAAACTGAAAGGTAAAAAATTATATGACAATGCAGGTTCCAAGTGTATACAATATAAATAAAAGTAAAGACTCAACGTCTCCAAAACGGTTCATGAACTGTGTTTGGTTCCCTCTCCCATACTCCAATTCCAAACAACATCCTATCCAGAGCCTTTACCTTATCCTGTTTTACAACAACAAAGTATTCTTGGGTGCCAATCAGGCGTCCTAAATAGAATGTTTGTATAACTCAGTAGGCCACCACCAACAGAGTATAAGAGGATTCTAGTGAAAATATAGTGCATGCATATTTATGAAGCAATAAATACAACGCATAATTTAAATAGTCATCACATTGTAATTTCATATTTAGTCATCACATTATGCTAATTCAATTAACATTTCCCATTTGAATCAACATTCATATCAATAAATACTTTGTGTACGTCATCATGCCTAGAACCCCAAATCCCAGTTGAATCATCATTCATTATTATCATCCATTTAGTGTAGGTCTTCATGCCTAGAACCACAACTCTCATATGAGACTTTTTTCATTATTATCATTCTTGGGTGTAGGTCATCATGCCTAGAAACCCAAATCTCATTGAGTGTAGGCTATCATGCATAGCCCTTATTTTATCAATCGATGTAGGTCATCATACCTAACAACCCATAATCTCATGCTTGGGTAACTATTGGGGAGGAACACCATGTCCAAGTCTGAACTTCTAATCGATCTAGGATTCCATTCCGAGAAGAAAAATTCTCATCCATTTAATCACCATTTAAATCATAATAATTTTCCACATTATTCCATAACTAATAAATCAATTAGTTAAAAAATTCAAAGGCCATTAGTTAACTCATCAATTAACTAGGAACATACCCATTAATTAATTCACCAATTAATTAATCAATCAACACAATTCCCATTCCATAATTAATTATTCACAATTTATTTTCCATAACAAATCTCAACATATCATAATTAATTATAACAATTAATTATCTTCAATCACATCTTAGAACATAATTAATTCTATCAATTAATTATCTTTGGTCAACGTCATTATTTCATAATTAATTCCGCCCAAATAATTATCATTACACAACAATTCAATATAAAAAATACAAGATCCCAACCCATAAAATATCTCCAATGTATCTATTTGGGTGACCCCATTCATTTATTCAATGATTAAATTCTCAATTAAATCATCAAAGAAACTCAATTCAATTTCATATTTCAAAATACATCGATTTAGGAAATCAATCATGAAGAGTATTTATAGGAAAAATTCTAAACTCATACAAATATCTAAATCACGACTATGGGAATTCAATTAAAACCACATAACTTAGATTCTTGAAAGAATTTAGCCCAAAAAATACCCAAAATCCGAGCTCCATAACGTCATTGATCAAGATATGGATATAAATCCCTAAAACAAAAATAAAGATCTAAGGAATCAAGATCATGAAAATCTATATCTATATCTACAATCATCGATCAAGATTTTAGCTCATGGGTTTACATCTAAGAAAACAGTTGATATCTTTCATGAAAAGATCTATGAAAGATAGAGGAAGAATGGTAGAATCAATGGGATAAAATCCACTTACTAGGAGGAGAGTGGATATTCAATATGGTCTTTCAATATTGAATAATTGTGTTAGGATCACCTTGGTATCTCTCTGGGAGGCTTTAAAAACACCTATAATTCATCAAGCCCGAGACAAGGTAGAAAATATGGAAGCTCCAGGGGTTTGGGTGGTTCTAAAAATGATTTTCATAATTAAAATCCCACACACATGGTTTGGAAAACTGTCCACCAACTGTGCAGACCCCTCTGCCTGGTTTTTCCTTGGTGACACAATTTGGTCGCACAGTTGGTCAAACCATGCAAAAACCGTGCAGACCTCTCTCTCTCTAGTTTTGCATGCTTGGCATGGTTTGGTCACATGGTTTTTCAAACTTTCCACAAATTGTATATATCCCACTATCCTTTAGTATAACTTAAAAGTTCTCCCAAACACACCCAAGACACTACTCCAAGTTAATGGTACTTAAAATCATCAAAAATATCCTCAAAACGCACCCGAGATGACTCCAAAAAAGGCCAAGATCTTACCAAATACTATAATTTTTTATTTTATTTTAGGTACCATCATAATATATTTTCAACTTAATTCAATAAATTTATATTCACCAGTAATATAATATAGAAATTTAAAAACAAAACATTATTTTTTTAAGGAAAACATTTATGTTTCATGTTAAATTACACTTTTTTTTATTATATTGAAAAATAAATCACTAAATAAGCACTGATTAGAAGCATAAATTTCTAGTTTGTTATATTTTTTTCTAGTATGGTAATGAATCATGTAGTCATAAACATTGATTAGTTCTACCCATATTTTCTATCTCATGTTCAAATATTTTTGAGTGAATATATACATCAAACATTTTTGATCTGTATATATTTCAAACATTAGTCTATAAGAATAATGGCACTATTTTATTAAAAAAACATTCTTATAATAAAAATCATTATTATGATAATTTAACTCAAAAGGTTTCAACTGATATGAAGAATAATAAATTACATTATCATACTACATTAATAGAAAACCAAGTACATTCAATAAAGCATCATTTTAGACAAAAAAATTTACATTTCTAGAAGGCAGGTTCGAAAAAAGATCATTCACCACTATCCTTTTTAGATACTAAAGTTAATCATCACAATCTATTTTTCAGATGTACTTAATTAGTTTTTAAGTTAAAATAGTTTGTCGGCTAGAAAACCGATCAATGATTTCAAAAAACCATGAGTAGTAACCTACTAATCCAAAAAAATTATGAATATATGTCTTATTTTAGGATCTTGGAAATTCTTCAAAGAATTTTGTTTTAGAAAGGTCAATATTTATAAACTATTTAGAAAATAATATATAGAAGGAATGGAAATTGTTTCAACCAAAATTTAAAATTTATAAATTTCCCATTTACTTTATTTTCTTTCATGATATGAAAAATGACCCTTAAGTGTCTTTCATGGTCAACTTGAAATTTATAATATTCCATAACATAATAAAATAACACAACAATAAAATTGTCCAATAACTTATAAAAAATTCTTGTCACATGATCCATAAATTTAGAAGGTTTTTTTGAAACCCAAAATGGAATAACTAAAAACTAATAGTGCCCATATCTATTCCAAATACTGGTATTTGGAATGTAAAATTCATCACTTACAACTGATGGTACTTCAATCATTGGACAAAATTCAAACAATTTTGTGTTCCATGGAGCTGATAAAAAAAATCATCAATGAGGAGAGGATACATGTTCATACCCATGATGTTATTCAAGGATTTATAATCAATGAAAAAGTCTCATTATACTTTATTTATTTATAGTAAAAAATCATGATCACACCATGGTGATGTTCTAGGTCGAATGAAACGTTTATCTAATAACTCATGTGATCGCTTTTTAAATTTTAAATGTTTTGCATGGGGCATTCTATAAGGGGGTTTGGAAACGTGATTAATATTAAGTACTAAGATAACCATAAACTCAATCTCTCGATCAAGAATAACAATAAGAAAGTATTATATAAAACATCAATGTATTTATGTACTAATTTCACTTCACTAATTTGAATCGTTTTTCTATTTTGAACAATATAATTTTGGTAAATTTGACTTACATTCCTAATCAATTTCTCATCTTCTTTGTATGTTTTAAAATGCATGAAATTACTGAACACCAATTTTTTAGAACATTAATATATTATATCCTAACAAACTCAAATTTAATCCATACCAAGAATGATATGAAACACTATAATGGTCTGTTCAATAAGATTTGTAGGGATGGCCATTCCATGGATAAAACAACAAGATTATTATAAATCCTGGGTTTTTAATATATACACTGGGAATTTTTACAAAAAACACTATCTTAATATTATTAGATGATATTGCCAAATTATATTTCAAATATTAATAAATTAACTAATTTGAAGATCCATAGTTAGATGGGGTATTGTGATAATTTTAATACCTATGTAACACACCTATCCCAACATCATTTGATAGATCAACATCTACTGTAGTAGTAGTAGTAGATGTCCTTGAAACACCTTTTGGTTTCCAATCATGATGATTTCCATCTTGTGCAACAATATTTCATGTATGAATTAGCATAATGACCAAAATCATTGAAACTAATTTTTTTACCATTAGATGGATATCAGTTACCCCATTATTTAATTCTTCAAGATTATTTTACCTACATTAACAGACCATGAGGCCAAACATTCCACATCGTTGAAACTTACCTAACTTTATAATAAATTATCTATGGTTCTTTTTACCACACTTACCACAATATTGGATCTTAATTTTCTTATGTCCATATTTACAATTTGTATTATTCCCTATCACCTACCATCATGGTTACTTCATTCCCTCATTATCATGTGCCACATAAGATATAAAAAATACATCTCAAAATTTTCAGTAAAACCTATTAATTATTCTAATAGTTTCTTCAATAAATTCTATCACATAACTGGATTATATTGTGTTGTTTTTATATAATGATACAATATATTCATCATTTTCACTAAATTAAAGTAATTATATTTCCATTCAGAGTCTATAAACTATTGGTAATTAATTATGAATAAAATGATCCTTAAATATTTCCCATTCCATGGCATCAATATCATATTTAAATATGGTATTTTTAACCAAATTCTACCATCGATTAACCTTAAAATCAAAAAGACAAATGGTAAGGGTACCTTTTGATGTTATGAACATCCCATTACATCAAATATCTTCTCTAGATCATTGATACATACCTCAGCTACTACTGATCCATTGAATGATGGGTGATGTTGGCTCATGAGATGATCCCCTATGGACATGTTCCTTCATGGAATATTGGGTTCCTCTCAAGAATGGATACCAAAACCATTTATATCTTGTGTCATCTGATCCATCACTATAACGAACTCTTAGGTTCATATTACAAACATCTCAGGATGCTTATTTGGAAGGATGTTTTACTCTCTGTGCCTTTCCACTATAGATTCCATGTTTCCTCTGTCAAAAAATATTCCAAAAAGACATATTTTAGATGAAGTAACATGATATTGTTCAAATTATATATCTTGTTAACTCAAACATAAGGTAAAATCATTCATGGATTTGATATTACCATTATCCTACCCTCTAAACCTATCTAAACCAAAATTTGATACAGACTATCATGACATATCCTTAAATATTATGTAATATTGATTTTTAGTCAAAAATTTATATTATTTCACTCAAATGGATATTTTTAGTTTTAGAGTGTTAAAGAATTGTTTTACAAATCATTCATAAAAAACCATAAAATTTTAAATTGGACGCTTTGGATTAGAATCCACTTTTTCTATAATGTTAATATTTTATGACAAAGCATGTTATCTTTTCACAAATAATCATCATGCATTTCCACTTAAAAAATTATTTTCTCTTACCCATCCTTAAAATCCTATGAAAACATTTTAAAAACATTATATTAGAATAAAAATCCATGTAAGGGACATAAAAAAGAAGAAACCCGTTAGTCAATTGAGAATCACTAAAACCCATAAAACCCCTTTCATGAAAATATACTTTTTTACCCATAAAGGGAAATATCATTACATTAGTAGATCATTTATTTTACCTTTTTAATTTAAATTTTATTCCTTTAAAACTCATTATAAAGAATATAAAAATCATGTAGGTACCTTGGGACATAATCTCATTGAACCCTTACAGAACCATTATAGAACCCTTACATATTAGAATAACCCCATTGGAAACCTCCAAAATAATTATCCATAGAACATAATAATTAAACAACTCATTAGAGTGATATCTAGGAAGAAAAATCGTTTATTCTATAACAAACTCCCATGATACTATCTTGGAACACCCATATTATATAATGTTAGAGAACCCAAAAATGAAATAAATAGTTCAACATTTGAAAAAATATTTTAAACTTGTATGAAAATAAATTTCAGATATAAAAATAAAATTTTATTTTAAAAAACATATTCAATACCAAAATAAAGAATATATAACTTGTTTTTTTTCATTTAAGAAAACCTATATGCTTTAAATGGATACTAGAAATGATATAATGGTCATGACAGTTGGAAAATTCATGGTCACCATTTCATTTAAATCATGTACAAAATATTTCTTTTGAAAAATGATTTAATAAAGTAAAAGAGACATAAAATTTACATTATATACCATTTATTTCCATCTAAAAATATTAAAATAAGCAATTTATATGATTAACACACAACATAAATAGATTTTGAAAGAAATCATTAAAGGAGGATTTATTCAGAAGAAAAGTCCCTTGTCACTTTAGAAATATTTATATCTTGATACTAATGAATGAATATCATTAAATAAAGTAAAAACAATTAGAATAGATATATACATGATATCAAATGTAAAAGGTGTTGTATATACACATTTTAAATGAATAAAGGTAAATAACATCAAGATATCCCTTAATGAATGGAAATTGAGATGAGGTCCCTTACCTTGAGTAAGACTTGTCACGTGTTGTCACAACCCATCCCATGGTGGGGCTTGAGCAAAAAATACCAGAATCCCCCCTCAATAAGACAGGGTTGGAGACAAATACTGAAGGCATGAATAACTCAAGGAGGGCTTTTCATAAGTACCTTTACACAGACACAACCATCTCGATGAAAAAGTGAAGAGAGAAAGAGTAAAAAATACCACACTTCTATAAAGTAAACCAACAATGCATGAAAATATAGAAAGTAAAAAAGTAAGGTAATATAAGATGAAAACTAAAGGGGAATAATATAAATCCAACCATAAATGTGTCCCATCTTGATAGAATATTGGAATAGTAAATAGCTGAAAGAGAGCCCAGCTCTTGAATCCCAAGGTACGAATAACATATGCGGTCCAAGCACTTTGTATCCCTATGTTCATTTATAGTCACAGTCGACCATTCCTTCATCTTCATAAGACATCATACATGTAGGAAAATCCCATTTAGGTGTCATTATATATATTTCAAGTAGGATTCCCCAAACGATGGAGGGGGGAGAAGTAAAAGATAGAATATAAGATGAACATTGTACATAGAAAATGGAATATTGAAAGAGTATTACTCTACCCAAAACAACTGTGAAAGTAAGATCAACCAAAAAAAGGGGATAAACATGATGGTTAGATGAACTAACCATCAAGTATTTTCCACCAATAGAAAGAGAGTAGACTCATCCAACCACGAGAATATAAATGCGATAATCTTATTGCATACCCCACCCATCTTCACCTCAATAGGAAGGAGAGTATCCAAATACAAAGTGTGGATATAGACAAATGGAATTGATATATAATAATTCAATGAAGCCTAAACCAAGAGAGTATAGGGATCTCTGTATTACAGCTCATCCCAAGAATAATAGTGCCCAATAGTTCCAAAAGTCCACCAACGATTCTCAACAACTCTCATGTTTTCCCTAAACACACATGTATAAAGAACTCATACACGTCACAATGAAACTATCCACATTTTTTGGCACTAAATCTCCCACCAGGTTTTAGTTACATCACTAAAATGTGTCTTATTGGGGAATTTGTACTCATGAGTACAAATACACTTCAAGCCACATCATGTCACTATGTCTCACAGTCGAGGAGAAACAATTTCTAGATAGAGGATCCATGACCTAACCTGATAAGAGAGTTCCAATATGATGGTAGAGGACTTACACTCATCTTGGATGAAGGGTTAGACTCTAGGTCATCATGGACCCATGCCCAACCTCGCAGGATGGTTCTAGTCAGAAAATTATGGACATGTGCCCAACCGACTCGAGGTTTCCATTGGGAAATATGATGACTCATTCCCAGCTTGACTGAAGGCTTCCACTCTGGGTTTTGGTAGAGGACCCATGCCCAGTCCAACTGGATGGATCAATTCTAGAGTTGACCTCTGGTCGTCCTCTATTACCATAGTCATCTTCAAGCATCGGCTCAGAAGTTATCATGCCTATGGAATTTGACATCATATCATGAATTCCACAACCAAGGGAACTATTGTGTTTTATGCAGAAAAATCATAGGACATGATACCACCACACAAAATAATAGTTCAAAAAAAGGATATACAAATGTTCTATGTTTTATCAGAAGTGATCCAGGGGTACACGGAGTGTAAGAGGTCCCACATGGTATGTGATCCTGGTTCATTATCTAGTCATGTCCTCAGCTGACACACAGCTCCATCATATGTATTAGTACACACCATGTAGGTGGAATACACATCTTGTACAAGATAACTAGAACTAGGCTCATTTTTTTCTCGATGTGTCTATGTACCAACCCTTTTGTCTGTGTACATGGGTATAAGACAAGCAGATCCACACGGGGTGTCGCTCGTGTGATCTAATGATTTCATTTATTCAACACATGGCGTGTGCCTGGTAGTGTGATATATCAAATGTATTTCACATATGGGTAGGTTTTACATGGCATGGTGTATATATATGTGTTGTAATATCCTTATAGGCATGGAAAACCCTAACAGTCACCATAGAAGGGTTACACATTGTGTGTTCATCCCACTGGACGACATGTAATTGGGTTTTATCCAAAATCATCAGATATGGTATTTTATCCTCGATTTGTGGCTTTAATCTTCATATCTAGAATTATGGATCTAGATTGAAATCATGATTTTGGGGAGCCACTCATCGAGAATCACCTTCATTCATTGTTCGAGAGTTTCAATTCTTATTCTTCACACCTATGTACCTCCGAAGATTTATTTTTTGCTCTTAAATTAATAAATCTGTCATCATAACCTTACACAAATTTCAAATATATTTTTAGATATTCAATCCAATCTCATTTTGTAGATCCATTAGAATCCAGGGGTTCGATCGATCTTAGTAACTCCCAAAAACGTTGAACTAGGGCCATGGGGGTCCCACTATTGAAAAAAACAAAGCACATTTGGGATAAAAGAGACACAATGCATGTCAATTGATAGATTCCAAGTGTTCTTGGTCAATCAATCAAGACTAGGAATTTTGTATTACAAAAAGTGGACTAATCTTAGATTTCAGAACATAGGAAAATGAAAACGATGCAATAGAATGAATATTTAACAATGAAGAAAAATATAATCAATAAATTTAATCAAAGGCTTGAAAAACATCAATTTATGAGTCAAACCATAATTATGGATCGATCTATAATAAATAATGCATCCAAAAATGATTGAATGAAGTCATATACAATGGTTTTATCCTCATCTGATCTGATCAAGAGTTTTTTTCATTCATAGAGAATTGTCAATGGAAGGAATGAAAGAGATCTCACAGGTGATTTTAGGATTATGAGGCTATCCCTAAAAACGTTTCCATGACTATACATTTGTAACAAATTATTTTAGTTTAATCAATTAGATTAATTAAATCAATTAATTAATTAAATCCACTTAATGTACCTCCAATGATAATGGGTTCCAAAGGCCCTGTGCTGACCCATTTTATGTTGAGCCTATGGTAAAAACCACATTCCAGACACCATCGTGGTCTCAAATTTCTGATCTGAGAAAATGTTCATTAGTTATTCCATTTTGTTTAAGAATTTGTATGCAAGAATTATAAAATATATTTAATATTTTTATAAAATTAATAATGTGAACACTGGTCCTCGAAACATCATGTCGTATCAGTGCGAAGCTCTAGAAATATATATAAATATATTTCAAAGTCTTAAAATGAAAAAACTAAGTATCTTCATTAGTCCTTCCTTTATGATTATTATATCTGAAAGGAAAAAATATGCAATAAACTTGGGGTTCTGAGCTCACACTTGGACCACTCACTCTCTGGAACACTACTTAACATTTCTTTTCTTTCACAGGATTCAATCCAAAGGGGTTGTCTATCCACATAGATTTTGCTCCTACTGGTCCTCGATTTCCACCAGGTACTCTATAAAGGTGGCTCCATCATTGATGTACAAATCACCCCAGTTGATGATTGGTATGGGTCATACATGTATCTTCTCATATGTGAGACATAGAAGATGTCAGGTACCTTCTCTAGAAGTTGGGGTAGGGCGAGGTGGTAGAAAACCTCTCCAACCCTCTGCACGATCTTGAAGAACCTGATGAACCTTGGGGAAAAATTTTCTCCCTAGAGAAACCTATACAATTCACATCATTGAGAGAATATTAGAAAGATGTATTCTCCTTGCATAAAATCCAATGTCCTAAAAAAGATATCTCTATAAGATGTATGTCTACTCTGGGTCATCATCATAAGTTCATGGATGACATGGACTTTATCTGTCATCACTTACAAAAACTCTTAGACAACAATATATGACTCTGCAATCTCAATCTCCAGCCCAAAGGAAAACTGTAGGGTCTCCCATATAGGGCCTCAAAAAAATTTCTATCAATTTTTGAGAGGTAGATATTGTTGTATGCAAACTTTACCATGAGTAGGTGATCCTAAAATCTTGGAATGATGTCTAACACGCACACCCTCAGCATATCCTGTAGAACTCGGATAGTACACTTGGTCTGCCAATCGGTACATGGGTGATAGGCTATACTCATCTAAAATTGGGTCCTGAATTAATCATACATTCCCCTCCATAATCATGACATGAACTATTTTTCACTGTGGGAGACTATCATCAAGGGAACCCCAGGAAGGAGAATGATATCTCGTATGTACAAATTCCATAAACTCTGAACTGAACTATGTTACAGGATAGTAAGGAAGTGTGATGAATTTGTGATTCAATCAACAATAACCCAAATTGAATCATGGATCTTCACCATGCACAGAATCCATATATGAAGGACCATAGATATTCCATCCAATTTACACTACAGGATCACATGGGGATGTAATAAATCTATCCCATCATTGTGATCTTCTTTCACATATTGACATGTGAGGCATTACGAGATGAACTCAGCTATTATTCGTCTCATTCCAGAATTCCAAAAACTAAAGTGAAGGTCTGTTTAAATCTTCCACATATTATTATATAAAACTAGGGGTGAAGTGTGGAACACTCACAAAACATTCTCCAACCATGTGACCGGAACCATGGTTCTCCCCTGGTACAGGATGTTGTGATACCCTCTTTCAGAATATCTATCTGGATATTTTCTTCTGGATATATAATCATATAATACCTTGAAGTCCATGTCTCATTTCTGGGACTCTCTCACACTCTTAATAATCAAAGGCTTCAACATCATGAACTAAATTATAATTTCACCCTCCTACTCTACTAAGATCAGCTACTGAGAAGCTAACTTCTCTAAGGCTTCCTACACTAAGTGAGTCTGACACATCCTACAAATGAAATCTTCTATATAATTTCCCATTATTAGACTATATATAATCTCAATGTCGTATCCTTGATGGAATTCCAACATACATTATTATCTCAGGTTCAGGTCTCTCTTTGTGATGATGTACCTGATACTCTGGTGGTCTGAGTAAACCACTAAGTGTTCCCAAAAAAGGTAGTGCCTTTACATTTTTAGGGTGAATATTACGAAAAAAACTCTAGTTCATGGGTCACATAGATCTATTCATGGGGTCTCAACAACCTCTTTAACAACATGATTTTTTAAAAGTAAACACTATGTTCGATAGAATACATGGCTGGCCACATTTATCTTAAGTGAACAACTTAATATTTTTATGATAGTTATCAAATAGCCAATATAATGGTGGGAATGAAATATTTTAACAAAATTATGATAATATGGTTTACACATGTTTATATAATGATTCATTAGTTACCAAATTAATTATGAAATTGAAAGAACCAATTGAATATATTGGACGTGTTTTTATGAAAAACTATTTAAATACAAATAAGTGAGTTTATAAAATAATAAAATCACTCTTGATGGATTTTATTATTTAAATATATATATATATAATATATTTAAATTATCATTTAAAATTAATCTTATTTCTTTTCTATACATGAAATAAGTATAATTTAATTTTTTCAGATAAAAGAAGTATTTCACAAAAAATGCAGTTTTGGTGCCTTTTGATGGAAAAAAATTAAAATATAGTTTTTGACACTTTTATATGTTATATTAAACTATGTAAACTTCCTCTTTTTAATTAGTACATCAAAATTTAGTTTGCATAAGTTTTTGGTATATTTTAGATAACCTTCATATTTTAATGAATAGTTAAAATATTACATTTTAATTTAAAACTGCATTTTCATCTAATTTATTTATATAGTTAGTTTATATTTTTACATGGTTATATTTTATAATTAGGGTAAATTTTTTATCATTAATTCTATTTTTGGTCATTATAAGTAGTTAAACAACAAAATGACACATAAACGCATGTCAATCTTTTGATAGTTTTTACTTTTAAAAACTTGTTTTCTCGTTTTGACAATAAGGATTAATTTTAAATTAATTACTGGAAATTCTAGGTTTTAAAATTTTCTAAATGTATTCCATATAGGTAATAAGTGGTTCCAAATTATGTATATATTCTTTTTATGTTTTTTATTTTATGAGTTGTCACTTACGTATCTTTTATTTGCGACGGTTAAAGGTAAATCAGGTGGTAATAAATAATATTATAAGGATACTTAAATTACCCAAAAACCATCCAAAATATTATTGGATGACAAAATGTCTACTATTAAGACCTAAGAATATTAATTGACTCCTTTAATGAACCTTTTTCCATGAATGTGATATAAATATTATTAAAATAAAATAAAGTGACAACATGCCCCCCTTTTATTTCTTATAAGTATAATAATATTAATATAGGAATAAATATGATACAAGTTCAGTAAAATACATTTTCTAGAAATATAATAAAATTATATACATCATGTAATTTTTTTATTATTTTTAGAGATTAAATATTTTCCGTAAATTTGGATAGAACATTGACATACTAATTATTTTATTAAGACAAATATCATATAAATGATATTAAAAAAATTTAAATAAATATAATTCCAATTATTTATAGAAATAAATGAAATTTATTAATTAATATGGCCTATTTTATGTCTATTAAATATTTTTGTTCTAAATTATCTCAATTTTTTGATTTTAAATAGATTCCTTGAAATGAATAGCGTCAAAATTGATACAATTGAAATTTTAAAAAAAATATTAAATAATTTAAAAATCAGAAAAATATTTAAAAATCATAAAGTTGATATGATAAGGTCTAAAATTCCCTTATGTGGTCATTTATGAAAAAATTTACCCATATAAGTAAAATTTATCTTCTTTTATATTTAAAATGTTCTTACCACAATGAAAATTAATAGAGAATAATTAAGTCTAAAAGGAAATGATAAGGTTTAAAATGAAATCAAAACATGAATAAATATTATTGTTTGAAAGGATTGTGAAATATACTCATCATATCATCTATATAACTCAATTTGGAGTCATTTATATTTAAAAAATAATTTTTAAAAATTTAACATTTTAAGACTTTCTAAGGGTTCCCCTCCAATCTCTTATAAAAAGTTACCCACTCTTCACTATTACTCGCACAAAAAACCTTTTTTAATACAAAATATACCCAAAACACTTCCTATAAACCCTTATATTATTATTGGGGAATCATTATAGGAATAACTTCATCTTTAGAGTTTTTTAAATGTTCTTCATAGGTGATCAACTGAAGAAGAGGTATCATTTTCATTAAATATTTCTATTTTATTACTTTTTCCACTTTCTTAAAATATTATTCTTCTGGGTTGAAGTAATAACTAATGTATCCGAAATATGATGAAATTTTATTATATTAATATTATCACCCAAATCCATCTCCACTTATATTAAATTGTAAAGAAATTAGTAATTCGTGTGTACGTGTGAACTATCACCTCCACGAACTGATCTAATTCATTTTCTATAAACATATCTCAATACTATTTATACTAATGAAAATAATGTTCATCTGAGATATTCATGACATAATATTCATTATAATATGATAATATATCCATTGTTTTCTTACTTCTATGCGCATAAAAATTATACAGTCATTTTTGCGTACAAGTGATGTATCACCTCCACGAAGCAATATGACTCGTTTTTATTCATTATAGTACTAGTATGATATATATGAGAATATTTAATTAATTAATATTATACTAATGATGTTATTATAATTATTTAAATATTAAATAATACATAACTTCATTCCATAACCATGAATGAAAAGCGGAAAATGTTACCCATGCACACATATAACATAGAGTCTCCATGAATATAACGTGTTCATTTTTCATTACCACACTCCACTATGACATTTTATGGTATCATTTAGGTTTAAAAACGATAATAATGTCATTAATAGTTTTCTAGATAATAATTAGTTATGTCCACAAGGACTTGTTACATCAATCCATGTTCATTTTTGACTCAAGTACAGAATATCGACAAAACATCCGTTATGAACATAAATAAATATATAATTTTTATAATGTGGTAAAAAGTAATATAAAATAAATAATAAACTTCAAAAATTATATCAATCATGTATAGATTAATCTATTTTTATTATTCAATAATATAAATAATGTACGTGATGAGTCAGACTCACTGTAAGGGACTTCATCTCAATATCCTTTCATTGAGGAATATTTGGATGTTATACACCACTTTATTTTATTCAATGTATAATTAACACCTTCGAAATTTAATTTCATTCAATTGTTTTGAAAAGGATTATTTTTCAACGAAGCGTTATACTAAATGGAAAAATTATTTTTTTAACATATGCGATGATAATGACTTTTCAATCACTGTGACAATTATATGATATTTGGATTCTTATAAAAAAAAATTAAAAGAAAAATAAATGTCATATTCTCATTTTAGGTATTTTGGTAATGAAAATGGATTTAATAATTACTTGATTATATCAATATCCTGAAATGATTGTTTTATTGGAAATGAAATTTTATGTGTGAAATGTTTATAATTACAATATTCTATGTGTTCTGATTATATAATTGTACTTAGACATTTTACGGTTGGTTAAACAATAAACCAAAGATGTTTGGTTTTGTGATAAAAAAATACAGGTGGTTCTGTGATAAACCAAGGACATGTGGTTACCTAATAATCTCAAATGCATTGGGTAAGGAAGTTAGTCATATGGCTATCCCATTTAGTGATTTGTGTTGAAGTCTACCTTATGGTTACTCAATTTATGTATGGTCATTTCCCAAGATTACTTTATATGTTATATGAAATTTATATGAGTTTGAAGGTAATATATTGATTATAAAAATGGTATGCAGTGAGATTATTTTATGTGATGTGTATTGACTACTTAATAAAGGTGACAAGTATTAAATTATGGTAAAGTATATATGGTTTACATGTTTCTATAAGACTAATAGTTTTCCTTCTCTGGGTACCCCTTACTATGTTTTTTATGCTCAACCCTTTTTTTGAAAAAAAAATTAAAAGATTTAAATAAGAATAGAGTCATGGATGGGATAAAAGAAAACTTATGATATTAAAACAAGAAACAGAACCCTATTTCTTTTTAGTTTTTTTATGAAAAAATAGAAAATGAGAAGATGTGTCTAGTTTGTATTAGATGAGTTTTTTTATTTTATTTATTGACTCAATATATAAATATCTATCTTGAAAATATCCTCAATGTGAAAAAAGTAAAATTAATGACTTAATTCAAGTTTATGTAATGTTTTAGGTTGGGTCCTTATAGTTGGTATTAAAGGATGGTTTAGAAAAATTTAGAGGTCATGGGGATATTTAATCATGGGTATCAAGTTATATATTACCACAATGGTTAGAATAATATAAAGAGTTTTTGTTATTTTGGATAAATAGAATGAGTTTGAGATAACACGAATAAGTATATCTTAGTTTTTATCTTCGCCATAATATTATATATGGTGATTTTATTGATATACTCACACTAACCTATTTGTTTCTAATAAATAACTAGTTCTAGTAGGCACCAATGTAACAATGGATATGATGGAAAATGTGGTGGTTTTATGAAGAATAAACCAAAATAATTGGGGGTTGAAATGAGAACTCTCTTTGTTATTATAAACCAACTATTAGAAGACATGATTAACTACTAGAACCTTCGTGAGTTTTCTAATGCATCATATATGAGATAAATGAATCCCTGTGGATGTTAAGCTAATGATCATATAGGGTATCATATTCATCAATATATATTTCATATATGTGGAAATAAATACCTAGGAAATTGTTTTAAAGGGATGATAAGGTGGTATTGATTTTGTAATAATGATCATAAAGGAATAACCTTCCAAGGAAAAAGGAAGCACTTAGTTGACTTCCGGAAAGGTAATGAAGTTATTTCTGAGTTATAAATTGAATGTCATAAATTTGGGGAGTATGGTCAATATAAAAATAGATTCCCTGTGATATAGGTTCATGTATGGGATTTCCAAGGCCATTCAAATATATGTTTAGAAATACCTAATTCTATTCTAATTAATGATTAGGAAACTGAAAATAACATATGAAAGGTATGGATTTTTTCTTGACTCATGTTTTTAAATTATTGAATCTTATGACATGATTGTTGTTTTTGTTTTTAGGAAATATGGATTAAGGAATATGATATAAAATTTCGGTTAAGGGATCATGACAAATGATAAATGACAAAGAATTATGAATATAAGGGATTCAAGAGTTATATAAGATCTATGGTTGACATAATGTTTGAAAGTATTAATTATATTTTGATGATGGGATTAATTTGAAATAATTTTTATAGAATGTGTAACCCTATGGTTTGTTTCCTTAAAATTTTATTCTAGTAAGAATTAGCTTTTCTTGTGTAGACATAATTATAATAGTACGAATAACATTTAGAGTGCAAGGGATCGTTGATTTTGATGTAATTAAGAGTTATAAAATTTGGGAATTCAAACTAAAAGGCATGAGATAAACTTTATTGTTAGAACATGTGATAGTTATTTTTGAGTATTTTATCTCTATTTTGGAACATTATAAATGTTAGAATAATTATGTAGTTTTTGATGAAGGACAACCTGCTGGAAGGTTGACAACACGTCACGTCAGACATGGCTATAGGAATCGATCCCAAAACCGATGGCCGAAAAGGATTTGTCACCTACCACTAGCCTACACGATATCTCTAGTTAGTATAACATTATCCATTTATTTAAATGAGTTTATGGAATAAGAATAATTTGATTTTTGTAAATTATGTTTTTTCAAATGGATATCCTTGGTATTGGAAAATTATTTGGGGATTAAGTGATAAATGTTATTTTGGAAGATGCTAACTACTATGGGAACCCTATATACTTAAGGAAAATTGAATACTATGGTATTCTATTTGTGGATTAGTGATTTAATTTTATTTCGGAAGAATCTATGTTTTTATTATGGACTTATCAAGATTCGGGATATTTATGAAAATGATCAACCTATCTTGGAGAAAAAGTGATTTTGGAAATTAAATTTTTGGTAAGAAACAATATGAGTGGTTGGCGTATTTTGATGTTAAATTTTAGATCTTATTTGGAAATATTATTTGATTAAAAACTTATGATTTTTGGTATTTAATCTTTGTTATAATATTGTCGAGTAATTTTATATATAGTTATTATTTGAATGGACTATGTTATAAATTTGGTATTACAAGAGAATTTTGGAGATTAAATGTAGTTTTTCATAATGAAATGGTTTATTACTTTTGGAGAATTGTTTTATCTTATCCAATCTATATTGGTATTTGTTAATATTTCTATATATATGAAATGGATAGTTAATATTATATATATTATATGATTCTATAGTTGTTGATTCCACTTAAAGACTCATTATTTCCATAAAAAGATGATTTTATGGTGGAAATTTACTAAATGATGAAACTCTACTTTCTAAATAAGTATAATTCCTTACGATCTAATTCTAGGTAGTAATATATTTCCAAAACACTATTAAAAGGATCATGAAACAAAATTAATTTTTTTTAATTTTCTTACATCAAAATAAAGTATTGTTTCAGTATGAATACATGTTTCAAGTGACCCCTCCCACACAACTCCCTTTATATCTCCCACATGGAGCTCTCCAGACACTCTATGGATACAATGATATCTCTTGACATAGATGATACAACAATCTATCTTGACTCGGTCTGATGATGTTTCTTGAAACTCTCATAGCGCTCCTTAAATAGGCATGGTGGGAGGTGTATAGTTTGACACAACACTCCCACCAATACCCCCACCTACAATGGACTTATCCCTTATCTTCTACCAACCATGGTGGGCAGAGTTGGTGAACCGGCCTCCAACCATAGTATCTATAAAAAGCTCTCCAACAAAAAATTCCTAAATACATAGAGAATAACCCCACGGTGCAATGTTCATTCAATGTTGTGGAGGCACTGATTTCTCCAAAGAGACCAAATTGAGTAAATAATTAGAATATAGGACCCCATGGTGAAAATGTGTGCTATAAACTAGAGATGGTAAATTTTTTAATGACCCTGAATTCCTTGCCCTAGGATTCTATGGCAAAGCCTTCCTACTACGGAGTGGAGAACATGGCCCTAAAATTCCAATTTCAACACTTCCTAAGGTCTCACATTGTGGTATTCATACAACAACATGGAGGTGCTATATTTTTTATATATACCAAAATTGATATTTATACTTATATATGGGATTTTAATGTATCCCTGACATTTTTATAGGAAGTTTCCATTATAAAAACAATATGGCTTGTTCAGATGGTCCATACTAGTAGAATTATTCTATAAAAATTCTATTATTTGGATGGACTGGATACTGAAAGGGAAAAAAAGTTCAATCATACTAGGGTATTATGGTTCTCATGAAACAATAGATACTAGAGAAAAAAATAAAGAGAATAAAATCAAGAATGAGTTCAAAAGATAATCAATCTTGGGTTAGCTTCCAGTCAACACTTTATTTAGAGTTAAGGGCTTGACGTACCGGAATTCTAGTTATTAAAATTCCAAGGAAAAGTATTTCTAGCATTATCATGGTCATGATTAACATTAAGATTATATTAATTATCTTGTAATGATGGCCCCTTTTCTAGGGAATTTCTATTTCTCTATGAGGAAAAATAACTAATGACTATGAATAGTCTAGACCATCTTGCCTTTAACTTTAATAGAACATGATTCAAATATTAGTGAAACTACCACAATTTATCACCTGATTAAAGATCATCCCTTCCAATCATTTTCTTCATTCACCATTTGTCTTCTCTTTGTAAATTCTAGAAATAACATAATCTTATCTTTGAAATCTCATACAGTTCATCTTGCTTTAATAGCCTCTTTCTTCCTACAACATTTTTATTCCATTTCACAAGAATGATTTCTCAAAAAGAGAGATGATAATGTTAAAATGGAATATGATAGGATTTACCATAGACTAAATGGAATTGAGACATTCTTAATGGTTTATTGACTACTATTTTATTGGCCCATAAGGAATTATCATGTTTCATCCACAGATCAATTCAATTAGTATTGATCCCCTACTACACATATTTCCTTTAAATGCTCGCAAAATGACATTTAAATGTGATAAAATTGATATATTAATCAATTTTATGATAATGGGGTCCCATTTATCAGTCTTAAAAAATGTTTATAAAGGCCTCTTTTATCAGCTCTATGATTAGGGCTGATAATGGGATCCTTTTTCTATGCTTCTTTAGCACCGATAAAGGGCTCCCCACCTGTAATATTGTTGTTTATATAAGAGAACACCCAACCAAACATACATCCCAAACACAGCACACCATGAAATAAATCTACTATATACATTTAACTGACATCATGAATAAAAAACTATCAACCCATGGTATATACAAAAATAAACACCTTTATTTACATTTAAAACAAAATGTTTTATATATTTACTTTTACAATTGTCCATGAGACTCAAAAAAATTCATATTTCATCTTTTCATTCTAATGATCCCCTATAACAAATCTCCTCCCATGGTATCAATTTCCAAACAAATCATCTCAAACCAAGAAAAATATTACACCAATATAGGAAAATAAATGTTATGTTAGTAATACTATAAAGAAATAATATAATCATTAATATGAAAGAATATGTTAATAAAATTCAATATTTTATAAATATGATACATTTCGAGTTATATCAATCACACTGTATGTCTTATTGAGATTGGATTGAAACCTACATGTTATAAACGAGTTCTAGATAGATTTCCTAAAATATAAAACAATCAGAATGTTTTTGCTCGGTTTTTGGGAATGTAACTTGTTATTTTATTAAATTAATGTCAATTATAAATAATGACACACTTGGTGTTATACTGACCACACCGTACATCGTATTGAGGTGTGTGTGGTTCCTACCTAACACATATTATAGATGGATTGTTTTCATAAAGTATCAAAACCATCCAAATATGTTTTCTTGGTTTTCAGTTTGTCAATTTTTGTTTTGTACTAAAATGTCATTTTAAACTAGAAACACACATTTTGAGTCATACAAGTTGCATCATGCATCAGTTCTAAGTGATAATTTTTCATACATGTTATTAATTACTTATGAGTCGTTGTACTAAATTATCTATACAATTGGAGCGTGTTTTCTTTTTTTTTTTCAGTGTGTGAAACATTTTTAACTAAAATTTAAATTTTAAACTCATAATAGACACTTATGGTAATATTGGTCACACCGTGCATCCTATTGAGGTGAATATGATCCCTAAACCTCAAAAATGGCTCATGGATTATTTTATAAAAGTATTAAAACAAAACAAATGTGTTTAATATTATTTTAGTAGGTCACTATTTTTACTAAGATTAATGTCAATTTAAAAAAATACACTTTTAGTTGTATCAGCCACACCATGCATCATATTGATGTTAAAAAAATTCTTACAAATCAAAAAGGGTTAATATATTATTTTCCTAAGATATAATAAAATTATGAATGTGTTTTCTTGGTTTTCAGTATGCCACCTTTTGTTTTTCCATAAATTAATGTCATTTGTAAATAAAAATAAACACATTTAGTGATACTGGTCACACCCTATGTCCTATTAATGTAAGATTCACTCCTACCGGTCACAAATTAATGAAAGATCATTTTACTTAAGTATAATAATAATAATAAACCATTTTTTTGGTTTTTAGCATGTCACATTTTGTTTTCACTTAAATTAATGTCAATTTTAAATAAAAAGGGATACATTGAGTTGTACAGGCTGCACCGTGCATAGTATTGAAGTGAGGATAGTCCCAAAATGTCAAAAATGAATAATAAATTTTTTTCATAAAATATAAAAATAATACGAATGTGTTTTCTCAGTTTTAACTAGGTCACTTTTTATTTGTACTTATATTTTTACCAATTATATATAAATAGAGACACTTTGAGTGATACCGGGAACACCGTACATCAGATTGAGGTAAGGATGATTCCTAAACCTCAAAAATGACTCATGTATCATTTTTTATTATGTATCAAAACAACTCGAATGTGTTTTCCCAGTTTTCAGTATGTCACATGTTGTTTTTAATTGAATTAATGTCAATTTAAAATAAAATGAGACACTTTGAGATATAATGGACACAAAATGCATTGTATTGAGGTGAGGATAATCCCTTCACATCACAAACAACTAATATATCATTTTACTCAAATATCAAAAATATCGGAATGCATTTTCTTGGTTTTCAATATGTCAGTTGTTTCTTTTACTAAAAATAAATTCAATTTTAAATAAAAAGATACACTTTGAGAGATAACAGTAACACTATGTGTCGAATTGAGGTTATATTGACTCCTACACATAAAAAATGACTCATGGACCATTTTTTAAAGAGTCTAACTAATTTGAATCCAGTTTCATGGGTTTAAGTATGTCACCTGTTGTTTTTAACATAAATTAAAATCATTTTTAAAAAAAAGAGACACTTTGAGTTTTACGGGCCACACAATACATTTTATTTAGGTATATGTGATCCCTATATGTCACTCATTACAAATATTTTATTTTTCTAAAATATAAAAATAATCCGAATGTGATTTCTTGGTTCTCAGTATGTTAGTTATTGTTTTTATTTAAATTAATGCCAATTTTAAATTAAAGTAGATAGATTAAGATATACCGGGTACACTATGTGTCATATTGAGGTGAGATGGATTCCTAAATTTCAATATTTTCTCATGAATTATTTTCCTAAAGTATCAGAACAATACAATAATGATTAATAAATCATTTTTCTAAAATATCAAAATAATTTGCCTTCATTTTCTCGGTTTGGAGTATGTCACTTGTTTTTATAAGTAAATAATAACAATTTTACATTAAAAGAGACACCTTAAGTGATACATATCAGATCCTATGTTGGATTGAGGTGACATTGAATCCTACACGTCAAAAATGAATTGTGGATTGGTTTCCCTAGGTATCAAATAATCCAAATTTGTTTTTTGGATCTATGTATTTCACTTGTTTTTTTAACTTTAATTAAAGTCAATTTTAAATAAAAAGATACACTTTGATTTGTACCAGACACATTGTGTGTCTTATTGGGGTGAGAATTATTCCTACACATCAAATATTCCTTATAGATCATTTTTCTAGAGTATCAAAACAATCTGAATATGTTTTCTCAATTTTCAGTATGTCAGTTCTGTTTTTTACTAAAATGTTATTTAAAACTAGAAACACCCATTTTGAGTCATAACCAATGGATATGAAACATAATAACTGTTGATCATAGATGTTGAATAAGTGTAAAAAATGGAGATCACAATGATCGTATAAGGATAACATGAACACAAAGACGTTATAAGGTGATATTAGCATTAGAAATTCATACCCTGCATATGAAACTCATATATTCATGCTATTTGTTTACATTATTTCATCAGGTATGATGCCTATTCATCTCTGAGCATATCTATATCGTCTTGTGAATATGAATTTTTTCAGTAATCATGGTGGAACTGGAAAAATATTAATAGACAATGGACTGGTAAATATTTTAAATTTAATAGTAATTATTTTCGAAAATACCTCTTCAAGAATGCTAGTTTTTTCATGGAATACAATCTAATTCATAAATTGAAAAACTTAATTATAGTAATATATTCCATTTTATTATTTCAATATCTATAGATACATTGTGGAAAATAATTAAGTTGTTTTGAGATGTTTTTGGATAGTGAAATCTTACTATATATACCCTAGTACTGATCCTATAATAGTAATTTTATTCGTCCTTATCCTTATCTCGTGGCCTCATTCCTTTTTCAGATGATAGTGTTTCACCACCATATCATAAAATAATCCTAATTAAAATATAAAATAAATTATTTAACATGATTTTATGTTCTAATATGTTAGATGTATTGTATTAAAAATTGAAAAACTTCATCATGTGTGGATAGTTTGTTGGATTTCCATGCATTGAATCCAAGAAATAAAGCTTTCGAGTAACCAAATTTATCACAAAGAGCATGCAATTATGTATAAAAACACAAAAAAAATATGTAATGAAAAATATGAAAATATATTTGATGTTATTAAATTCTAGAGTCTTACCCCTACATCATTTATATTAAATAGAGTTAGTAATCTGGAATGTTTCTTTCAAATTATTTGATCAGACTTGCCACTATTTCATCCTTTTTGATGGTATCTATTTCTTTTTCTCTTATAGAGGTGATGTGAGGACTAACAAGTCTGAATTTTTTAATGGGAAAACTCCTTTAATTATTTTTCATACATACTCTTACTAGAAATATGAAATGTATTTAGTCATAATTCACATAATATATCATCTTTTGGTAAATGAAATCATGTGAACATACCTCATTTATATATTTATAATTGAGTTTCCTAGAAAGTCATAATCTAGGAATTCAGTTTCATTCTCAACACCAATGAAGTGACTATATTTCTATATGTACATTCAAAATCAACTATGTGATTCTGACTATATTTTCACCTTGTATCCACATGAGCCTTGAATGCTTGTAAATGTGGATATAGAATGGTTGGGGGTGATTGTTCTTTCAATATATATTTTGGATCGATTGTTTGATCCTTTAGATAGTTTTGAGATTGTCATTAATTTCATCCCCTTATCTTTGTCTGTCTATAATAACATTCATTTCCTTATAACATTTTCTTTAATTATTAAAGGTTTAGCTTCAAATGTAAATTTGAAATGAATACCTCCTTATCACCATGGGTTTTACAAGATTGAATGGCCAAGTGCTGAATGGTCCAGTTACAATTTGACCATATTAATATCATCCTCTTGAATTTGAACAAGTATCTCTTTGCTAGGATCATGGGATACGGTGATTGACACTCGTACATGACCTATTGGAAGAGGTTTGTTGTGTAGCATGTTGTTTTGAATATTGAACACCATATCCCATGGCACTAGGTGATGACAGGTTGTTACTGGATATATATCACAATCATTAACACCCTATAGATAGTAGTACATGAAAGTAAATTGTATCTTTTTTTTTTCAAATTTCAAAGAAACATATATTAGATCATTTATTACATCTAATAAGACATCTCTTTGAGATGAATGGCTAGCCTTATGGCTGGAGGGGGATGGGGTGGGATCTCTACACAGTGGTTGTTCATGATTTTCTTCTTGTCTTTTCATATCCCTCATTAATGTTTCAATCATCTCCCTAATCCATTAGAATTTTCCTTCAAGGGTAGATATTATTTCATTCATATTTATTATTAATTCAGTTTGATCATCCTCTTGTTTTTTTCTCAAAATTTTTTCAGGGTATCACCCCAAAACTAGAACCTATGACGCGGACATACTATTTCGACTGGTTGAAGGCCATCGACAGTATGTGTTCATCATGAATAGGTTTTTCTAATTCCTATAAATAGTTCAGATATAAAACATTGAAAATAAGTGATCATTATTACCTAATATAGATTAGAAGAAATTTTTTTATTATGTAATACTTACACATGATTCCAACAATTTTTGTGTGTTCTAATCTATTAGTATCCCATATTTATTTACATGTTCCTCCTTCCATAACTCATGGTGTGGGATGGAAGTTGCATTGGATTTCAAGTCATTAATATGCATATAAAAAGAAGAACATAATTATGATGTGGTTTCATGTCACATAAAATTATTACACTCGAATTAAAATATGTACCTTTTTCGAGTGAAGTCTACCCCATCCATGCTTTTCGGTAGGGGTACGCCGGTTTTTCTTCTCATTCCTTATTTACATAACTCAATTTGTACTTCATAAATAAAAAATTTTCAATCAAATTGATGAATACAAGAATCATTGAACAATGTATTAATGGACATAATTTACCGGAAAAGGTGCATCCTCACGAAGTCTAGTAAACGCATCCAAAACTTCTTGGGTTATATGGTGTGCATAGATAACTGGTGGGTGCAGGTTTATTTTCCATTCAACATATTTAAGATAATGTCTTATTAGGATTTTGTGAAATCCTCTATGAATCCTTCCAGAAATTATTAATACATAATTCTTATGGGATTCTCCTAATATATATGCACACTACAATGGATGAATTAATTTTAAGTCCAAGTTTCGGTATTTTATTTTTTAGTGAAATAAAAAAAATGATATCATAAGGTTGTTTTGATCTCCCCCCACATCAGTATATTCATCTCAGGAATAACATGGTTCCATGAAATTACATCAATAGGAACACATTGCTGAGTGAAAATTCCAATATAATTGTTGAACATGGCCTTGTTTTGGTTAACATGCAAACCCCTTTTATTCCACACCACCTCAAATTTTATGACATTGAAATTCACCTTAATTATTTTTTCTAACACCGTCAATCCACGGCGCTCTTATTTTTTCAAGGACAACAGTCCATCAACGCCTACCATTTCCCCAAAATCATCATCATCCCAATGTTCATATATAGAGGTAGCATCAGAATGTGTAGATGGTTATTGCAACTCTGCAATGATAGAAAAAACTGGTTTAGTAACCTATTATTCCTCTTGATTGGGAGAACCAGCACATCCAGAAGGTCGTTCTTCTGTACTGTGAGTAGTAGAAGGTTGATAGACCTACTATTCCTTGGTATTGGGAGATTCATCATGTGTAGAATTCATTATCTATAGAAGTGTTTTAGAATTGAATCTAGAGTTCAAAAATGCAGCAAAAAATAGATTATAACATGAGGTAACAGATTGTATATTACAAAAAAGATGTAATGTAATTATTGAACCCTCTTTTTCTTTTTTAAAGGTTGAATGGATTTGACCCCTCTATCGAGGATCCAAATCCCTACATTATAGTCTCCTATGAAATACCAACTTCCATCTACATTGGTACAACAATGAAATTATTGCGATATACCAATTAAAGGGTCATCCTAGGCTGAATTTTCATCCGACGCTTAAGTGGTTTTGGTTGATAACAGAACAATTGACCACTTTGGTATTGTGGTATATATAATATAAAATACTTGTACTAGCTTTGATTCAATTATAAATGGTTCTAATTTGTTCCATCACTTACTGAAATAAACTTTCATGAATCCAAATTCATCTATTTTAACAGCACTCCTACTATCAACCAACATGCATTGAAAAATATAAAATTAGAATATGGTATAATCCAACTCCCATATTTTTTTGATGATTCCAAAGTATGACATATTCACATAAATTATATTTATGTCCTTATTACTAGAAACACACATTTCTTTATCCATGAGTGTAAGTCCAATATTTTTCATGGTATTATCTTCATCATGCTCATTTTTATAGAAAATATAACTATTAATTGTTTAACCATTATATGATAATACATATACACATGGTCCTATAGCTAGAAATCGAAGTCCTTTGGAAATTGAATCAGTATTTCCATCTGAATCATTTAAAATATGGTCTAGAAATCATCCTATAAACTATTGATTATGTCAATTTGATATCCATCTTTCATCCCTTGATGGATTAAAATGACAATGAATTTATTTATCAGTTTTAGAATATTTGGAAACCTCCAAAATATTATGAAAAACATAAATTTGGGAATGCTCTTGATCTATAATATTGATTGTGATAACATATCTTACATAAATTTCTTCACCCGAAAGTCACCCAACATAATGAAATTTCTATAGACCAATGCTTTCCAAACTAGATAGGTATTCTGTACATAATTCAATGACTTCATCAACAATATATCCCTCTATAATACAACCCTATGTCTGACTTCAATTTTTGACATACCCTTTCAAACATTTTCATATAATTTTTAATGGTGTACATCCATTTATAGTGTACAGGACAACATTTTCAAATCTCTCTCACCATGTGAACAATCAAATTAACCATCATATCAAATATTTTTGGTGGGAAGAACATTTAAAATTCATATAATATAATGGAAATTTCTCTTTTAATACTCAGAAATTTTTTCAGTTCTATTAATTTTCTACAAATAACATTGAATATGAAACAAATTTTTGTTAATGTATGATGGAAATTCTTGTAAAAACGAAAAGTAAATCTATAAGCATTACATTATGCATCAAAACATGGATGTTGTGTGCTTTCAAAACAATTAACATTAAATCATTTATTGAAAAAATGTTCCTGATATTCGATGAATAACCCTATGGAACCATTACATCATTCAAGAAGTTGAAGAACTGATATCTCTTTAACCTATAGAGTGTAAGCTCATAGAGGAAGAAAAAATAATTTTTCACCCTTTACTAACACTAAATCATATCGTATTCTGATTCCAACCATGTCTAACCTCGCCTTAATTATATCCTTTGTTTATTTAGGTACATTTAGACACATGTCGATGACACTATCACATACATTTATTTCAACATTCATAACATCAAGAAAGTGTTTCAGGTACAGAAAATTCCAGTATGGTAATTAAAAAATGATATCTTATTTCAACTAGTTTTCGTAAGGTTTTTCAAAAATGGTATTCCAAAAGCAGTGTCCACAACATTTAATTTCACAAATAGTTGATCGCCTATTAGTGAATATGGTGTTGTATGTTCTTCTAAACATCCATTAAATGATGTTTTGCACGATTGGTTTTTATGTCGGCAGGGTAGAAATCTATGATGTCCTATAAATTCACTTTTAGATAAATGTTTTATCCTAGTTGACTTTGTACATCGTTCAGAGATGGGACACACATGAGTTCCATTAATTCTATATCCTGACAAATTTCTATAAACAGGTAAGTAATTTATCATCCCATACAACATGGATCTCAACATCAAATATTTATTTCTGTGTGCATCATACAACGTAACACCTGAATCCCACAATTATTTCTAATCCTCATTAAATGGATCCAAATAAACATCAATATCATTACCTGGTTGTTAAGGTCTGGATATAAGCATAGATAGCATGATATGTGTTCATTTTATGTATAACCACAGTGGAAAGTTATAATTTACCAACATAACAGGCCATGTAATGTGAGTGATACATTGAAAACCAAAAGGATTCACTCCATCTGTAGATAATGCAAGATGAAGGTTCCTCAGCTCATTTCCGAAATCAGGATACTCATGATCGATTCTCTTCCCCTGAATAAAGTCTGTCAGGTGACATAGATTCTGATATTTGTTTCTTATGTCTCTATTCCACATCAATTCCCATGTATTAGTCTCACTTACATATGAGCACATAAACCTTTTAATTATTTGAAAGTCTCATAAAACATTTTTAGGAATAGATTCATCGTTATTTTGTCGAGAAATTCAAAATTTTTGGGATTATCTATGTGATTTGTGGTCCTTATGGAACAGTATACAGTCATTCATGTTGGTGTGTATTCTACCAAAGATCATACCTATTGAGCATTGAATTCATTTGTAATCGTATAATATGTTAGGGATCTCATTATCTTCTAAGGGCATTTCATTCAATAGAGGAATTAATTCCGTAAAACCAGTATCACTCCACCCATTTCTTTCTTCCTCGATATGGTCTTATTCATTTTCCACACGTGTAATCATTTCAGATGATCCATAAAATGCAGTTTTATCCTATCCGTTAGCTAAATTTTCTTTTTCCCTATGTTTATTACAAAATTTATAACAACGATATATTCCATGAGAAATCAATTTTTCTTCCAAATCATATGGACTAATTCATTTTGAATAACAACAACGTAAACACTGACAACAGATTTTAGAAGGGTTAAGTTCATGATCTTTTTCAAACATGATGAACTATTACACTCCATATTCATACTCTTCTATCAAATTATTGGAATCTATCCATTATTTATTTATATCATTCCTATTTGATTCGGTAATATTAATATTTAACAAAATAAATACAATATAAGTTGATATAAAAATTAAACAGGGCTAAAAACTTTATAGACTTTAAGTCTCCTTTGAGAACTATTTGTAAATTCATAGATGGAATAACATCAAAAAGCCAACCATTTATACAAATTCTTCATTGAAATAAAATTACCTTTTTAAAATAATCCAATCATTTTCAAATACTCTTTCTCAAAACCCCAAATAATTTTTTGAAAGAATTAAAGGATACTTGATGACCCAATAATAATAATGATTTAAAATGAGAGACTACCCTCCAAATTTATAGAACATTTACTTAAAACATCACACACCCCTTGTTAAAATGAATCAAGCAATAAATATGATTTTAAAATATTCACATACCATTATCAAATCTAATTACACAAGTTTACAAACAATTGGAATGAAACCTAAGTCCATGCCTATTGTTTATATCATGTTAAAAGAATTTAAAATAAAAAAAGGTATGTTTAACATAGATAATTTTTTAAGAAACATTTCAAAACACTTGAATCATTTTAATAGAGACACATAGGAATTTTGACAAATACATATTTCCCAAGAGATGCAGTTTACAATGGATACATTAATAAATAATAAAAAACATTTTATAAAATATAATATATAAAATATTTATCATGTATCTCATGAATAAATTTTATGAATCCAAGAGTTCACTCTTGTAATACTACTATTGATTGAATAAGTTATAGATGAAGACATAAGTTTCACATAGCCATGATACTTTTGAACATAAAGTCATATATTCACAAAGTAGGTATTCATATTCCACATGATGCTTGAATCATGTAACACCTAAGCTTGATCCTTCCAATACGGTACACTAGAAAACAATACAATAATTCAAATTTAAAGGAATATATTTACTCATACCTTCTTCTCTATCAAAGGATTATTTCACTTGGTGATTAAATATATTTCAAACACTTTTTTGTTGTGTATTCCAATAACACCTCATGGAAAGAATAACTATTTACAAATCTAGGAAAGTATTTGGGAAGATTCTCTTATGTGTTATTAATTGTCTAAACCCATAAGAAACCAAATGACCATCATGGAATAGAACTGTTCAAATCCGGACTCCTCAGACATCACTATATAATCCATACTCATTACCCACCTATTTTATGGTTAAGATTGCTGTTTTCATCAATCTCCCATTAATAACATAAAAAGATCACTCATGAAAATATAAGAAAAGAAAAAATACCAAATTCTTAATTAAGGTATTCTTAGTGCTTCCAATTAGGATGAATCCTTGCTGGCCCTCTTGTAATAAAAGTGAACCCCTAAGACTAGTTATTCAAAAATCCTTAACTAAAATCATATCAGTAACATCTTGAATAAAAGTGATGAGAGTGTAATTATAAGTCTTAATAGAATTATTACCTCTCCAGAACTCATTCATGAAGTCAACAAGATCAAGTCCTAAAATATTCTGGAACCTTTTAAATAAAATTTAACGAATAAAATATAAGTTAGGTACCATTAATTGAATAATCAACCAAAATTTCGTGACCACTTCATAACATTGAATATAAATAGTTATTAATTCATTCATATAATTATTAAAGTTATATAAAAATAATAATTAATATATTTAGACATAAAATTATGTGTATAATAAAATATTATTTAATAATCACTTGAATTATATCATTTGTCCCTTTCAAGGGATTCACCATATTGTGCTTGCGGTTGGAAGGATTCATTACATGTGTTGATATGGTCATTGGACTAGGGTGACCAAATAGTGTCTCATGTCGCATGAGATTGTTAGGGATAACAAAATATATGTTTCCCATGTTACTCAGTTTATCCCTTAATAAAAATATCAATGTATTCTTCTATGAAGTAGGATGTCATCCAAACAATATAATTTTCATCTGGTGTGCTTATTGCATTTTTGTCTTTGGTTTTCTCTTTATTAATCATTTTCTTATAGGTGAGGTATTTTCAAAACAATGAGGTTACTCGAACCACAAGTTAGTTACTTGATGTAGTGAAGTAGCAATAGCTTTACTTTAATGTAATAGTATATCATGTTTTGGGATTTGTTCTGATTCTTGTATGCTCAGGAATTTCCTCCACTGTGTGCATGTTTTGGGGTTTAATTTATGTTTTGGGGGGTTTAAGGTAAGGATTTTGGATGTGTAACAAATCCAACTAGTGGTATCAGGTATTTTTCTTATTCTAAAAATAGTTACCAAAAATTGGTATTAAAGCTTGGTTGCAGAACATATGGTGATTATTTTATCAACACTCGATATAAGTTCTTGGTTTGAAGATTAAAAGCTTTCCTCTAGTGAAGTGGTTTTCTATGATTTAGTGGAATTTAACTAGTAAAAAAGTGATGTTTTGATTGAAATGGGTAAGGTTTTGATTGATATTAAAAAGTATAGGATTTAGACATTGGGGGACCATGTCCTTGCTTCTCTTGGAGAGTTCAAAAGTTACATTGATTTTGAATTACTCAGAAGTGAGGTGTTCAATAGAATGGCAAGTCATGATATGAAAGCATTAGATTTTTTTAAAAGGTGTTTCCAAGATAATCTAGATCCACGAGAGAATAAGTACATGCCTCAACAATGTTGATCATTAAAATTACATGTGTAGTAGAGGGATGGATCAAGGAGTCTGATTCTTGCATAGTCAATGGAGGAACCACCTCTAAAATATGGTCTACATAGAATATGGGTGTACAAAGAATACCATTTGTGAGAAAGCCTTTCTTTTATCAAGAACCTACTGTCACTTAGTGGTGGGTCACATCACATTCATTACAACTACCTCAAAAATAAAGACCAAACATGAGAATATTCAGAGTATGCCTCACTAATGCGATAAAATTATCACCTTTGTGTTGGGATCGTAAATAATGATTCAAGAATATGGGAAATACCCTTTTTTAAAATCATGGTCACAAAAACAAAATTCATAACATGCTTCACATTACTTACACAATTAAAAGACACATTTAAGGTACACAATAAAGAATCCAACACAACTAAAAATTTATTTCCCTTAGAGAAATCTTGTTTAATATTTTTTTAACTTTATATCTCTTTTTAAAAAATTTAACCATTTACACAAACCATAAAACATTATTATGGAAAAAACCAAAAAGTACATAATATATACAACCAATTTATTTTCAAAAACCATCTTTAATCACATATTCAAGTCAAACAATTTAAAAGACATGTTCTACACCACATGAATACAATGAGGAACACATATAACCAAACAAGAAAGCATATCAAAAATAATAATAATTTGAAATCACAGAATAACATACCTAACACTTGGAAGCCTTTGAAAATCGTTGTGAAACCACGACTGCACCTCAAAAAGACCCTATTAAGGAATGATCCAAACTAAAACATGAATATTTTCCCCAACAAATAGAAGATTTTACCAACATTATGTCAAACAATAGGTTATAAAAAAAGAACTCGTGTAGGGGGAAGAGAAACCCAAAAAAGAGGGAGAAATCAAGTGAAATGAGAGTTGATTGATGTTTCCTTGACGAATAAAAGACCAAACTGACCAAAGATTGAGGTATAAGGGATTCAAGAATTCTTGGATGTGGTTTAGTAGCTAAAATGGGTTCGCGGCTGTGGAGTTGTCATAACAAAGGAGGGGTCGTGGGGGAGTTGGGTTTGTAGTGGAGGAGTGTTTATAGTGGATGAGTATTCGTGGTGGAGGAGCGTTCACATTGGAGAAGGGGTCGCAGTTAATGGGGGGTCGGCATCGCAATGGTTGAATTCTTCCAATGTTTGAGGGGTGGGATAAACGAGGAGACTGTTAGGGTTTCTTTATAAAACATTGTAGATCTTTTATCAGCGCTAGCTAAAAAGCACTGATAAACGTATCTTTTATCAGTAGTAAAATAAAAACAATTTGATAAACAAACCTTTATTATCTTATTTCAGTGGTGATAAAGATAAGCCTTTATCAGTGCTAAGAAGAATTAATAAAAGGTGTCTTTATCAGTGCTAAAATTATAGCACTGATAAAGGCCTATCATTATCAGCGCTAAAACTAGTGATAAAAATATATATTATTATATATATTTATTAAATTATATATTATTATTTATATTTCTAAAATTATATATATAATAAATATATATATATTTATATATAATTATAACTATAAAAAATTAAAAAATTATATATATTTATAAAATTATAATTTAATTAATTATAAAATTATAATAAATATACTTATTGTGTTTATAGTCTTATAAATTTATATAATATATATATATATTTATTATACGTATTTATAAGATTATAGACATGTATGAAAATATTTCTTCTAATTTTATCAATATTTAAATGAATATATAATTTTTTATAATTTTAATTATAAAGCTAAATCTATTTATTTTTTTAAATAATTATAAAATTGTTATAAATTTATAATTATAATATTTTTAATTTTATTAATATATAATTATTAATTTTGTTATAATTTTATAATTATTTAAATATATTTTTATTTATTTAAAAATATTTAATATATATGTACTTATAATTATAAATATATATATTTGACACAGACATGAAGTAGGCGGTGACAAAAGAAAATGGTGACGTAGACATGATGCAGGCATGACGCCACACTAGACATTCGAGCCAGATTGTGGGCCTTTGAGCCATGTAGTGGGATTCAGGCCCATTGGGCCTTCATGCAATATAGTGAATAAATAAGGATTGATGGGTGGGTTATCCCTAGGGGCTATGGCCTATCTTTCCAGATTGTGTGTGTGGTGTGTGTGTGTTTAATAAAATTATAACCCCATGCATCTAATATATATATATATATATATATATAATTATAACAAATATATTTATAATTTTAAAAATATATATAATTAATATATTTTTTTTATAATATTTTAATTTCTTAAATTTATCTATATTTATTTAGAAGTTATAATTATAACTAATTTTTTATTTATAATAATTTTACAATTTTAATAATATAGTTTTTTTATTATATATATTTATAACTTTATAAGTATAATTAATATATTTATTATAATTTTATAACTATTTACATATATTCATATATATAATTATATATCTATTTTGGTTAATTTTATAATTATTTAAATATATATATAATTATAATTATAATTAAAACTAAATATATTAATCAATAAGTATTTATATATAATTATAATTTAATAATTATAAATATAAAAAAGTATTTATTATTAAAAATTTTTAAATGCAATTTTATAAGTATTTTTGAAAACATAATAGTTAATATGGGTAAGATGAATTAATCATATACATCATATAGTATACATAATACAAAACGATCCATCACATATGGACAATATGAATAATAAGAAAGGTATAATGTATAAATGAAAATTCACGATGATAAATGACATATATGCATGTTAATTATTCTCAATCATGATCAATATATTTATTAACCAAATTCATTTGAACCATGTATATTTATTAAATAATTAATTACAAATATACATATTTAAAAAGTTTATATATATATATATATATTAATTATAAATAAAATAAATATAAAATAAATATATTAAATATAATCATTATAATCAATATAATAAATTTAATAAATATAAATATAATCAATCAAATAAATATAATAAATATATTTACTATTTAATAAAATTTAATATAATATTATAATAATTTATATATATATATATATATATATAATTATAATCATAGAAATAGTTTTGAAAAAAAATTATATATAAATATTTGAATTACTAAAAAAATATTAATTATAAACATGCGTTTTTATTTAATATATACAAATAAAAATTATTTTTAAATATAAATTATTAAGATTTTTTATTGAAAACATTTATCAGCACTTTTAGCTAGCACTGATAAAGGTCCCCCCCCCTTCATCAGCGCTTCCTGCTTAGTGCAGATAAAATGAACCGTTGTCCTTTCCATGTTCTATGGTAGTGACCATATTCTCTAAAATCTACTTCAGCTACTAGTTTGAGGGTTCGACTTTCAAACTCGTATGTGGGTGATAAAGAGTGATTGTATTATAGAGCACCTCATGGTTATTAATCACTTCCCATAAAAAATAGATATTAATTCCTATATCACTGATCAATTTTTTCCCACACTTAATAGAGAAAATATAATATTTTTTCAAAAGATTAGGACTACTATTGTTCTATTCACAACATTATCTTCAGATTTGGAACATTTAGAAACATAGTCGTATCAATCTATAATGTACATGTTACACCTTGACCTAGATAATGACCCCACGAAATCAATTCATAAGAAATCAAATAATACCACATCCATAATTGGGTACAGTGGACTAAAAATATGCTTTGTAAAACATTCACAGTTGTTCAATCTAGACCATGATTTCATCATGTTAGAAAATAATAAGAAAACTCCAAGAAAATATTAATATCACTATTAAGAGAATACACTCTCAAATTATAATATCCACACTACATGATTTTCAATGGATCATCCTGAAAAGAATATCAATTTTCCAACAAAAACTACTTTTTCTTCTGCTATATCAAGTGTGGATACTATAATCTAGTGGATAGGATGTTAGAAAAATACCAAAATTAAAGCTATGTTGTGACATTGACTAGGAATATATGATCTTTTAAAAATTCACCATGAATCTCAAATTCCTGTTCTATTATTAATATTAGTGAAGGTCAGTCTAGAAATATGATTATCCATCACATTTGATGATCGTTTCTTATCTTATATCTCATCATCAAAGTCATGAAGTATAGAAATACAATTAATTTAATGTGGTATTCCTAATTTATTTGTAATAAAATACCTTAACGCAACATGGTAGTTTTCATTATCAACATTGAAAGAACAATATAAGGTCTAAAACTATCAAATGTAGAAACTATAACAAATATTTCTTTCTTATGGAAGTTGTTGACACCACTTAAGAAAACAAAAAGATTATGAAGATTGTTGACACCACTTAAGAAAACAAAAATATTATGAAGAGAGCCAGGGATATTTTAAAATCCCAAGGCAAGGTTTGAAGAACACAAATGGAAAGTCAAAATACTCCCAAAAAGACCTTCACGATCCATCTACGTGATGGACCTGTGCGATAGACTTGTATGGTAGAGCTACGCGCCATAATAATTTTGGTACCCTTACACGAAGCACCTGCATGGAGGAGCTGCACAGAGAACCTTCATGGATAAAACATACTTTGAATGGTCCCACCCATGCCTATAAATAGATCCCTTAGGCTCCCCATTAGAAGGACTAAAAAGTGGATAGACTCTCTCTAGCTCCAATTTCGTAGCTCTTTCTCCAAAGATACCTCTAATTGTATTATGTTTGGTTCTCATATGTTAAATAAAATCTTCAATAAACATTATTACCTATGTGGCATACCTGCCTTTTATACTTGTGTGATACATCAATGTGGGGTACCTACGTGGCATACCTGCGTGGGGTACCTACGCCGGAGAGCTTGGTATAAAGCCTATGTACCAAATCAAGTACCGTCTTTAAATAAATTCTTGGTAGGGCATCTCCTTCCTTTTTTCCCTTATTTGAAAGGGACTAAGATGAACCCTACACCAAAAACTCCAGACTTATCAAACCATTGGGAAATTAACATCATCTTTTCTCTTATTTTGGTTTGTATTTCCACAGTCAGAGGTATCCCACATTTGTATGACAATGGGGTTAGGATTCATGGAGTATTTTTGGGTTGGTATATCCATAGTCACATAGACCATTCTCCTAGAAATAGTGCTGGGATGTTCCCAGTTTTAAGAATAAGGGTGTAACACCCCAAGATTTCATAGTGTGTTATTTCTTCAAAATAATTCAATAACTTGCACTACACGCAACACCGAGTTCTGACACACCATAACTAATCAAACTAGCCGTTATGAATAGTAATACCTACTTTTTGAAATTATATATCTTTTATATTTGAAAATGGACTTCATTTTTGGATTCGGAATATCGAATTTAGCCTAAGGTGAAATTTTGGTACATTTCGGATAACTTTCATATTTTGATGAATAGTGAAAATTACTAAATTTTAATTAAAAACAACTTTTTTAATCAAAATAATTAATAGTGATAAATTATGAATTTAAGTGGTTTTAAAGTATATTTAGAATATATTTTTACCATTTAATATAATTTTGGTCATTGGACATAATTTTAAAATTAAACCGAACATAAACAAGTGTCAATCTTTTGATAGTTATTATCTCTTAAAAACACGCTTTTTCTTTTGACAGCGGGAATTAATTTTAAATTAATTTCTGCCACTTCTGTGTTTTGAATTTAGGAAAATGGATTCCATATTTGGAATCAGGATGTTCAAATTATGTAAATAGGTAACTTTTATTTTTAGACATTTTGAATAATTACTGCGGTAAATATTTTATTTACCATGGTTAAGGGTAAATCCGGTAAATAAGGGTAAAACAAAATAATATTATAATAATAATAAATTACCCTAAAACGTGTCTTAACCCTAATGGTTGATAGATGGTCGACCATGGGCATCGTTGTGTCAATTTTGGGACCCCATGGATCCACTTGTAAGTGATAATGACACTTTATTTTAATTAAGTTAAAATGAATACAAAAATGACACAAGCATATATATTTTAGCAAAACAATTGTTACATAGGGTTATATATGTTGGATTTTATATTATAAATATTCATTAGAAAGATAAAAAGATTTCCTACATAATTATATTTTATTTATAATTTTTAGACATTATATAACTTATTTTATTTATGACACAATGATGATGCAGTAATTACTATAATAGTGAAAAATTAAAATAATTGATATTATAAATACCCAAATAAATAAAATATTAAACTTTTAATGCATTAACCTAATTTTCTAGGATAATATGATATATTAGGATTGATTTAATTGACTTTTTAGAAGTAATAAATCTGTTATGAGTTTCACAAAAATCAACTATTGAATAGTGTCAAAATTGACATAAAAGAGTTCTTAAAACAAATATTATATTATTAATTGATATTAAATTTTTAAAAATCTAAGGTTCGGCCAAGAGGCTTATATAATGATAGGTTCATCATTAATGGACAACTTGGGGGTCGCTTGGATGTATGTGGTAAGTTTATTAACCATATTATATAAAAATACAAAGAGACATTGTAAAAGTGAAACTAATTAACTTAAAGTTAATACTTACAGATAAGGTTAATATAAGTACCCAAACCTGTCTAAATTCTATTGGTTGAGTTGTTTTCGACCCATCCCCACCTTAACCTTTGAATAGACAACTTTGGAGCCATTGGAAACCGATTATAAATTTATTATAAACTAATATCTCTAGCTTTCCCAAAGGTGCCCCTCACCCCTCTTATAAAAGGGAACTCCTCCTTCCCATTTCTTCACACCTTCAAAGCCTTTTGGTTCGTCCAAACTCTGCCCAAATACTCTCCCAACATCCCTCACTACAACCTAGAGGCCTTAGTTTGATCAGAATGCCAACCTAAGGAGCCCTTTTGATCAAATCAAAAGGAAGAACCCGAAGAAGAGGTAATTATTTCACCACCCTTTTCTAAGTTCATTTCTTCTTCCACTTCTTCTTCCATTGTTGTTACCCTTCTAAAATAATAAATCCAGTATCATATATATACTGTGATGTTATTATAAATATGGTACAACCATATTCAGTATTCTATCCACCCTTTGAATAACATGTCACCATACGTGCGTACGTACGGCTTACCGTCTCCACGTCGTGGTGTAATTGTTATTCAATATAATATTATTTGGATGGGTATAATAAGGATGTGTAGCTCATGTAAATAATAAATATAACATGTTAAGGATTCTGTATATATGATATACCATCCATTATATAGTATTTTAATATCAAAATAATGATATTATCGCTCGTGCGTACGTACGGACTACCGTCTCCACGAACGCGATGAGATTCATTCTCCATCGTATCCATTCAAGTATAATTATCATTTGATGATTTAAAAAAATTATGTTTAAGGACTTGATATCATTCTGGATATTAATAATATAAAACCTATCCTTTACAAACATGTCTTACGTAACAAAACATATAAATGAAAACAAGTAAGTTAACACCCGAAACAACGATAATACTAAGATATTATTATCAAATCAATATTAAAAGATCATATATGATATCATATTAATGTATATGATTATTTTATAATTTAATAACAATTATTTCACCATTATACACGAGGTTAACCTACCCCAACCAAGGAAAAGTACAAGGTAAGGGTTATTTCACAATCTCTTCATTATCCGAGGTTGTTTATACGTAATAATCTACTGGGATCTCTTTATCATCCACATCCATGTTTCTTAAAAATGTATTTCAAAACATTTTTACTATTTACTAGAATATGATTTAAAGTCATTTATACCCTTTTTGACTTTTATAAGTGGTTTATAAAGGAATCTTTCGGTCGTTTTCAAAACAAGGTCCTTTTTAACCTTTTCGACAGAATTAAGGTAAGAATGTTTTTTTAACTTATACGGCGGGTGCGGCTATTTTCCGCCATTATAAAATCTTCAAAGCTTCCCTTACAAGATTATAAGAATATTTTCAAAGAAAATGTTTTATTTTATATGGATCTCAAATGATTTCAATATAAAATGAGATATTTCTTTAAAAAGAATATTGATTTCATCTATGTCAACATCCTTTGATGGATTTTAAGATTATTTGAAGTTGATTTATTATGATACAAAACTTCTATATTGTATTGAAGGTTTTGTGATATGTTTGACTGTGGATGTGCTATTTTTATACCATTCATAGTTTATGGTGAAATTATTTACATTTCGTATGCTAGTTTAATACGAATGTTTATGTTATGTTTAAACCTTTTCATATGGGAATGCATTGGACTTAGTAAGTGACGGGTGGAGCCCGCTATAGCTCCTCGATGCATCGGTAGGTATCATGGGACAAACTAGTGTCTTGGCACAAGGCCTTGACAAAATCTTATTTTTAGTCTTGGCACGAGGCCTTGACTATGTGGTTATGATAGTCTGGCATGATGCATTCCAACATTATGAAAGTGGTTATTGATTTTTTCATGTGATTATTCGATTAGTAGAATATCCATGTGAATAAGTAAATGGCATTATTTCATTTTACTTTTTCCATGCTATGTTGAAGTTCATGTTTAAAAGGCTTTTGTTTTAGTAATTCATTGCCTTAAATGTTTATGCTTATTTTTGAATGTTCCGCTATATTGTTATCCTTACTGGGCATTTGAGCTCACCCCTTTTCTATGTTTTATTTTTCCCAAGATGTGAAGATGTAAGTTATGAATGACCTGCAGGGATATTATGAGGGGATTATAGTGTGGACTATGGAAACATTATGTTGTTGTAGTATTTTTTCATTTTATGATGTAATGTAAAACTTATGAATATATCTAGTGTTTCCAAGGCTATTAAACCAATCGGCCTTTCGAGATTTGATCTTTCTTGTGATCATGCCAATGTTATGTAATAATGCACCGACTCTGGGTAACTGGGGTCGGGGCGTTACAGTTGGTATCAGAGGAAGTTTAGTACAAACCTTGGAAGCTAGATTTAGATAAACTCTGATTAGAGCACGTAGACCTAAGATGAACTTTGAGGATTAGTATAGATGAACTTCCTAGAATTTTGGTATTGTAGAGATTTTGTGAGTTTTCCGAGAAATACATCCCTGTCTGGATACGAGCAGGTAGAGACGGCTCTGGCACAGATGTACCTAGGGGTAAACCCCGAAAACACCGCTTTGATCTAGACTCGAACGGGAACTGGTGCACGACAACGGGCCTTGCTGCACTCTTGGTTACGACACTCCCGGGGGATATGCTTAGGATAACTCTCATTTTCTTTACAAATCATTATGAAGGGTTTATGAGTATATACTTCCTCAAAGAAAACATTTTTATGATTATGGATTATATCCATAAATAGTTCAATTTATATTAAGTGTTTTATAGGTATGGGATTATGTATTTTGATTCATAAACTGATCTAGTGTATGCCATTGTTTAGAAATGGCGCCCAATAGAAGAAATGAGAACTCCAGAAATGCACATGATCCAAAGAGAAGGAAGGATCATATCTTTCATGGTCTTAAGCTAGAATTTATAAGAGTAATAGTCTCCCATGTATTATCATCATGTGAAGAAATAATATCATGTGTTGATAAGATAAGTAAAGAGTTTACTGAGTCCTATGGATTTGAAGGGAAGCAAGAGAAGAAAAGGATAGAAGAGAGAAAGATGGATAAAGGGAAGAGGGAAAAGAAGAATTTTCCCATATGTGGTAACTGTGGAAAGAAACACCCTGGAACTTGCCTGAAAGGAATGGGAGTTTGTTATATGTGGGGAGGAAAAAGGCACAAAGTACGTGACTGCAAGGGTAATAAAATGGTTTCAAATGTACAATGCTTCATTTGCAAGGAGTTTGGACACTACGCGAACCTATGTCCCAGTCATCAGACTATGACGCAAATGATGCTATTGGATAATAATCAAGTTATGATACTACCACAGATGAAGAGGAATGATTAGAGTTCTTATGTTGATTATGTCAATTGAGTGTTGTATCAACAATGTACTTGTTATAATAATTATGGAGTATATAAGGATTGTACTGCAGTACTATTTCATTAAGGACTTGAGATTGTGTGGAACAAAGAAAAGTGACTCAATAGCAGGATAAATTATTGGAAAATATATGGTTGAGAGAATGATAAATCATAATATAGTTCTGATACTGAGGTGGTGATTTTGGAATAATATGTGATTATTTTGGATAAATTATATTGGATATTCTTGACTACCTTGGAACTGATTAATGATTTGTATATTCCATCATTGTTGGGGTTTAAAACATTTTTGGATTGATGAAGTATATCCAGCATTCTATATGGAATAAGGGAGCATGAATGTAACCAATAAGTATTATAGGATGTTTCAGTGTTTTAAAAGAATACATGATGAAGGTATTCATATGCTATTACGGGGTAAATAGGATCTACATTAAGTTTACCTTCCTTATAAATATTGGACTGTGAGTTTGGACAGAAGTAATTTGGATAAATTCTAGTTTGAGATTAATTTTTGATTACCATAAAAGGACAACCCAGAGGTCGGGCGGCAACCCTTCGCAGCAAGACTTGAACCCGCAACCGAAGGGCGACAAGGGTGTATCACCTACCACTATCCCACGAGATGTCCTGGATTAAATAAAGTTGTTTTTTAAAAGATCTGGTAGATGAATTATAAATTCGTTTATTTTGGAACCCTCTATGAATAGTATAAATAGAATTTTTTTTACAAGTGAATGATGAGTTTTTGGTAGAAATTTATTAATGGATAAAACTCTAATTATAAAGTAAGTATATCTCCTTATGATCTTATCCAATCTCATAAATAAATTCCTCATCATTAAGAAAAGGAACTTAGAACAAAAATGTTGTCCTAGATGGTACCTTAAATCATCACTAATTTATGGCTTTGGGATTGTTGGCCTTTTCATAGCCATGTTCTCTACCACTCTCCATCAGATAATTGATGGTTAGATTTCTCTTCCATATCCATATTTTCCGACATGGAACCCTAGTATGTGTTATTTTCGGTAATCTTCGTACTTTCCACTCTTTGTTTTAAATAGAGGCCTCATTAATTCATTTTTCGATGTGGGATATCAACTAAGATATTTTGAAACGTCAAAAATGTGTTATCCCAATACCCTATATTTTGTTGAACCGATGGTACTTCAAATCATCATAGATTGATGAGTTTAAGAACCTCAATTTTATACTTGTTTCTGATTGATGACCTCAATCACTACCTATAAATAATTACGTTTTCCCTCCAATTATATGTCTCTAATTTCCACCAATGTTCTCCTAATCAAGATCATAATTTGGTGGTGACCCTTTCATTTCTCTTTTCCTCATATTAAGACTAAATTTTAGTAACCCAATTTCCGATGTGGGTTTTCCCACAAATATATTTTCTATTTTCAACCTTTTATTTTCTAAGAACAATTTCAAATTGCGAGGACGCAATTTATTGAAGGTGGGGAGAATGTAACACCCCAAGATTTCATAGTGTGTTATTTCTTCAAAATAATTCAATAACTTGCACTACACGCAACACTGAGTTCTAACACACCATAACTAATCAAACTAGCCGTTATGAATAGTAATACCTACCTTTTGAAATTATATATCTTTTATATTTTAAAATGGATTTCATTTTTGGATTCGGAATATCGAATTTAGCCTAAGGTGAAATTTTGGTACATTTCGGATAACTTTCATATTTTGATGAATAGTGAAAATTACTAAATTTTAATTAAAAACAACTTTTTTAATCAAAATAATTAATAGTGATAAATTATGAATTTGAGTGGTTTTAAAGTATATTTAGAATATATTTTTACCATTTAATGTAATTTTGGTCATTGGACATAATTTTACAATTAAACCGAACATAAACAAGTGTCAATCTTTTGATAGTTATTATCTCTTAAAAACACGCTTTTTGTTTTGACAGCGGGAATTAATTTTAAATTAATTTCTGCCACTTATGTGTTTTGAATTTAGGAAAATGGATTCTATATTTGGAATCAGTATGTTCAAATTATATAAATAGGTAACTTTTATTTTTAGACATTTTGAATAATTACTGCGGTAAATATTTTATTTACCATGGTTAAGGGTAAATCCGGTAAATAAGGGTTAAAACAAATAATATTATAATAATAATAAATTACCCTAAAACGTGTCTTAACCCTATTGGTTGATACATGGTCGACCATGGGCATCTTTTTGTCAATTTTGGGACCCCATGGATCCACTTGTAAGTGATAATGACACATTATTTTAATTAAGTTAAAATGAATACAAAAATGACACAAGCATATATCTTTTAGAAAAACAATTGTTACATAGGGTTATATATGTTGGATTTAGATTATAAATATTCATTAGAAAGATAAAAAGAGTTCCTACATAATTATATTTTATTTATAATTTTTAGACATTAAATAACTTATTTTATTTATGACACAATGATGATGCAGTAATTACTATAATAGTGAAAAATTAAAATAATTGATATTATAAATACCCAAATAAATATAATATGAAACTTTTAATGCATTAAACTAATTTTCTAGGATAATATGATATATTAGGATTGATTCAATTGACTTTGTTCGAAGTAATCAATCTGTTATGAGTTTCACAAAAATAAACTATTGAATAGTGTCAAAATTGACATAAAAGAGTTCTTTAAACAAATATTATATTATTAATTGATATTAAATTCCTAAAAATATAAGGTTCGGCCAATAGGCTTATATCATGATAGGTTCATCATTAATGGACCACTTGGGGGTCGCTTGGATGTATTTGGTAAGTTTATTAACCATATTATATAAAAATACAAAGAGACATTGTAAAAGTGAAACTAATTAACTTAAAGTTAATACTTAAATATAAGGTTAATATAAGTACCCAAACCTGTCTAAATTCTATTGGTTGAGTTGTTTTCGACACATCCCCACCTTAACCTTTGAATATTCAACTTTGGAGCCATTGGAAACCGATTATGAATTTATTATAAACTAATATCTCTAGATTTTCCAAAGGTTCCCCTCACCCCTCTTATAAAAGGGCACTCCTCCTTCCCATTTCTTCACACCTTCAAAGCCTTTTGGTTCGGCCAAACTCTGCCCAAATACTATCCCAACATCCCTCACTACAACCTAGAGGCCTTAGTTTGATCATAAAGCCAACCTAAGGATCTCTTTTGATCAAATCAAAAGGAAGAACCCGAAGAAGAGGTAATGATTTCACCACCCTTTTCTAAGTTCATTTCTTCTTCCACTTCTTCTTCCATTGTTGTTACCATTCTAAAATAATAAATCCAGTATCATATATATATACTGTGATTTTATTATAAATATGGTACAACCATATTCAGTATTCTATCCACCCTTTGAATAACATGTCACCATACGTGCGTACGTACGGCTTACCGTCTCCACGTCGTGGTGTAATTGTTATTCAATATAATATTATTTGGATGGGTATAATAAGGATGTGTAACTCATGTAAATAATAAATATAACATGTTAAGGATTCTGTATATATGATATACCATCCATTATATATTATTTTAATATCAAAAGAATGATATTATCGCTCGTGCGTACGTACGGACTACCGTCTCCACGAACGCGATGAGATTCATTATCCATCGTATCCATTCAAGTATAATTATCATTTGATGATTTAAAAAAATGATGTTTAAGGAATTGATATCATTCTGGATATGAATAATATAAAACCTATCCTTTACAAACATGTCTTACGTAACAAAACATATAAAAGAAAACAAGTAAGTTAACACCCGAAACAACGATAATACTAAGATATTATTATCAAATCAATATTAAAAGATCATATATGATATCATATTAATGTATATGATTATTGTATAATTTAATAACAATTATTTCACCATTATACAGGAGTTTAACCTATCCCAACCAAGGAAAAGTACAAGGTAAGGTTTATTTCACAATCTATTCATTATCCGAGGTTGTTTATACGTAATAATCTACTGGGATCTCTTTATCATCCACATCCATGTTTCTTAAAAATGTATTTCAAAACATTTTTACTATTTACTAGAATATGAGTTAAAGTCATTTATACCCTTTTTGACTTTTATAAGTGGTTTATAAAGGAATATTTCGGTCGTTTTCAAAACAAGGTCCTTTTTAACCTTTTCGACAGAATTAAGGTAAGAATGTTTTTTTTAACTTATACGGCGGGTGCGGCTATTTTCCGCCATTATAAAATCTTCAAAGCTTCCCTTACAAGCTTATAAGAATATTTTCAAAGAAAATGTTTTATTTTATATGGATCTCAAATGATTTCAATATAAAAGGAGATATTTCTTTAAAAAGAATATTGATTTCATCTATGTCAACATCCTTTGATGGATTTTAAGATTATTTGAAGTTGATTTATTATGATACAAAACTTCTATATTGTATTGACGGTTTTGTGATATGTTTGACTGTGGATGTGCTATTTTTATACCATTCATAGATTATGGTGAAATTATTTACATTTCGTATGCTATTTTAATACGAATGTTTATGTTATGTTTCAACCTTTTCATATGGGAATGCATTGGACTTAGTAAGTGACGGGTGGAGCCCGCTATAGCTCCTCGATGAATTGGTAGGTCTCATGAGACAAACTAGTGTCTTGGCACAAGGCCTTGAAAAAATCTTATTTGTAGTCTTGGCACGAGGCCTTGACTATGTGGTTATGATAGTCTGGCATTATGCATTCCAACATTATGAAAGTGGTTATTTATTTTTGCATGTGATTATTCGATTAGTAGAATATCCATGTGAATAAGTAAATGGCATTATTTCATTTTACTTTTTCCATGCTATGTTGAAGTTCAAGTTTAAAAGGATTTTGTTTTAGTAATTCATTGCCTTAAATGTTTATGCTTATTTTTGAATGTTCCGCTATATTGTTATCCTTACTGGGCATTTGAGCTCACCCCTTTTCTATGTTTTATTTTTCCCAGGATGTGAAGATGTAAGTTATGAATGACCTGCAGGGATATAATGAGGGGATTATAGTGTGGACTATGGAAACATTATGTTGTTGTAGTAGTTTTTCATTTTATGATGTAATGTAAAACTTATGAATATATCTAGTGTTTCCAAGGCTACTAAACCAATCGGTCTTTCGAGATTTGATCTTTCTTGTGATCATGGCAATGTTATGTAATAATGCACTGACTCTGGGTAACTGGGGTCGGGGCGTTACAAAGGGTTTGGGTTCTACCTCCCCTTCTCATCTCTAAAACCCGGAACCTTAGGTCACAAGTAGGGAATATACAGTTCACACCTACTTTTTCGCGCAAGCATAGGAGAAGTCTCCCTCCCCTACCAGGATCAATTTTAGGGAAACCAATTTGGTGTATGCCCCTATATTTTCTTAAAGGAGGTGGCATCATTGCTCCTCCTATCTTATTTGGTGAAAAAACAAAGGGGGTATGGGAACAGGGACTCTTGTTACCCTTTCCCTCTACCGTTGTGCTTTGTCGCCATGGGAATCCATCCTAGTGTAAGCCCATAACCTTCATCCCTTTCTCATTACATTGGACCCCTGTCCAATATAAATAGAATAGAGGGAAGGCTAACCGCCTCGCCCTCTTCTACGGTCGACTTTCCCTCTTCCATCAGCGGAGGAGGACAAGTGTGAATTTTCATTGTTGAATCATTCACATCCACTTGTTTCTCACACCGAGCATGACTCACATGGGATTAGAGATATGTGATGATTGCAATATGTGAAAAAACACTCATTGAAATAAAATACGAGAACTCTAATTCATTTTCAAACTAGGATACGTAGGAATCCTTTTCCAGGCCCTAGCTCACTGGACATCCTCTTCAAGAATCCAACCCTAATTTCTTTAATATGGGAATCCTCCTTAAGAATAAGCCCAAAATTAAACCCCAAATCATTACGGAATACTTTTCATGAATTAATCCCAAACACATCTTTCTCAAAGGACCACATTCTCCTATGAAACATATCGAACTACATGGGATTTGATTCTTATCCATATGTGATATGTTGGAAGACTCCATGACGCCCAAATCCAACATGTCAAGTCAACACTGTTCTCCTTGGGCCACATTCCCAACAGGGTATGATCTTACATGGAAACCAATCTCTTTTGCAGATCCTTGGGCAGATTCAGCATAAGTCACACAATAAGCTTTGACCAAGCAATTTTCACTTATAAGTCCTTATCACATGACCTTAAATGGTATGTTGTGTCCGATTATGCGGCACCGAACTACGAGGGTTCATATTTCTATCGCAAGGATACGTAGGTAGCCCATTTTATGGGCACGATCCCAAGATCAAAACAAACCTTCATCTCCCTAGGTGATAATAAATTCCATAGTTCCCCACTGAGTGGCTTAAAAATCTATATCATCATAATGATGATTAAAATAATCTCTAAGTAGTATATTAGAGGATACCATTGATGGAAAACCTTGAATACATACTAATATTGCCATCAATGAAGAACCTTGAATGTATACTAATGATTCTAAATTTTACACATGTTAATAAGTGGTTGTAAATTCCAAGGGATACTTATGATATAATTGGTGAATTAATAAGGATTTATGAAAATATCTTAAATTTAAAAGGAGGGTCCCATAGTAGATAATAATTCCCCCCAAAAGGGTGTGATGAGTCTAACTTCTCATCCTCTCGACCAATGAATGTTTTTAAGTATTGTAAAGTTCAAACATAACGAATGAATACCTTTGGGAAGTAGGTCCCCTTTCGATAAAGAACTATTGGATGTTTCTGGTTCCATGAATAAATCCAATGGAAACAGCCTGGAAACCGTGATTCTTACTACTAGAACCCACGTTTCAAGGAACTACGAAACAAAAATGGTGAACCCAAAGTCAATCCTCAAGAAAGTTAATAATGTTACCCACATGTTAGGCCCCTATCAATTGATAATGGAAGGTTATGAAAACAAATCAAACCCGCATGTATCCATCTAAAAAGAGTTTGCTTTAATGGAGTTTGTTGTTGTGTTCCAGTTTTTCTTCTCAGAATTCCCTTAATTCCGAAAATGTATTTTTCAAAGACAATATCTTAGAACATCCTAACTGCTACTCAAGATGGATCTCCATCCACAAAAAGGACTTCATCACCAACCCAAAATCTTCAACGCTAGGTCTCTAATGTGTTGGAAAAATAATATCACTTGCATGATAAAATCTTGACATTGGAGGCTACTTGACAGGACCTCCAGGTCAATAACGACCCTCAATCATTTAGACGATGATGACCCATGATCAAGAAGAAAATGTTTCCAACCACCATTTCCAACCCGTTTAGGACCTTATCCCTGTAATGAAACAATCTATCTCTCCCGTACTATAGGGAGGTGGATCAAGTGGTCATTCAAAGCATCAATTCAAGAATGCAGGAGTCTTTCTTATGGACTCCCATCTACAGTCGCAAAAACAATCGTGCGGGAGTGTACCCTCAACCTGATGGGGGGTTGACACTGGACATTTGGACTAGGTCTATCAGACAATAGAATGCAAGACGAACCTCAAAGAAAAATATTCGGTCAACAGGGAGTAGGTTCTCACCACTGCCTCCTCCGGATAAGTCCACCAATTTAACTTGATGGAAAATAACAGGAGAGCACATACACCCGTCCGTCCTAATTTTGCTACTCAGAAAACTCCTCACACATCAACCCATGAATCCCACAAGATAATCCTAGTGGATTATCGTGAACAGGAATATACACCTACTTATAATTTATCAGTCAGTCAACAGGCTTGTGTGACTGAATTTGAAGAAGTCCACAAATCTAATGTGGTGGAAACTGTTAAACAGGAACATACACCTGTTTACAATCGCCAATTCTTTCAGCAGTCTCGTCTACCGGTATTGTAGGAAGTCCGTCAACAATACTTGATGGGAAACATCCAACATGTACATACACATGCCAATGTTCATCAAGTCTGTCAACAATCATGTTTGGTAGCACCGGAAGAAGTCAGTCAGAATGTTTCAACGACAAATTTGGGGTAGGCCCAACTCTCTACCCCTATATATGATAATTTTCAATACCCATATATTGGAAAATAAGTACAAGAGTAGGAACATACACTTACTCTAGATACGAAATGGATGTATAATCCTGTTTCAGCCGATGAAGTCACAAAACACATTTTATCAATGGTGAAAGGGAAGATGAAAATCCCTACCCATATTCTGGAAGCAAGCCAGGATATTTTAACAAATAATTTAGAAGTATCTGGGGAACACGCACATAAATTTGGCCCCACACATGCGATGACACGTCATCATGCCATCCCAGAAAAAAATGCAAACTTATGTTCCAGTCCATGAGGGTCATGTGGAATACTCCCCCATATCATATGGACAACAATATTGGGAACATACACCCTTTCCTATTGAAGGTAATCAGTCCGTTCCGGTAACCACTCCAAGGAAAGCACATACACTCTCCCATGATAAACAATTTTCCCAGAAATTGGACCAAACTAAGTAAAATAAAACATCCAAAATGAAGTCTCGCCAATAACTGGTGGGAAATCAAGATCCAAACTGCAATTTGGATCCACTTAATGCAGGAGTTCTTGAAGCCCATAGAAAATTTTCTATTTCTACTCAATATCTTATCTTCTCATTATCAAATTATGCGAGTGGTAGTGGTAATTATGAAGTTACTCATTGAAAACTTCATCATGAAGGCTTTCTTCTTGAAAATTCGGTCAATCAAGAGTATTAATCTCTGTATGAGAGCCACAATAACCCTCTGTGTGGCCAAAAGACCAAGGAGCACGAAGATTTATCCCCTGCTGTAATCTATCATGGAGATTTTCCCTATGATGACAGTTGCTGCGAATGTCCTCTATGCAGTAGTATTCCCCATTTTCAAGACACTTCAGTAATAGAAAATGTGGTGATGATAAAGCCCTCCTATATCAAGGAACATAAAAACATAGGGCTTGTCATGATTGATGCCTTGTCATTTTCCGGTGAAACACTTTCTCAACCTAAAGACATATTAAGTGAACAATCATTCTTTGAACCTCCCTGGGTCATTAACCTTCTAATACAGAGCATCCACATTGGTCAGATCAAGTAGAGAAACCTATAGTGAAGGGTGATAAAGATATGCTATACATGAGAAAACAATTGGCCAAAGGAGAAATACCATTCATGTTCTGGCCTTTGGAAAATTCTCAGTATAACATTCCATAATTGATGCCAGAAGATAGAATTCATGACATCCTCCTTAACTTATGGAAAACACATTGTTACTTGAAAACAAAATTATTACTATATGATTAATATCAAAATCATGTAAAGGTAATATTAGGGTTGCAACCCCAAATTTTCATGGCCTCTCTCTTAGTTTCCCAACATCCAGAGGCTGTAAAACAGCATAGAACCCTTTAGCGTACATGTCTCAATGCTCTAAAGAGATCGCTCCAGTTAATTTCTGATTCCCCATCCAGTGTTCGTATCAGGGGATGGGGTGAATATGAAGCATTTCATTCCACGACACTCAAAAATTTCCCATGTCCACCAAAATTGGTCTCATGCAATATTATTTTCCATGGTCAACCAAAATTAATAGATTTTGTATGTAATTGGATGTATGCTCAGGAATACGGCTCAACGATTTCTCATTACAATCATGCCCAAATAAAAGATGTTGCTGAATTACTTTTACATAAAGCATCCACGAATCTTGAGTAAATGTCATTCTTAGAGTATGTCAAGCATCATAAAATGAAAATTTCTAAAATAGAACTGTGATCTACTGAAATAGTTGATTTTTGTGGTTGTCAGATAGTGCACCCAGCTAATGTTTGGACTAGAATCCACAAAATTAGAAGATCAGTTGCATGAATTTCTGCCATAGCAGTTCAAGAATGACCCCAGCTTGCAAGTCTGGGGGCTCATTTAATTCATCTTTTTCTAGTTCATTCAACAAAGATCAAAGATTTAAAGAAGAAGAATAAGAAGAAGAAGAAGAAGAAAAAGGATAACCCCATCCTGTAGGGTTGGGGGATTCTTCACATCTACTATCCCCTCCTCAACAGAAGTTAGTTTTCTTCCGATTAGGGAAGAAGCCATAAGGGAAGAATACAACTGAACTATATGAGGATTACCTTCAGGTTACTTCCCACCAAAAAGTTTCTGGGAATTAATCATATAGGAGAAGGAAGTCACATGAAGAACACAAAGGAATAATATCTCGAAAAAAAAATGAAAGAATGCAATCGATGCATTACGCATTAGTAGATGTCATTAACACTATTGAAAAAGATCCTATAGAAAATAAGTTCATTTTAAGGGAATCAGATGATGAAGTTCTTGTCCATAATACAGTACACACTTAGACAAATGAAGAAGGTGTGTGCACCCAAAATCAGAGGATTACCCAGAATCTGGGTATGCCTTCAAATAACAAACTCCCCCCTCTCTGAACGGCATCTAACAAGGGGAATGGAAGAAGTCAGATTGCATCTCACTTTTCCACTAGATAAGGTCAATATCTTTAACTTGAAGAGATATTTTCACATTAAGAAGTGGAAATGAATGAGTTGAAATGACTCAATATTGAGTTACTTCGAAAAAACATTTATGATAGACGTACTACCCATATAGGTCCTAAAATTGAAAATCTTGTTAGAGCTCATAAAAATAGGATTTTTAGTAACTACAGATGTGGATAATGAGTTCTTTCCACTAGGTACACTATTAAGGCAGGACCATATACATCCTAATATGCATGTTCTCAAGGGATATCCAAGGAATATATCATCACCACCATCAGTATTTTTCCCAGTTGTTGCACCATCTCAAGATCTAGTTGCTATACTTGCACAAGTTCGATCTCATTCAGATGTTCCAAAAATTCTTATGAACACAATTTAGGAATTAACGACTCTAATTAAATCTATGGAAGAACGGTGTGCACCAGTTCAATTGGAAAATAGATCTTAACCTGAATGGGTGGATGACATACTTCCACACCAAATTTTTGGAATACCACATTCCCAATATTTAATCATTCAGGGGATACAGAACAACACTTAAAACATTTTTTTATCCTTATGATCCCATGATGGGAACTTCTTAATAATAAGAAGTAGTTAATCTTTAGTTTTTTATGAAGTAATTACAAGGAACATCTTTTGTCTGGTATACAAGTTTACAGTCTTGATCAATTATTGGTTGGGAAGATATTTGTCAAAAATTCCTTCTTCAATTTTTCTTAAGGCTACTAAAGACAACAGTTTCTGATCTTACCAATTTTAAACAAAGGTAGAATGAAATATTTTCATATTTCATTGCACGGTGGAAAGGATTAACATATTCTTTAATTCTAGCACTCCCTCAAGAAGTGTTTCTACCAATTTTTGTGGAAAATCTATGTGATGAGTTACGCACACTATTGATCTCTGTGAAATACACAAAAGGGTTTCACGACCTTACTTCAATCGCTCAAAAGATATTAGACTCAATTATAGAAAATAATCTTAAAACATGTGTAATTCCATCGGCTTCGCGAGGGAGGATATAAAAGGAAGAATCTACAGCAATCACACTTCAGCAGGCACTTGTACCTGCTTCTCCTTCAAGACATTCATCATAATGAAGGGATCCGCCTCCTGAGCATTAGCAGCAATGATTGCCTCGTCATGATGATCAAAGAGGTCAAAGGTGGAAACAGTTTGAGGAACTAATTTTTTTTTATTCTTTCAGGAATGAACATGTTTCGGGTTACTTCATCTTAGCCTTAGAGAATAATTTGGATCAGTTTCCAAGGCCAAAGAAGCCAAATAAAGACGGAGATAAAGATATTCTGAATTATTGTCCCTTTCGAAAGATGTTGGGACACCCCATTCAGAAGTGTTTTTCTTTCAAAGAACTTCTGAAAAATATAGTAGAATCTGAATAAATGAAACTAAAAATTTTATCAACTCAAGATACAGGTGTTACAACTACTGATCCAAAAGAAGAAGGAGAATTTCAAGAGGTTAAAAGAAAAAATGTGCATAAATATAATGATTGGATTATTTAGAAAACGATCAACCAGACTCATGCCATTTTAAAAAAATAGTAGAAAAAAACCATTTTGTCTTTTGACACTCCTACCACAGTAAAAACACCTTCCTCAAAAGGTCATTCCCCAATAAATCGAATTGATTATAAGGAAAACGAGTTGTAAGAAGAATATGATCTCATGTCAATGCCAAAGTTGTCCTTGACCCTGGTAGATTTTATGCCATATATTTCAAAATCACGGGCACCGCCCCACCAAATAACACAACCAGAATTAACCTATCAACAAGAATCTTCATCAGATGAAGAATTCATATTTGGTTCTATTAATGTTATCCATTTAATGAATCCTTATGCCAATATTGATTTTGACTATAATGAACAAGAATTCCTTGTACCTAATTGGGGAATAACAGGAAGAGGCCCAGGTTGAGGATATAGGGGAATACATTGGAATTCTAGAAACCACCATTTTAACTCTACCCATGCTCAAACCATATATGTGGCAGAAACTCATGGGAGAGCCCTTCTGCGGGTTCAATAGAAACATAGAGTTTATTCTATGAAAGATAAGTTTAGTTTAGACACAATTATTTTGGAATACTGATTAGCTGTCACACCATCTTCTTCTCAGCAAATAAATAGACCTAGTTAGTCTAATTTACCATATCCAGGAGTATTTCCCACTTCTTCTCTGAAAAAAGTACGTCTACATCAGAAGCATCAACTTCCAAGGCACCTGAAAAACCACATCTCTATGCTAGAAAATGCAGACCTTTGGGAAAAAAGTATGATGTATTGAAATAATTGTCCCATGTACCGGCCAAGTTATCAATTATGGAAGCTTTTAATCTGTCAAAAGATCTTCAAGAAGCACTCATTGAGGCTTTGTTAAGTCCGCACGAGTTTGAAACCAAAGTTTCTGCTGCTGAGGTTTACCGTACAGAGAATGATTATGTGGAATGTCATGTAGTCATATCTTTTTACGATTAAGATGAAAATGATGTGGTGCATGGGCATATTAGACCTTTTTATTTTTATTGCATGGTCAATGACGTAGACATCAAACGACCCTTCATTGATAATGTCTCTAGAGTTATCCTCATTTATGTTCATACACATCGTCGATTAGGCCTGACTGAATCTGAATTATTTACGTTGACTTTAATGTTTCAATCTTATGATAAGAATAAAGAAGAACCTTTGGGTGAGATTACACTTACAACTATGTTTGGAGATCTTCCGTTGAATTCAGATTTCATGGTTGATCATCAGGACACATCCTTTAATATTTTTCTTGGAAGACCTTGGCTAAATCAACATTCATCCATACCTTCATCATACCACCAATATCTTAAGTACTACATCAATTTTCAAATCAGGACATTGTATAGTGACAAGGATCCATTCAAAATGTCTGAATCGTAATACATCGAGGAAGAGTTTTATCATAGAAAAGAAGCAAAGTCCATGAAAAAGGAAATAACCAGAGTTAATGATCCAAATAGACTAGAAAGGATCCCAGCAAATCCATTTATGAATTTGAGTATAGAGTATGTGTTACCCATAAATCAAATTGAAATGATAAACAAAAATCTAGGAACTCGTCCAATTACTTACATAAGGTCAATTACGACAATTGAGCCTCACAATATGGAAGAAACTATTGATCCACCAAGAAATCATGAAAACCTAAATGAAGATGTTTTCATTTTATCCACTGACCTATAACAAATATCTACTTCGTCAACCAGAGTAGATGATATTGTAGCATTTCTAGATAAAGACAAAGATGTTGATTCTCAATCCATCAATCCCACTTTATTACCATAGGAAGACCCTTCGTCATTAGTAGGGTCAGATATGGTGGCCTCTTCTTCAGGATGTTCAAATAATTATGTCCCCTCTAACTCTAGGAGTTTTCATTGTCATCTACTATGTAAATAAAATGAGAATAGGTAATGCATAATGAAGAAGAATAGGAAGATCTCAGGGATGCTCTTTTGACATTTGAGGACAGTGTCTCTACCAATGTGGATGAGATCAAAGAAATAATTTTGGGTACAGAAGAAGATCCACACCCACTCTAATTAGTGTGGCTATGACCTCTGAAGAGAAACATGTTTGTACTTCATTTATAAAGTAACATCAAGATATATTTTCTTGTAATTATACAAAATTTCCAGGTATTAATCCTAATGTAGCCACCCATCATTTGGGTTTTCCAAAAGAACATCATGGATTCAAGCAGGCAGTAAGAAGAACACCCCCTACTCATACCTCTAAAATTAAAGATGATGTTGATAAGCTTATAAAGGATAACTATGTCAGGAATGTTTAGTATCCCAAATGGATGGCCAATATTTTCTCAGTAAAAAAGAAGAACAAACAAATTAGAGTTTTCATTGATCATATAGATCTTAACCGACACTGTCCTAAAGATGATTTTCAAGTTCCAATTACAAAGATTCTAATTGATGCAACTGGTGGCTATAAATCTATTTCCATCCTGGATGGCTTCTTTTGGTATAATCAAATCCATATTTCCCTATAGGATGATGAATCTACACCCTTCAGAGCCCCTCAAGGTGTGTTTTACTATCAGGTAATGCCCTTTGGCATAATGAATGTAGGAGCAACATACCAATGTTCCATGTACCATATATTCAAACACTTCTTATGGTATTTTTTTGAACGTTATGTAAATGATTTGGTGGTAAAATCTAGACAACGTTCCAATCCCTTGGATGATTTGGAAACCATATTCCATAAACATCATCACACAGTTTGAAGATGAACAACTTGAAATGTGATTTCAGGGTAACCTAAGGAAAGTTCATTGGCTTCGTTGTATACCATCGTGGTATCGAAGTTGATCATGAGAAGACAAAATCAATTATTTGTATGTGACCTCCTCAAAATTTGAAATAATTAAGAAGAAACCAAGGAAACATGGCCTATATTCATAAATTTATCACCAATTTGGCAAGAAAGTGCTTTACCTTCACCAGATTAATGAAGAAGGGAGTCACCAACCAATGGGCTCAAGACTACCAAGAATAATTTTATACCCTAAAGAAATATCTCTTGATTGCACCATCATCAATTACACCTATTAATGGAAGGCCACTTATTCTCTATGTGGCAACTTTAGAGCGATCACTTGGTGCCTTCCTCACCCAAAAGAATGATGATGGGAATGAAACAACCTTTACCATCTCAGTCGAACTATGCTTGATATAGAAACTCGATATTCAAGTATTGAAAAGTGTTTCTTGGAATTAATATTTGCTGTTCAAAAATTGTGGCACTACCGGCAACATCATGAGATCCAATTAGTATCTCGCAACAACCCGATCAAATTTATCCTCAGTCGTCCTATGCTTACATGGCATCTGGCAGGGTCAGAAGTTATTTTGCAATGTTTGATATCCAGTTAGTGCCTCGAAAGACAATAAAATGTCATGATCTGGCTGATTTCCTTAGCGAGTATCCATCTGTGATAGATACATCATTTAATACTGAACATCATGCTGAAGAGGTCATATCTATTCTGGATAATTTCCAAACAAGGGAAATGTATTTTAATTGTGCTTACAATAGTCAAATAGGAAATAGAATGGATAACCCTAAACTTTACAATGTTAGGTTAGGAATTGTAATTATTTCCCCAGAATAGGTAGTACCACCTTATTCCTTCTTGCTATCAGAAGGTGGTTCAAACAGTGAGGTGGAATATCTTGCTCACATCGCAAGTTTGGATTTGGACCTTTCGGTGCAAATGGATCATTTGAAGCTGAAAGGTTATTCGGAATTGGTAATCAAACAAATCAATGGGGAATATTCTATTAGAAAATAAGAGTTAATTCCTTTGTTTGATTACATTAGAGGGTTAATGGATGAATTTCCTTTAGAGTCGATATTGTATTATGTCCCGCGATTACAAAATGCTCAAGAAGATGCACCGGCTAATGTAGCTACAACCTTGGGATATCCAAATTGGGTTAAGTATGTCATTAGAATAGCCTTTCCATGTGTTCTATCACATTTTGTTCAAACAATAAGGGTGGAAATTAATAAAATTTTCTCTATGTCTAAACCATATGGTCATACCACAGAATGGAGAACTTCCATCCTCGAATATCTTCAAAATGGGATACTTCCACCAGATAGGGTTGAGAAAGAATAGATATGGCGACGAGCGGACAATTTTACTCTTTATGATAGTTGAGACCACCAAAAGATCCTCTAAATGTGAGGCTTTGATTGAATCATCTTCAGATGTATTGACGGAGAAGAGACTGCAGCTATCATGGAATAAGTACTTTCAGGATTTTGGGGTGCCCACCAGTCTGGACAAAGACTCTCTGATCAGATCCAAAGGCTTGGATACTTTTGGACTTCAATGATGCAGGATTGTAAAGATTTCACTAAAAAAATGTCAACCCTGCCAAGTGCATGCCAACATCATTCATCAACCTAGAGAGTTGCTACATATAGTTAAATACTATTTTCCATTTTCCACATGGGGAATGGATATAGTAGGGACTTATCCTCGAGAAACGGTTGATAAATTCAAGTATATTCTCACTGATACTGACTTCTTCTCTAAATGGGCTGAGGCAATACCACTCAAGGAAGTCAGATCCAAAAGCTATGTTAGTTTTGCCAGACCTAATATCATCACCAGTTTTGGTTTCCGTCACACTATTTGGATGGAAAATAGCACGAATTGTTGTTCTGCTGAGGTAAAATAGTTATATCAGGATCATAATATCATGTCCATGCATTCATCTCGCTATCATGTGGTGGCAAATGGACAGATAGAGGCCTTCAATAAAACCCTATCAAATATACTATAGATGATGGTGGAGAATGATAAGAAATCATGGCCTAATAAACATTTGAATACTTTATGGGATTATGAGACAACTACCCATACTATTACCCAATAAACTACTTATTAATTGGTATATGGAACTGAAGTAGTTTTTCCAATTGAAATGCAATTTCCTTCACTTAGAGTTTCAATTTTTGATCATTTGTTTTACATATGAGAGGTCTCAAAAATGGTTCAATAAGTTGGAATAAATAGATGAGAAAATATTACATACTTTTCATCATCCAGAAGTCTATCATAACATAATAGAGAGATATTTCAACAAGAAAGTTATCCTTAGTTCATTTCTTCAAGGAGAATTGGTATTGTTCCTTAGAGATCTAATGATACCAGGTAAGAAACCTCCAAAACATGAGCCAAGTTGGGAGGGACCTTCTTCCATACATAAGGTCCATTCAAATGGAGCTTATGCCTTAATCTCAATGGATGTAGAGATTATTACAACTCCAACCAATGCAAGATTCTTGAAGAAATACTTTGTGTAGTTATGCACATTCGTCGTCACTGCAAGACATTAAAATGCATAGTACAACGTCCTCATTGCAAGACTTTAAAATGCACAGTACAACTTCCTCACATCAAGACTTTAAACTGCACAGAACCATATACTTACTACAAGAATTAAAACTACACAACCCCCATGTCCTAGTCCCAAGACATTAAACTGCATGATAACCATCAACGTCTGTGTTGCATAACATTAAAATGTTAAGCATCTTCATCATTTTTGCATGACATTAAACTACACGACATCATTAGTACAACTAATTTTCTCTCTATTTGGCATTAGAAGATTACACATGAAAACATCATTGACATCATCACTACTCATTATTAGTATATAAGTCCCACTCTTTCCTATTTTTGAGTTAGATCTACCAAGAGACCTAATAACAAGAACTATATGTGGCATGATTCTCATTTTCCAATGAGATGTGTAGAGATGCGTAGATCTCCAATCTTGGGCCCAAACTTGCGAAAAAAGCATTTATTTCTTGTATAATAATCAAATATGAATATGAAATGTTTTAAGAACTATGTATGAATAGATTGTTTCCCCAGCAATCCATATAGTGAAACTTGGGTTTTATCCCTTAATCAGGTTACAATATGTTTTTCTTTTCACATCGGTTCATTGTCATCCTAACAAAATGACATTAAATTTCATGGAAATCTAACTCCCCTATTCTTCATTTGTGTCACATTTGTATTATAGAAGAGAACCTTACTACTCCTTGTTTCTCACACCGAGCATAGCTCAAGTGAGATTAGGTATTCGGTAAAAGGTTTCTTATATAAGTATGGTGTTTCAATTCCTTATGGGGGTGAAAATTTCCTCACTTCAGGACATAAAACTACACATCACCATATTCTTTTAGAGGAAAAAAAGAACGTCCTCATTTTACATATGAGTCAGATCTATGTAAAGGACATAAAACTTATGGTCAATTTTGATTCAAAAATTTCTCATTTGAATTATGAAATACCCCCTTCCATATTCCACACTCGTAATCTTGAATATTTCTAAATCCTCATAATCATTCTTACGGTTTCTGGTGACAGAGTTTATGATACGTGAGTGCTCTTTTTCCTGACTATACAGCACGTGCCCTTAGGTGGCCTTGCATATATTTCCTACATAACAGGCCTATTAGTCAAAAGATACCACTATTTGTCTATGTAGCATATGACCGAGTTGTCCCTTCATAATACATCCCCCATAACGAGTTTTTCAAATAATGGTATCTTCATTCTTGGTTATAGTATCTATGTCCCCTTTAATCTTTGATGACAATATACACGAATCTGTATTTTAAAACAGTCATTCAAGTATACTTGTCCCATTATCTTTCTCACAATCTGAAAGTCCTCAATACCATGGTTTACACATTTCCCTCACCATGTGTTCAATAAAATATGAAATAACCTTGAAATCACTTAGCCACGTATTATATTTGGTTTCTATTTCTGGTCCAAGTTGTATGACCTAAAACTACAGACACCATTCCTCTTTTGTTTGGGTCAGAACATTGTGAAAGTATTATTTTTTTTGATTCATTGGGCATATAGGGTTGAGATAACCTTTCCATATTCGGGTACATTTGTCCATAAAAAAAACTCTGTGCTTTGGAAAATCCGAATCTCCAAAAACATTCTTCATCTTTTAGAAATAGAACGTCAAAATTCTGAGATATTTTTTGTCTGATTATGTAGTACTTGCCCTCAGGTGGCCTTGCATATGTTTCCTACATAACCAGCCTGTAAGTAAAAAGATTCCACTATTTGGATATGCATCACATACCCTATTTGGACCTACATATCATAGCCCCCTTAACAGATTTTTCAAGTAATGGTAACACTGTTCTTGGAAATGACTTCCTCAAATTCTTTTATCCATTTTCCCATATCATTCCTCAGTTCCAAGAATTCCCATATCAAACTTTTCAATTTTCCCTTCCAAACCTGAATATGATAGTATGTTTCCAAAAAAATTATCAAAAATTTGGGATATTTTTCTCATACCTTAAGTCAGAGATAAACCAAGCTACACGATGTCCTCACTACATGACTTAAAACTACAAAGTACCAATGTCTTCACTGCATTAATTAAAACTGCACAATACGATATTAGAAATTCCCCTTTCTGATAAATTCAAAACATTACTCATGGATCAAATTTTTATAGAAATGGTTTTCCTATTCATGACTTATGTCATTCTAAAATGGCCTTGTATCTATTCTTAAAATTCCCTTCCTTTGAAAAACCACCCACTATGGCCTTGAGTGACCAAAATCTTATTTTCTCCAATCTTTCAAAAGAAAAATGTTAAGTTCATAAAATAACTCTTTCTCTTGACTATGAAGCACATGTCCTTAGACGTCCTTGCATAAATTTCCAACATAATAGGACTATCATCCAAAGGATGACACTATTTGGCTATTTAGAAAATTCCCTAGTTGGTGCTGCATAATATAACCCCCATAATGGGTTTTGTTAAAATAATGGTAATTTCTTTCTTAGAGAGGAATCCCATTACATTGATACAAGTATAAGATTTGGTGACTATAAAGAATTCACAACTCAAGATTCCCATTGGAAATATTTAAAGAATATTAACACATTTTTTTGCCACAAGGTTTTGTCTAAGATATATTTTTAAAATTTATGTTCAAAGCTATTCAACCCTAAATATTAGCCCTTTATAGTCAACCATGCATGACTCTAAACTGCCAATAACAAAAGACTTGGTTCTCATTAGATTGAGAACCCACGAAGGGCACTATAAACAAAAGTCGAGTCCCAGCTCACTAAACATACATTTTTGTATGATTTAGGTAATATTGAGCAAAAAAATACAAAAAAGATATGAAATTTGTGTAGTTATACATATAACCCTAACAACTGTCAAATAATGCTCATTAGGTCCATCAACTTAATAAGAAAATTTTGAGTGCTCCATTCTTTCCATTATAATAATGATTGTCTAACATAAAATAGTCATTATCATCATTTACCTTAAATATTGAAATCATGGAAAACAGGAAAGATGACATATATTATTGAAGAAAAAATTTCTCTCATTCATATGAAATCAGAGGGCCATCCACAAAATGGATCCACTCTCTCATGTTTTTTAATAAACTCTCAACATGACTTTTCATTTGTTGACTACTTCATGATCCCTATCAGATGCTTATTGAAGTTGAGACAGTTGAGCAACTCCTTCCACCTTTTCCTGACAAAGAACATCCTTAGCAGTCGAAATGGCTTTTATCCCCACTAAATGGGTTTCTCCCAATGTTTGATTCAACTACTCAAGTTTTTTATGAACATCATCCAGTTGTTGTTGATGATATAACAACTCCTTCCTGTCTTCTTTAATTTGTTGGCTAATTTTGATTGATTTCTTGTCATAATTTTCCTATGACTCAACTATTATAGTGTGAATGCCCTAAATATTGATAATTCATTTAGCCTACTCAAAATTTTGTTGTAGCTTATACTCTTGCACCCGCCGACAAATGAACACTTTCATAGCATCATGAACTAGTCAATAATAAAATCCACCAAATTCCAATTAATAGAATAATGATGGGAGTTTGAAAAAATGGAAAAAAAATTCATCTAAAGGATTCTCATCAATTATTCTCTAGATATGACGCCATGTCTTCTTATGTGACATGGAAAGAGCAGATTGTATCTCAATGTCTGAATCTGAGTCAGTACCATGAGGTAAAATGTACTCTGGAAACTACTCAATTAAAGAGCAGTCTTGTTCTACTTCTCTTGGAACACTAGAAGATTCACCTTCTGATATGGGAGGTGATAACCATAAATGATTAATCCAGGTCATTGTTAGTTTCAAATGGAAGAAACATATTTGATTTAGATTTTTTATTATAGTTACCCAATAATAAGACAACTACATGATTGGATTCATCCCCTGTATTCTCAGATTCAGTGATTTGAGAAGATGTTTCTTGAGAAGGGGCATTCCCTTAAATTTTATCAGTTATTATATTTGATGGATATAGAGTATCTCTTGATGGAGGATCCTCTAGATGTATTTCTTCATCTCTAATTGAAGGATAGAGTGGAATACCCCATTCCTGAAGAGTCATTGTAGAATTTTATGTAGATAAAGCTTTATAAGATGAACTTTGATGTTAATAATCAAGTAAAGAAGAAAACATATGTTGGGAAAATTCATGAATAAATACTTATGTCCTTGAAATTCTTCATGAAAATCACAAAACTCTTTGATGGAACCTGGAATATCAATATTTGGATTAAAAGATTTCACCATTTCAGTATATGCAGGTTGGAATGTTTTTCAAACCTCTCCATTTAAGGTATCCAAAAAATATTGGTTGATCCATAATTTGTCTCCGATGAAATTATCTTCCATAATCTCTTCAATTGGTATAGAATCATCAGATCTATCCAGGTTCAGAACATCATTAGTATTTATCTCAGATTACCCTGGGTCTTCATTCCTTTCTTCGGAAGAAATAAGAATATATGTATGGATTATTTCAGGATCCTCTGATGAAAGAAACTGAGGAAATTATTTAATCTTACTATGGATTTAATATCTCTCAGTATATCCAGGACCAGATATAGCTAAATATTTTGACGATTTATCTTCTAAAATTGCAGATTCATCAACATGAACTTGGGTTTCCCATAAGGTTTCTTTTTCTAGTATCGAAGAATCATCACTTAATCACTTGACAGAGGGGAGAGACATAGATCATGAAAGAGGATAAAACGTGGTTAACAGAGTTTATTGAGAAAATTATATGCCCTGATAATAGTATAAACACTTACTCTTTTGGAAAACACTTCAGATCAATCTCATTTCTCTCTTGAATTTCTGTTGAAAATCTTGGGGGGAAATTGAAACACTCTTCTTTGTAGGAGAAACGTGAGGTAATGGTTGATTATTATCTATCGCCATTACACCAGCCGTGATTCTTTCTCCTCGAGAATGTTTTAGAGACCAGTGACAATCATTCGCTGCATCAATAAGAGGGCCTATAGGACCATACTTTGGTGATTCGAGAATTGGTCCGGAGCTTCCTTCTCTACATTCAAGATGCAAAATACATTTTCATCAAGATTAATGATGATAAATTGTAAATTAGAGTTGAGACAAAATAAAAAGGAAAATACATTCTCATTATTAACATAAGTATCCCACTCCTCCTTAGAGTCGATAATTACAACTTCATGTACTCCTAAGTCCATCATATGCGATAATCGTTTAGAGGCTGGGATTTGTTCTTCAGTTTCATATATAAAATCCTCTAGATCCATAATATACTTTTGTCATTCAGCCAGGTTATTTTCCAGACTATAATCAGAAGGTTCCTTGATGTCACCAATATCTGGTATTCAAATTCCAGGCTGGAGGAATTCCCATGAATCCCTAAGATCATAGGTTACACCCTACCGATGAAGAATGGCTGAAGGTCACACATAATTCAATTTCGGAATAGATAATTCTGGAGGAGATTCAACACCTTTTGATTGGTGAGTTTCTTCTGGACTCCTTTCTTCTTCAGAAAGTTTAACAGATGGGATAGGAATCTCTGTTTAATGGCGGTGACTAGATCACCTTGGCGTTGGAGGTATTTCTTCTCTAGCCCTGGTCTTCCTGGTATACCACCTATGAAGATGTTTTGAGGGCTTTGAAACCTATGAATCTTCTGTATAATCTCTGTCATTGGACTTGTTTCCACAATTTCAATGTGCAATAGTAATTGGAGCTACCACTCGATATATTCCTTTCGTCAAAGCCCTGTGAGGATATGAAGAAGTCCATGCTTTGGCATACCAAGCTCCTAGTCTGATCGATGCATATGGTGGAGGCAACATAATCAGCAATATGGATACCTCTAAATCTATTAGAATCCATAATTGTCACACTACAATTGGGTGTTTCTCACGTATGACATATGTGGGTGGAAAAGTGTTTTATTTTTGAAGACATAAGAAATGACGAGCAAACTAATAGGGGAAATAAGCCTCGCAGATAATTTCACCATCAATCAGGGTTGATAATTTTCCATCCCTAAATTCCATCATATAAGATTTCAGAACATAATTATTTTATTTTCCTTCATCAATAAATGTTCCATCTGGTTGGTTACCAAAAGTAAAGAAGCTGAAATCTATTAATACATTCAATGATTTTTAGCACCACATCAGGTCTCATGTTTAGAGGCTGAATACTAGAAACTTTATGTAAAAATGGGGTGAATCGACCATTGGGAACTCTAACTGAATTCAATACTGAGTATGAAGAAAAATGTGATGCAATCCAGCCTCACCACACTTGGAATAAGCCTGAAATTGTAATTCGAGCCTTCCCATTGTATAAATTCAGTAGGAAATAATAAATTCTTTCCAATACATATGTTTCTAACCCAATATACTTCCCTACTACCTATTTAGATGCAATTAAAAAAGTCCCTAACCTTACACCACCTCTAGATTCACAGACTGGAAGAAAGTAAATGATTAGACACATATGAAGGAAGGAAGCTAAGCATACCTTTTCATCTATATTGGGTTTTACTTTATATCCCCACTACTTATAATCACTTCTTTCCAATGTTGGACAATATGTGCTTGAAATGCCCTAGTTATTAGTAGAAGGACAAACAGTTGGACGTCCACAAGTTGGACCTTTTTCTATTTTTGGTTAAAATAAGGATTCCATCCACACTCTATAATGAATATCTTTCTTATTCTTGGGTAAATTCCTCGCTATTTTAAATAATTCACGGGTCAGCGGTGGTGTTATTGTAGAATCACCCCATGTTGTGGCAGGCAGAATGAATTCATCATACATTTCCCCAAGAATGGGAATTCCATCAAATTGGTAAATATCCTAGAGACTAATACCAACTACACCATTCATAAAATGAAACTAATTCATTTGCATACTCCATCGGCTCAGTAATTTAGGAATGAAATCATTTTTATAAACATAATCTTTCCCCATACATAAAGAATTGTAGATATAAACGTCTGATAACTCTTTCCTGAATTCTGCACAAGTCTAACGTACCCAGAATTCCCACATCCATTTGGGCTTAACACCTCCTCCAGAACGAAGAAACCAATTTTATTTCCAACCATTAGATTGATCTTTTTGAGAACCCTAAAAAGTGGAATCATAACAATGTGGTCTTTGATCTGCAACATGATCCTTCATATCGGGAGTGCAACCACTATGACGAAGGATGAAACTAATAAAGACTATTCCTTCTTGTACTAGAACACCCCTTCCACTAATATTCATGCAGTTATAGTTGGAGTATTGAAGAAACCAATTCTTTGGAAAATACTTCTTAAAAGTTGGAACATGGGAATCTTGCAAAATCCCATGCCTATACAGGTTTATGTAAGGACTTTGGGGATAATCACGCTAGTAAGGAATTAAAACCCTTCCATAACCCAGGAAGAGTACATTCAACATAATCATAGTCTTCTGGTCCGATGATCTTCATCATTTCATTGTGACGAACCATATTTTCTTCAGTATGGGTCATCGTCTGACGCCCCGACCCTAGATTCCCAGAGTCGGTGCATTATTTTAATACATTTCCATGATTACAAGGAATCAAGTCTTAAAAGACCGATCATTTTAGTAGTCATGGAAAATAGATTCCATATATGAACATTACATTACACTTTATAATAGACAATAAAAAAATAGTTCTTTGAGAACTCCATTATTCTCTTTATCTTAACCCGGCATATCAATCATAATACACTTCATAGAATCATGGGAAAATAAAATATAAGAAAGGGGTGAGCTCAGATTCCCAGTAAGGGTAAATAATTTAGCATAAGCTATAAACTTTCAATGCAAGATGTGTGATAAAAACAACAATCTTTTTAAACATAAACATGAATATAATATGAAAAAATAAAACAAACATTTCCATATAAACATGCACATGGATATTCTACTAGACGAATAATCACATGTAATAACTAATTTCACAATGAATGAATGCCTGACGTCGGACATCTTTACCACATAGTCAAGGCCATGTGCCAAGACTACAAATAAAACTTTTGTCAAGGCCTTGTGCCAAGACACTAGTTTTTCTCATGAGACCTACTGATTCATCGAGGATCTATAGCGGGCTCCACCCATCACTTACTAAGTCCAATGTATTCCTCATATGAAAAAGTTGAAACATAACATAAACATTCACATTAAAACTAGGATACGAAATGTCATTACATTAACCATAAACCATGAATGGTATAATAATAGAACATCCACATTAAAACATATCGTAACTCATTCAATAAAACATGGATGATTTTATTATAATAAATCAACCTCAATCAAAAATAATATTCAGTAAAAGATTCTGTCATAGTTGAAAATGATGAGTAAAACTCTTTGGGAGAAATATCCTTTTTTAAAAATCATTTAAAAGTCAGACATTTATTAAGGAAGTAATTTAAAAGATATTTTTGAATCAATGTTTCCCATACCACTTTGAAATTATTGAAAATAATTATCATTTCAAAACATTCATGTTCATATAAATAAATCCTTAAAATCATTTTAAAAACATGGACATAAATTAATAATATTTAGAAAGATAAATCTTTAAGACATTTAAAATTATGATCTTGATAAAGTGTACCTTTCAAAAAACCTTAAAATATTTATTTTGAAATAATTTTTATGAAAAATGGACGTGGATGAAAAAAATGTACCAGTAAATACTTTCACGTAAACAATCTCGGATAATAACGAGATTGAGGGATTAACCCTTACCTTGAACTTTTCATTAGTCGAGGGTACATTTAACCTCATGTATGAAGATCATAGTATGTTATTGAATTATACAAGAACCATATTAATTTTTATGATATCATACATGATTCATTTATGACTTTATACTACCCATTTAATAATAATGTCCATGGTAAATTAACATTTCTGGTAATAATCGTTTTCTTTATCGTACGTGTTTTAACTTGTTACTCTTGATTGTATCACATAGATCAAGATTTAATTACATAAATAATATAAAGAATGATTTATATATCATATATATTTAGAATATAGATATGTATAATAGACCTATATATGAAATGAAAAACACCGTTTATGGAGACGATAGTCCGTACGTACGCATAAACGTTGTTTCCATTTTCATATCGTATTGAACTGAAATAAGTGAATGAGATTTATTTAAGTACATATATATATATATACCCATTAGAATTATTATTTCATATATTACATACTTATGAGTAATATATATTTTTATAATTGTCAATGAATGGTGAACGTGGAAATGAATCTCATCGCGTCGTGGAGATGGTAATCCATACGTACGAAGGAGCGACAATATCATTTCTTTAAAGGTGTGGAATTGGATGGTATATTAATTTTACAGAGACATTAGAATGTTATTTTCGTTATTTATATACATATTACTCATCATTATATCTATCCAAATAGCATAGTGTTGAATAACAAATTACACCACGACGTGGAGATGACAAGCCGTACGTACGCACACATGGTGACATTATCATTCATAAGATGGGATAGAATAATGAATATAGTTGTTACATATTTATAATAACATCACAGTATGTAGAAGATACTAGAGTTATTATTTTATAATGGAAACAACAAAGAAAGAGTAAGTTGAAGAATAAGAGAACTTGAAAGAGGGTGGTGAAATCATTACCTATTATTCAGGTTCTTCCTTTTTATTTGACCAAAAGGTCTTCTTAGGTTTGATTTCATTCCAATGTAAGGACTCTATGATGAAGGTAGGATAGTTGGGAGGATATTTGGGCAGATTTTGGCCTAGCCAAATGGGTTTGGAGGTGTCAATTTGAGAGAAGGGGAAGTGCCCTTTTATAAGAGGGGTGAGGTGCACCTTTGGGAAAACTTAAAATATTATATTATAATAAATTAATTTTTGATTTATAATGGCTCCAAAATGAATTATTTAAAATATAAGGTGGTTAGGGGTCAAAACAACTCAACCAATAGGTTTTAGACAGGTTTAGGTTACCATATTAACCTTATCTATTAGATTTAACTCTTAGTTAAATTGATTGACATTTACCATGTCTCTTTGTATTTTTATATTATATGGTTAATAAAATTACTATAAAATCCAAATAGAACCCCAATTGGATAATAAATTTAATATATATTATTAAATAAGTCTTTTGGATTAATATTATATTTTTAGGACTATTATATAATTTAATAATATAATATTTGTTTTAAAAACTATTTTATGTCAATTTTGACACTCTTTGGTATTTATTTTTTTGATAAAATAATAACAGCTTGAATACTTCAAAAAAAATAAATTGAATTAATCCTAACATGTCATATTCACATATAAAATTCGTGTATTTCATAAAAACATTGAAATTATATTATTTTTAATATTTATAATACCATTTATTTGATTCTTTCATTAATAAGGTAATTAATGCATCATCATTGTGTAATTAATGAATTTAATTATTTAATCTCTAAAAACTATAAATAAAATACCATTATGTTGAAAATATTTTTATCTTTCTAATTAATATTTATAGTCGAATTTATCTTATGTATAACCCTATATTAATAATGGTTTAGTTATTAAACATTGATTTTAACTCCTTTAACTCTTCTTTAAATAAAATAATAATAAAAGTCTAAATCTAATCCAAGTGGACCTAAAGGGTGATATTTTATTCATAAGGTTTTTATTGGTAGAATTAAACTTATACAATAAAATTATTACTCGTGTTAGGGTACTAATATTATTATTTTTTCCCTTAATTACCCTATTTACTTTTAATCGTTGTAAATAAAAGTTAAAAGGTACTATTCACCAAAGATTATTTTTATCTTATTGAACCACATTTTACTCCTTGGTATTAACAGTGTGTCTCAGATTTTCAAAATTCAACTCACAAAAGCAGTGAAATTATTTTTTATGTAAATTTGCAAATGCTCCAAAGAGGTGGGTAAAAGACGGTAATATTTAAATAAAATTTTTATGTATCTAAACTTATTATAAAATGAATCCAATAAATTACATTGAACTTATATAGGTATTATCTATCTATTTTGATCTAAAATAAATGTAAATAAAATAAATAATTATTTAAATAAAAATTAGGTTTTAAATAATAACATAGTGTTTTTTCACTATTCATCAAAAATTGAATGTTTTCAAAAAAATATCAAAAATTCACCCTCAACTAATTTTGATATTACAAATTCAAACAGTAAGTATATTTTACAAAATTAGAAACATATAGGTTGCATTTATTAATTTATAATTAATTCCCATTTTCATAACCAAAAGGCTTATTTTTAAGAAACAATATCTATCAAAATATAGACACTTGTTTATGTCCAATATCAAAGTGAAATTACATACAATGACTAGAATTGGATTAAATTATTAAAATATAATCTATTTATACTTCCAAACCATTAAAATTTATAATTTAACACTGTAAATTATTTGGATTAAAAAAGTAGTTTTGGTTAAAATATAGTATTTTCACTAATTACCCAAATATAAAAGTTATTAGAAAAATAAAAAATATTTATTGAAACTAAATTCTTATGTCACGATTTTAAAGAAAATGTTTATTTTTTCAAATATAATATATTAAACATTCAAATATTGGATTTAAAATGGGTTCATCGTTAAAAAGAGGTAAAAGTGCATTTTTTGAAATAAATGCTTCTTTTATCAGAAAAAATTAATTTGTTCTTACATTATGTCTAAGAAACTCATAATATGGGTTCTAAAATTTTAACCATTATATAATGTTCAAAATTCATTTAATAAAATTAATAACCACTTTTGAACTGCTAGTTTGGTAAGTCTTAGTGCGCTTGAACTAAGTGTTGTGTGTAGTGCTAGTTATTGAATTAAATTAAAGAAATAATGTACTTTGAAATCAGGGGGTGTTACATTCTTCCCTCCTTTAATAAATTTCATCCTCACAATTTGAAATTGATCTAGGAAAATAAATGGTTGAAAATAGAAAATACATTTGTCGGAAAACCCACATTGAAAATTGGTTTAATAAAATTTAGTCTTAATGAGAGGAAAAGGGGAATGAAAAAGTAACCACCAAATTATGATCTTGATTAAAAGAACAATCAAGGAAATTAGAGACAAATAATTGGAGAAAAAACATAAATATTTATAGGTAGTGATTGAGGTCATTCGTAACAAACAATTTTAGAATTGAGGGCCTCGAAGCCATCAATCTATGATGATTTAAAATATCATTGGTTCCACAAAACATAAGGTATTTGGATAACACATTTTTAGTTCAAAGAACTATTACCTAAAGATTATGAATTATTTTTTTCATAGAATAATAGAAGAAAACAATATATACTGGACAAGTAGAGTTCCATACTTTAACTAATTTCTACCAAAAACTCAACTTTCACTTTAAAAGATAATAAAACTAAAAAATATTATATTTATCCAATTCATATAAGGTTCCAAAAAAATGAATTTATAATTCATATAACAGACCCTTTAGAAAACTACATTATTCAATCCAGGACATCGCGTGGGATGGTGGTAGGTGATACACCCTTGACGCCCTTCGGTTGCAGGTTCAAGTCTCTTGGCCTTGCTGGACATGACGGGTTGTCGCCTGACCTCTGGGTTGTCCTTTTTATGGAAATCCAAAAATAATCTCAATATAGACTTATCCAAAATACTTCTATCCAAACTCATAGTAAAAAATTTATATGGAAGTTAATCACAATGAAGATCTTTTTTCCACGCAATAACTTGTGAACACCTTCATCATGTATTCTTTTAAAACACTACAACATCTTGAATTCCCATTAAACCTTATTGAATACATTCATTCTCCATTATTCATTATAGAATACTGGATATACTCCTTCTATCACACAATGTTGTAAACTCAAACAATGAGGGAATATAAAAAAAAATAATCAGTTTCAAGGTAGTCAAGAATATCCAATATAATTGATCCAAATCAAACATGTATTATTCCAAAACCACTACCTCAGTATCAGAACCATATTATGGTTTATATTTCTCTCAACCATATATTTTCTAAAAATTTAACCAGCTATTGAGTCACTTTTCTTGGTTCCACACAATCTCAAATCCATACTGAAATAGTACTGCAGTACAATCCTTATATACACCACAATTATTATAACCATTACATCATTGATACAACACTCAAATGACATAATTATTTAATAACAACATAATAACTCTAATCATTCCTCCTCATCTGTGGTAGTATCACAACTTGATTATTATCCAATTGCATCATTTGGGGCATACTCTGATTATTTTTACATTGGTTCGCATAGTGTCCTAACTCCATGAGGATGATGCATTGTACATTAGAAACATTTTTCTTACCTTTGAAGTCATGTACATGGTGTCCTTTTTCTCTGCACTTTTAACAAACCCTCATTCCCTTCAGGAAATTTCAAAGGTGCTTCTTCCCACAGTTATCACATATCGGAAAATTCTTCTTTTCCCTCTTCCCTTTATCCATCCTTCTCTCTTCTATACTTTTCTTCTCTTGCTTCCCTTCAAATCCATAGGACTCAAGAAAATTCTTTACTTATCTTATTAACTCATGATATTATTTCTTCATATGTTAAGAATACATCAGAGACTATTTCTCTTCTAAATGTTGGCTTAATACCCTGAATGATATGATCATTTTTACTCTTTGGATCATACGGATTGCTGGAGTTTACATTCCTTATACTGGGTTCCGTTTCTATACAATATCATACACTAGGTCAGTTTATGAATTTCAATGAATAATTCCAAACATGTAAAATACCTAACATAAATAGAACATTTTTTTGGATATAATCCATAAAAATATTTTCATTGAGTAGATATATACTAATGAATCCTTCATAATGATTTGTATAGAAAATGGGAGGTATCCTAAGAATATCCCCCAGGAGTGTCGTAACCCAGAGTGCAGCAAGGCCCGTTGTCGTGCACCATTTCCCGTTAGAGTCTAGCTCAAAGCAGTGTTTTCAGGTTTTACCCCCAGGTACATCTGTTCCAGAGCCACCTCAACAAGATTGTATACAGACAAGGATGTATTTTCTTGGGAAAACTCACAAAATCATTACATTACCAATATTCTCAGAAGTTCTTATATACTAATCTTCAAATTCTATCTTACGGTAATGTGCTCTAATCAGAGTTTATCTAAATCTAGTTTCCAAGGCTATTTCTAAACATTTTCTGATACCAACTATAACACCCCAACCCTAGTTTCCCAAAGTCGATGAATTATTTTAATACATTGGCATAATTACAAGGAATCAAGTCCCGAAAGACCGATCAGTTTAGCAATCATGGAAAATAGATTGCATACATTAACAATACATTACACTTTCTAACATACAATACAAAAAAATAGTTCTTTGAGAACTCCATTATTCCCTTTAGCTTAACCCTACATATCAATCATAATACACTTCTTATAATCCTAGGAAAATAAAATATAAGAATGGGGTGATCTCAGATGCCCAGCAAGGGTAAATAATTTAGTGGAAGATATAAACATTAAAGGCAAGATGTGTGATAAAAACAACAGCCTTTTTAAACATAAACTTGAACATAATATGAAAAAAAATAAATCAAAAATTACAATATAAACATGCACGTCAATATTCTACTAGCCGAATAATCACATGTAAAAATTAATTTCATTATGAGGGAATGCTTAATGACAGACATCATTACCACATAGTCAAGGCCTTGTGAAAGAATACAGAAATTTTTTTTCAGGGACTTGTGCAAAGACACTAGTTGGTCTAATGAGACCTACCGATGCATCGAGGAGCTATAGTGGTCTCCATCCATCACTTACTAATTCCACTGTATTCCTCATATGAAAAATTTGAAACATAACATAAACATTTCTATTAAAACTACCATATGAAATTTCATTACATGAACCATAAACCTTGAATGGTATAAGAATAGAACATACACAGTTAAAAATATCAAAACTCATTCAATAAAACATATAAGATTGTATTATAATAAATCAACATAAATCCAAAATAATATCCAGTAAAAGATTCTGTCATAGTTGAAAATGATGAGTAAAACTTTTTGAGAGAAATATCCATTTTTTTTAAATCATTTAAAAGTGACACATTTATAATGGAATTAATTTAAAAGATATTTTTGAATCAAAGTGTCCAATACCACATGGAAGCATTTGAAAAGAATTTTAATTTTAAAACATTCATGTCCATATAAATAAATTCTTAAAATCATTTTGAAAACATGGTCATTAATTAAAAATATTTTGAAAGATAAATCTTTATAACATTTAAAATTATGATCTTGATAAAGGGTACCTTAAAAAAATCTTTAAAATATTCATTTTGAAATCATTTTTTTGAAAAATGGAAATGGATGAAAAAAATGACCCCATAAATACTTACACAAAAACAATATCAGATAATATAGAGATTGAGTAATTGACCCTTACCTTGCACATTCCTTTAGTCGAGGGTATGTTTAACCTCCTATATGAAGATTGTAGTATGTTATTAAATTATACCAGAACCATATTAATATTTATGATTTCATACATGATTCATTTATGACTTTATACTACCCATTTTTTTTGTTTTGATAAAAGACGGATTCATTAATGATGAAGATCAGCAGCTGTACAAATGCAAAGCCATGTAGGGAAGTGGTCCAGCTAGAGCTGGTGGCCATCAAAGGGGCCGGAGGCCTCTACCTGATGGGAAACATCGTTTGCTTCCCTTTTGGTAAAAGAGAAGGTGAATATTTCAAATTCATAATGGAGGGAGAGGATTCTCATGATGAGGGAGCCAAATGACTGGATTCCGCTATCGTTATGGTTGATAGTGTTGATTATGATGAGGCCATCAGATTCTATATTGATTTTATCCCATCCATGATCTTTAGTGAGAATCATACCAGTGCAGATGGATGAAGCCTCAGCTACTGTAGGTTCCGAAAAGGCATGGTGAGATTCATGTCTGGCTGCAATGATCTGACCCAGACAATCCTGGGCCAGAAGGCCGATGGAAACATGTCCATTCGTGGGGAGAGGCGTGTCCACATTATTATTCGGAAATCCTTCCATCAGCGAGCACCATTGGATGGAAAAGTAAGGGGCTCCAAAGGGATTTTGTTGTCCATTGTGATGTTTCCATCCCTCAGTCCATGATGAGGCCCGGTCAACCCAGAAATCAGGTGGTTTGTGGTCGTTGTTGAAAACTACATCGTTGCGACAGAACAGATGATCAAGGCCAGGGTACAAAGTGAGATCACTTTCATTGCGGAGAGAGAGGATCACCATTGAATCATGATAGAGGGAAGGTCAAAGGCCATGGAAAGAAAGACATCAGAATCAGAGTCCCATTTGTTCCAAATTTCCTTATCCTTTTGGAAATGAATGATGGAATAAAAGGGGGATTCTGGGAAGTTTGGGTAGAAGGGGAAACAATCGTCACTAGAAATATGTCGGGAGATGATAAGGCTCGTGGTAGGGAGGTTTCCCATGCATACCTGCCCCCAGAGGTGACGAATATTGGGGGGGGGACGTTAAGTTTCCAGAGCGATTTCCAAGGCCCCCCTTCCGGGCCACCAGATTAATTGTCAATGGCAAGTCGATAGCCGTATTTCACAGTTTACTCTCTCGAAAGGTCATTGGTCCAAAATAGATGGTCTAGGCCCGCATCTGGGACCTAGGGGATACTTAGGAAAATTATTTTTTCATGTTCATTGAACCAAGCGTTGATCGTTTCCAAACACCACCCAGACCCCTGAATAGAAAAGAGGCAACTAACTATGGAATTTTCATAACCTGGTTGGACAGGGGAGGATGCCCGCTAACCATCCTTATCAGTCATCCAACGATTGGTCCAGATATTAACAATTGAGCCATTTCCAATCCTCCAGCAAAGCCCTTTTTCTAGGAGACACCAGGAACCCCAAATTCTTCTTTAGAGGAAGCTAGGACGGCGACCAAGAGAGGATTCGTGGAATTCCTTATGGTGAAAATATTTATCCTGGAGAACCCGCGCATAGAGAGAATATGGACGGTCAATATGGCACCAAAAATGCTTCGCCAGTAGTGCGTCATTAATGTGAAGGAGGTTTTGGAATTCCAATCCTCCCTCTGATTTGGGAGAGCAGTGTTTCTCGCAGGCAATCTAGTGGGTACGATTCCTTCCAATATGCTTTACACGCCATAAGTTGGCAGTGCATGAATGGAACTGGTTGACCACACTAGATAGGAGATTAAATGGGGACATAAAATAGTTGGTGATGGACTAGAGTGCGACATTAATGAATGTCTTCTTGTCGGATTTGGAAATTCTTTTAGGGGTCCAGCCTTGAATTGTTTTCTCGATCATTTCTAGTAGAGATGCAAAAACTTCTTTTTTAGAGTGGCCAATCACTGTGGGTAGCCCAAGATAATTCTGGTATTTCCCAACCATATGAAGGCATGCAGTTTCACAGAGTTATTCTTTCTTGGACAGAGGTACCCCTGAGATGAAGGATATTTCTGATTTTCCATGGTTGATAGACTGTCCAGATGCCCTCTCGTACTCGTAGAACACATGACTAATCGTCCGATATTCATTAATGGTTGATCTAGAGAAAAGAAGGCAGTCTTCAGCAATGAAAAGAGGTGAAACCGGTTGGCTTTCATGGCACACCCTTTCCCCATGGATAGTATTAGAGGATTCCTCCCTGGAAACGAGGTTAGAAAAAACATCATCCACCATGATAAAGAGGAAAGGGGAGAGGGGATCTCCCCAGAGAAAGCCTCTGGTTGGGTCGAAGCCTCTAGTGATCACCCCATTGACTTTGATTTGGAAGGATATGGACATGACACAGTGCATGACCATATTAGTCCACTTAGGATAGAATCCCATTTTCAGCATCACAACTTTGAGGAAATGTCATTCCACTCTATCGTAGGCCTGGTCATATCAAGCTTCCAGGAAATCATACCTATTTTCACAGAGGAGCGTGATTTCATAGAATGGAACACTTCATGGGCCACAATTGTGTTGTCTGTGATCAGCATCTTCTCCACAAAGGAGCTTTGGTTTTCTAAAATGATGTCGGGTAACCAAATTCGTAGCCGATTAACTACGATCTTTTAAAAAATATTATAGGAGATATTGCAGAGGCTAATAGGTCTAAAATCCGGGATCACAAGAGGTTTATTAATTTTAGGAATGAGGATGAGGATAATTTCATTGATGTCAGAGATGATTGTTTTCCCATCCCAGATACACTTCATCAGATTACAGATGCCAGGACCAATAATGTGCCAATATTGTTTAAAGAAAAGGGCGTGGAAGCCGTCTGGGCCCAGGGACTTAGTAGGATGAATATGCTTCAGAGTCTGACCTATCTCATCATTCGTAACATCATTGGAAAGCTCTCGATTGATCACATCGGTGATCATAGGTTTGATATAGTCCTCCACATTAGATGAAATGTAGGTAGTTCCAGCAATGAAGAGGTTTTGAAACAAACAAACAAAGGCTTCTTAGATTCCTTCGGTGTTAGAGACTTTGCTACCATCAGGTTGTGTTATTCAAGGAATAAAATTTTTACGTCGCCTATCTGATGCTTTCTAGTGAAAATAATGGGTATTGTCATCCCCTTCTAAAATGTGGGTGTCCTGTGCCCGCATTGCCAGAAGCATTCCTTAACGCACATGGGGACATCCATTTCACATTGAGTGGCACTGATCTTAGAGAGATTAAAGGTGGATGGGGGTTGACTGAGAAGGTAATGCAGTTTTCTTTCGAGGAAATCACAGTGCCTATCGGGATGGCGGAACATTTTATTGCTCCAACATCTCAGGTCGGATGCGACCTGTTGGAGGTTGGATCTCATGTCTGCGTGATTACTCTTCCAGCTTGATCTGATAACATCTTTACATTCGTGGTATTTTGACCAGAAGCATTCAAATCTGAAGGGTCTGTTGGCATTCCTGTAGCGTTCTCCTTGAGTGATGTCAATGTAAATTGGGTAGTGGTCCAAACAATTGAGCGGCAGGTGGTTGATGTGGAACATGCTAAAGAGAATAGTCCAATCTGAAGAGCCCAAAAATCTGTCGAGCTGCTCAGCGATGTGAGTGCCATCTGTAGAACCCCAGAACCAAGTGAACAGATTACCAATGTATCCCAGATCGACCAGGTCTGACCTAGAGACCACATCCTTAAAATTTTACATTGATGCAGAAGGTCGGACAACCCGCCTCTTTTTTCCTTGTTAAACATAATCTCATTTAAGTCCCTTCTGAAGAGGATAGGGCCCGGGAGCTCTTGACAAAGTTTGTAAAGAAGATCCCATGATTTCCACTTCTCATTCTAGGAAGACCAGCCATAGAATACCACAGAGGTCCAAGGAGGGGTGTGATCTATGTGAATTCTCACAGCCACATGGTTTGAGGAGGACACGATCTTGACGTCGATAGAATCCTTCCATGTTAAATTCAAATTTTGGGTAATAATCGTTTTCTTTTTCATACATGTTTTACCTTGTCACTCTTGATTGTATCACTTAGATCAATATTTAAATACTTCCAAAATATAAAACATGATTTATATTTCATATATATGTAGGATATAAATATGTATAATAGACATATAAATGAAATAAAAAACACCATTTATGGAGACGGTAGTCCGTCCGTACGCATAAACACTGTTTCCGTTTTAATATCGTATTGAATAGAACAAAGTGAATAAGATATATGTAAGTATATATATACATATAAAGTATAATTATTATTTATTATATTACATAATTATTAGTAATATATATTTTTATAATCGTCGATTAATGGTGAACGTGGAAATGAATCTCATCACGTGGTGGAGACAATAATATGTACGTACACACAAGCAACAATATCATTTCTTAAAGGTGTGGAATTGGATGGTATATTAATTTTACAGAGACATTAGCATGTTTTTTTTCAATATTTATATACATATTACCCATCATTATATCCATCCAAGTAGCATAGTGTTGAATAACAAATTACACCACGACGTGGAGAGGGTAAGTCGTAGGTACGCACACATGGTGACATTATCATTCATAAGATGGATAGAATAATGAATATAGTTGTTCCATATTTATAATAACATCACATTATATAGAATACAATAGATTTAATTTTTTATAATGGAAAAAATAAAGAAAGAGTAAGTGGAAGAACAAGAGAACTTGAAAGAGGGTGGTGAAATCATTTCCTCTTCTTCGGGTTCTTCATTTTGATTTGACCAAAACAGATTCTTAGGTTGGCTCTCGTACCAAAGAAAAGACTCTAGAATTACTTTAGGATAATTGGGAGGATATTTGGGCAGAGTTTGGCTGATCCAAATGGCTTTGGAGGTGAGAATATGAGAGAAGGGAGAGTGCCCTTTTATAAGATGAGTGATGGGTACCTTAGGAAAAACATAAAATATTATTTTATAATAAATTCATTTTCTGTTTCTAATGGCTCAAAAATTAATTATTTAAAATCAAAGGTGGTTATGGGTCTAAAATAACTCAACCAATAGGTTTTATACTGGTTTAGTTTACCATATTAACCTTAACCTTTAGATTTAACTCTTAGTTAAATAGTTTGACATTTACCATGTCTCTTTGTATTTTTATATTATATGGTTAATAAAGATAATATAAAATGCCACTATAACCCCAATTTGTTCCCTAATGTTATATATATCGTTATATAAGTCTTTTTGATGATCCTTATATTTTTAAAACTATTATATCAATTAATAATATAATATGTGTTTTAAAAACTATTTTATGTCAATTTTGAAACTCTTTGGTATTTGATTTTTGATAAAATAATAAAAACATGATTACTTAAAAAAAATACATTGAATAAATCATAACATGCCATATTCACCTAGAAAAGTAATGGATTTCATAAAAACGTTGAAATTATATTTGTTTTATTATTTATAATACCATTTATTTTATTGTTTTTTTAATTTTGTAATTACTGCATCACAATTGTGTCATTAATAAATTTAATTATTTAATATCTAAAAATTATAAATAAAATATCATTATGTAGGAAATATATTTATATTTCTAATGAATATTTATAGTTTAATTTATCTTATGTATAACTGTATATTAAAAATGGTTTATTTATTAAACACTGACTTTAACTCTTTTAACTCTTCTTTAAATAAAATAATAATAAATGTCTTAATCTAATCCAAGCAGACCAAAAGGGTCATATTTTATTCCTAAGGTTGTTTTTGGTCGAATTACATTTATATAATAGAATTAGGACATGTTTTAGGATAATAATAATATCATTTTTACCCTTAATTACCCAGTTTACTTTTAACCATGGTAAATAAAAGTAAAAACTTACTATTCACCAAAAATTATTTTTATCTTATTGAACCACATTTTACTCCATGATATTAACTGTGTCTCTTGGGTTTTAGAAATTCAACTCATAGAAGCAGTAAAATTAAGTTTTATGTAAATTTGTAAATGCTCCTAGGAGGTCGGTAAAAGACAGTAAAATTTAAATAAAATTTATATATATATAAACTTATTATAAAATGACTCCAATGAATTAAATTGAACTTATATAGGTATTATGTATCTATTTTTACCTAAAATAAATTTAAATAAAATAAATAATTATTTAAATAAAAAGTCAGTTTTAAACAATATCTCCGTGTTTTTTCTCTATTCATCAAAAATTGAATGTTTTCAGAAAAATATCAGAAATTCACCCTACGCTAATTTTTATATTCCAAATTCAAAAATGGTGTATATTTTACCAAATTAAAAACATAGAATTTTCATTTATTAATTTAAAATTAATTCCTGTTTTCAAAACCAAAAGGCGTATTTTTAAGAAACAATATCTATCAAAAGATAGACATTTGTTTATGTCTAATCTGAAAGTGAAATTACATAAAATGATCAACATTGGATTAAAGGGTAAAATTATAATCTATTTATACTTCCAAACCATTAAAATGTATAATTTAACACTATAAATTATTTTGATTAAAAAGTTGTTTTCAATTAAAATATAGTATTTTCACTATTCACCCAAATATGAATGTTATCAGAAAACACCAAAAATTTAATGAAACTAAATTATTATGTCTTGATTCTAAAGAATAAGTTTATATTGTAAAATAAAATATATAAATGTTTCAAATATTGTATTTAAAAAGGGTTGATCATTAAAGGCGGTAAAAGTGCATTTTTTGAAATAAATACTTCTTTGATCTGAAAAAAATTAATTTGTCCTTATATTATGTCTAAAAAACTCAATATATGGATTCTAAAATTATAAGGATTATATAAAGTTGAAAATTAAGTTCATACTATTCATAACCGCTTTTGAATGTCTAGTTTGGTATGTCGTGTGCTCTTGAACTCAGTGTTGCGTGTAGTGCAAGTTATTGAATTACTTTGAAGAAATAACGTAATATGAAATATTGGGGTGTTACACATCGAATGAGCCATTTTTTCCTACAAGATAATTACCGTAATTTATCTATTATGTTGGAATTTTAAAGAAGAAAAGAAAAAAAATTCAGGCTAGGAAACTGTTCATGTAGGTCCTTCAATGAGGTCCTTCGCATAGGTCCTTCAACAAGGATAATAGTTCAACACCTTAAATTAAGTCCTTTGTCATAGCTTTATCACATAAATAATTTTACCTTGATGAAATTTCAAGGGAATTGTGTGAGAGCCCCAAACGATGGGGCTGGGTGAACGAGATACACAACGAGAGTGATAAAATTCTAAAAAGAATAGGTGAAGAAAATTGAAAAGGATAAGACCTATTTATAGAAAACTAAAGACCTACATGCCCAAACTATGCATAACATCTGTGAGGGATATCTACACGACAAACCTTCACTGTTCAACAATCGATCCATACTCTCTTCCACCACAAATTTACCTCAGGACTCGACCATCTTTCTATTTTCAGATCCAATCCGGGGGGTGGGGTATTTTGTTGAGACCACTTAAGAAAACAAAAATTTTATAAAGAGAGCCCTGGAAATTTAAAAAATTCCAAGGAAAGGTTTGAGGAACTTAAAGGGAAAGTCAAGATACTCTAAAAAAGACATGCGCGATCCATCTGCACTATGGACCTACGTGATAGAATTGCACAGCAGAGCTACGGGCCAGACTTATTTCAGTACCCTTGTCCAGAGCACCTACGTGAAGGAGATATGTGGAGAAAAAACATGGATAAAACATACTTCGACCAGGCCCATCCATGCCTAAAAATATAGCCCTTGGCCTTCCCATTTGATGGACATAAAAAGTGGAATGACTCTCTAATTGTCCCATTGCATAGCTCTTTCACCAGAGATCCCTCAAATTGTCTCAGGTTTGGTTCTACTATGTGAAATAAATTCTTCAGCCATCATTCATACCTTCATGGTTTACCTACGCGTTATACCTTTGTGGTGCATCAACAAAGGATACCTACGCAGAATACCTGTGTGTGGTACCAATGAGATAGAGCTTGGCATAAAGCCCATGTACCACCTCAAGTACCCTCTTTATAATCCATTCATGACAGGGAATTTCCTTACTTTTTTCCTTTATTTGAAAGGGACTATGTTGAAGCATCCACCAAAAACTTCTGACTTATCAAACATTTGGGAAAGGCTCATCATCATGTCTTCTATTTGGGTTTTTCATTCCACAGTTAGAGGTTTCCCACATTTTTTTCACAATAGGGTTAGGATTCATAGAGTATTTTTGGGTTTCTATATCTGCAGACACATGGACATTTCTCCCAAAAATATTACTGGGAAGATCTCGATTTTGAGAATAAGGGTTTGAGTTATGTCCTCCCCTTCTCATCTCTAAAACATAGAACCATAGGTCACTAGTAGGGAAGGTACATTTCACACTCAATTTTCCACACAAGCAATGTATCCCTCCCCTACGGGCATCAATTTTATGGAAACCAGTTTGGTGTAAGCCCCAAGCTTTTCATGAAGGAGGTGGCATCATTTCTCCTCCTCTCTTCTTCAGTGCCAAAAACAAAGGGGAGATGGGAACAGGGGCTCTTGTTACCATTTCCCTCTTCCATTGAGCTTCGTCGCCATGGGAAGCCATCCTAGTGTAATACCCTAACCATCATCCCTTCCTCCTTTACACCCTTTTCCAATGAATAGAGAAAAGAAGGAAGGCTCGTTGCCTCACTCTCTTCAACGGTCGGCACACTCTCTTCCATCAGTGGAGGTGGGAAAGTGTGAAGTGTAATTGTTGAATCATTAACATCCTCTTGTTTCTCAAACCAAGAATGACTCACATGGGCTTAAAAATACATGATAGCTGAAACATGTGAACAAACACTCATTGAAATGAACTACAAGAACTTTGATTCATATTTAAACCAGGATACGTTGGATGCCTTTTCAAGGACTGAGATCAATGGACATCCTCTCTAGGAATCCAACCCGAATTCCTTTAATCTTGGAATCCTCCTTAAAAGTAAGCTCCAAATTAATCCCTAAATAATTAAGCCATCCTTTTTAGGAAGTAAACCCAAACACTTCTCTATCAATGGACCATACTCTCCTATGAGACTTTTCAAAATACATGGGCTTTGATTCCAATCCATATAGGATACATAGTAAGCCTCTGTGAGGTCCAAACCAAACAGTTCAAATCCACCCTATTCTCCTTGGGCCATAATCCCAAAAGGGTCTGATCTTACTTGGAAACCCATATACTTTCCAAGTTCCTTGGGCTACTTCAGCGTACGTCCCACACTATGTTTTGACAAATCACCTTCCGCTTATATGTCCTCATCACATGACCTTAAAAGTTATTATTTTTCCTATTAAGTGGCACTGAACTATGATGTTTTTGATTCCATTCACTAGGATACATAGGTATCCCTTTTTACAAGAATGATCCCAAGATCAAAAAAACCCATCGTCTCCCTGGATGACAATAAATTTCAGAGTGCCCCACAGATTGGCTTAAAAATCATTATCATCACAACGATGATTAAATGAATCTATAAGCAGTATATTAGAGGATACCGTTGATGTAAAAACTTCAATACATATGTATATTTACCTTAATGAAGAACCTTGAATGCATACTGATGATTCTAAATTTTACACATTTTATAAATTGATTATACATTCCTAGGGATACTTATGATATACTAGGTGATTTGATTAGGATTCATGAAAATATATTAAATTTACAAAGAGAGACCCTCAGAGTATACAATAATTCCCCCCAAAATGGTGCGATGAGTCTGACCACCCATCCCCTTAACCAATGCACGTTCTTATGTATCATAAATTTCAAACATAAAAAATTCCTGCATTTGGAAAGAAGGTCCCCTTTAGATAAGGAACTATTGGATGTTTCCAATTCCATGAATAAATCCATTGGAAACCTCTTGGAAATAGCGATTTTTAAAACTAGAACAAACGTTTCAAGGAACTACGAAACAAAAATGGTGAACCCGACGTGAATCCTTAACCATGTTAATAATGTTACCCACCTGTTTGGACCTTATCAATTGATAATGGAAGGACATACCAAGGAATAAATCACACATGTATTCATATAAATATTTTTATTTAATGGAGTTTGTTGTTGTATTCCCATTTTTCTTCTTAGAATTCCCTTCATTCAAAAATGGCTTTCTCTAAGACAACATCTATGAACTTCCTGACCACAACTCAAGCTGGATCTCCATCAACAGGAAGGACATCATCACCAACCTAGCATCGTCAATTTTGGGTCTCTAATGTGATGGTCAAGGAATATCGCCATCATAGTACAATACCGACCTTGGAGGCTTCTCAACAGGTACTCCAGGTCAATAATAATCCTCGATCAGCTGGCCAATGATGACCAATGATAAAGAAGTAAATGGTTCCAACAACCTTTTACAACCATTTCAGGTCCTTATCCTTGGAATTCAACAATATATTCCTCCGGTTGTATAAGGAGGTGAATCAAGAGGTCACTCAAAGCCTAAATTCAAGAATGCTGGAGTAATTATTAAGGACTCCCACCAGCAGTCACCACCAGAATCATGTGGTAGTGTACCCCAAATATTATGTGGGTGTTTCCTTTGGATGTTTTCCCCGGGTCTCTCAGACCCAGGAAAGCAAGAAGAACTATCTAGGACAATGTTCGGTCAATAGGGATCTAGTTCTCACCCCTGCTTACTCCGGAGAAGTCCATCAATTTAACTAGATGGAAAATAACGAGCAGGCACATACACCTGCTCGTCCTAATTTTTCTACTCAATAGACTCGTCTAATAGAAACCCACAAATCAGATTAGATAAATCTAGTGGTGTATCATGAACATGTACATACACTTTCTTACATGTTATCATTTAGTCATCATGTTCGTCTGACTGCATTTAATTAATCTTGCCAATCTAATGGGGTGGCAACTGGTAAACATAAACACATGACTATTTACAATCACCAATTTTGTCAGCAGTATCATTTGATAGTATTGAAGGAAGTCCCTCAACCATACCTATCAGGAAACAACTAGTAGGTACATACACCTACCAATGTTCATCAAGTCTGCCAATAGTCTCATATGGTAGAACCACGAGAAGTAAGTCAGAAAGCTCCGTGAAAAATTTGGTGTAGAACTAACTCTCTACTCCATATATGAGTACTGTCTATACTCATTGATAGGAATAAGAGGATAAGAACAGACACATACACCTACAGTAGATATGGAATGGACGTATATTCTTGTTACGACATTAAATTTCACCAAACACATTTTATCAATGGTGAAAGTGTAGATGCAAATCCCTAACCATATTCTAGAAGCATTCTATGATATTTTAACAACTACTTCAGTAGTATCAGGGGAACAAACACATAAATCTGTCCCAACAATGTGATGACACATCAGCATGCCATCTCATAGTAGATACACACTTAAGTTATAGTCCAGGAGGGTCATGGGGCATACTCGTCATATCTTACGAACAATAATAATGGAAACATATACCCTTTCCAATTGGAGGTAATCGGTCGATACTGGTAACCCCGCTAATCCAGGCACATACAGTTTCCCATGATAACAAATTTTCCTAGAAAGTGGTCCCAACTTAGTATAAGAGAACATCCAAAAAAAAGTCTCACTAAGAACTGTTGGAAAATTAAGAGTCAAGCTGCAATTTGTCTCCTTTGAATGCTGGAGTTCTTGAAGCCCTCAAACATTTGTTTACTGATGCTCAAGATAATATCCTACCATTACAAAATTATGGGAGTGGTAGTTGTAATTCTGATGTTCCTCGTCGGAAAAATCATGATGAAGGCTTGCTTCATGAGAATTTGGTCAATCCAGAGTGCCTATTTTCAAATGAGAGCCACAGAAACCCTCAGTGTGGCCAGAAGACCTTGGAAAAAAATATCCCTTGATATAATCCATCATGGTGATCCTCCCTATGATGGCATTCACTGCGAAATTCCTCTCCAAAGTAGTATTTTTTATTTTAAAAAAAATTCCATAATTGACAATGTAGCAATGAGAAAGCCCTCCTATCTCAAGGCACATGAAAACAGAAGGCCGGTCATCTCTGATGCCTTGTCATTTACAGGTGAAAAACTTTCCCAAGCAGAAGACATCATAAGTGAACAGTCATTCTAAAAACCTCCCTTGGGTCATTTTTCTTCATATACAGAGCATCCACTTTGGTCAGAACAAGTGGAGAAACCTCTAGTGATGAATGATGAAGATATGTTAAACACGAGAAAATAATTGAATAGAGGAGAAATACCAGTCATGTTCTAGCCATTGGAAAATTCTCATTATAACATTCCAGAATTGATGAACGAATATTTCATTCAAGACATCCCCTTTAACTTATGGAAAACTATTTATCATTTGAAAACCAAAGTATTACCATGTGATGAATATCAAAATCATGTAAAATTAATATAAGTGTCACAACACCAAATTCACATGCCCTCTCTCTTAGTTTTCCAACATCTAATGGTTGAAAAATAGCAGAGAACACTTCAACGTGCATGTCTCATTACTCTAAAGAGACTACACTAGTTAATTTATGACTCCCAATCTAGTGTTCGTATCAGAGGATGGCATGAATTTGGAGCATTACATTTCACTACACTCTGAAATCCTAAAGTCTTCTAGAAGTAGTCTCATGCAATATTGTTACCCATGGTCAGCGACAATCAAAAAATTTTGTATTTAATTAGATGTACAATCAAGAACACGCCTCAACAAGTTCTCATCAGAATCTGGCCCAAAGAAAAGAAGTTTTTGATTTTATTTTACATCAAGAATATAAGAATCTTGGGAAGGTATATTTTTTAGAGGATTCCAAGCATCAAAGAATGAAATTTTTTTAAATAGAACAATGAACTTATGAAAGAGGTGATTTGAGTGGTTGTTAGATAATGCACCGAAGTAATGTCTAAACCAAAATACCAAAATCAAAAGAGCAGTTGCACAAATTTCAGCTATAATAGTTCAAGAATCACCCCAACCTGCAAGGATGTGTTCTTATTTAATTAAATATTCATGTTCTTTAAAAAATTTTAAAGATCTGAAGAAGAAAAACAGGAACAACCCTAGCCTACAAGGCTATGGGTTTTTTTACATCGGCAATCCCCTCCTCAACGGAAGTTAGTTTTCCATATATTAGGGAAGAATCCATAAGGAAAGCATACAACTGAACAATCTAAGGATTCCCTTCATGTTACTTTCCACAAAACTATTCTAGGAAATTCATTAAATAAGAGAATAAAGTCTCATGAAGGACACAAAGGAACATGATCTCGCAAAAAAAACTGACAGAATTCCATCAATGCATTACACGTCAGTAAATGTCATTAATCCCATTGCAGAAAATCCTCCTGAAAATTAGTCCTATTCATGGGAATCAAAATATTATGTTCTTGTACATAATAAGGTACACACCGAGGCAAATGAAGAAGGTGTGCACACCCAAAATAAAAGGATTACCTAGAATCTAGGTATGCCTTTAAATAACCAACTCCCATTCTCAAAAAAGCATCTGACAAGGGGAAATACAAAAGTCATATTGCTTCTCACTTTTACACTAGAGAAGGTCAATCTCTTTCTCTTGAAGAGAAATTTTCACAACAAGAAGAGGAAATGAAGGAGTTGAAAATACTCAATTCACAGTTACTTCGAAACATCATTTTTGTTAGACGTACTCCCCAGATAGGTCCTCAACATGAAAATACTATAGTATATCCTTAGAAAATAGGATTTCTTATGACTATAGATACAGATAATGAATTCCCTCCACTGGAAAAAAAAGTCATGGCAGGAATATATACATCCTGATAGGCATGTTCCCATGGGTTATCCAATGCAGATATTAGCCCCACCATTAGTGGTTTTTCCGGTTTTTTCACCATCTCAAGCTACAGTTGCTATACCTGCACAAGTTTTAACTCATCTTGATGTTCCCCAAATGCTTATGAACAAAATTTAGGCATTAACGACTCAATTGGATGAAATGGGAGAATAACGTGCACCATTTTAGCTGAAAAAGGGATCTTACCCTGAATGGGTGTATGCAATTCCACCCTGAAAAAATTTCGTGAATACCACATTCCCAATCATTAATGGTTCAAGAGATCCAAAAACAACACATAACACATTTTTTTTCATTGTGATCCCATGATGAGAAATTCTCAAGAACAAGAAGCTGTTAATATTAGGTGTTTTGTGCAGTCATTACAAGGACCAGCTTATATATGGTTTACAAGTTTACAATCTCGATCAATTACTGGATGGGAAGATCTCTGTCAGAAATTACTTCTTCAATTTAGCTCAACTCTAACAAAGATGACAATTTTTTATCTTACCAATTGTATACAAAGGGATAATAAAAGTGTTTCAGATTTCATTGCATGATGGAAATGATTAACATATTTCTTAATTCTAGCACTCCCTCAAGATGATTTGTTGGGAATTTGTGGTGAAAATATATGTGATGAATTACACACAACATTGATCCCTGTGAAATACACAGAAGGGTTTCTTGACCTTGCATCAATCAATCAACACATAGCAGACTAAATTATTGAAACTAAGGATAAAACTTATGTAATTCCATCAGCACCAAGGAGGAGGATAGGAATGGTAGAATCTGCTACAGTCACACTCAAGTTGGCACCTGTACCTGCTTCTACCTCAAGACCTTCATCATACCAAAGGGATCTACCTCTTAAGAATCAGCAACAATGACTACCTCGTAAAGATGATAAAAGAGATCAAAGGCGGAAACAATTTGATGAATTAAAAAAAATAATGTTTATTCTTTCAGTAATGAAAAAGTTCTTCATTAATTCATCTCAGCCTTAAAAAATAATTTGGTTACGTTTCCAAGGCCGAAGAATCCAAATAATGATTGAGATTAGGATCTTCCAAATTATTGTCACTTTCACCAGATGTTGGGACACCCCATTCCGGAGTGTTTTTTTTTCAAAGACCTTCTTCAAATGATGGTTGAATCTGTACAAGTGAAACTGAAAAGTTAATCAACTCAGTAGAATGTGTTACTACATTTAATCTAGAAGAATAAGGTCAATGGAAAAAGGTCAAAATTAAAAAATGTGATGACATATGATGATTTGATGGTCAGGAAATTGATCATCCAGACTCAGTCCATTTTACGAACACATTTGAATCAACTGATTGTGTCTTCTTCCAATCTTACCACAAAAAATACACCTTCATCAAAAGGTCATTTCTCAAAAAAGTGAAGTGAATATAAGGACAAAGATCTATCAGAAGAAGATGAGCTCGTGTCAAGGCCAGAGTTGTCGTGGACCCTAGCAGATTTTATGTAATCTGTTTCAAAAGCACAAGCACTTCCCTTCCAAACAACACAACTCGAATTAACCACTAAACAAGAATCTTCGTCAAATGAAGAATTAATCTTTTTTTTCTGTTAATGTTATCCATTTAATGGATCCTTATTCCAATGATGATTCTAATTATAATGATCCATAATTCCTTGTACCTAATTGTGGAACAAGAGTTAGAGGACAAGGTCAAGGGTACAAGGGATAACATGGGAATTAGGGGAACCACCATTTTAACTCTACCCCTGCTCGAACCATATATGTAGTAGAAACTCATTGAAAAGACCTTCTATGTGTTCAAAAAGAACAAGGAGTTTCTTCCATGAAATATAGTTTCAGTTATGACACAATTATTTTGGAAGACTGATTAGAAGTCACACCATCTTCTTCTCAGCAAATGACTAGACCTAGTCAGTCTACTTTACCAAATCCAGGAGTATTTTCAACTTCTACTCTGATATAGAGTATATCTACATTAGAAGCATCAAATTCCAAATCACCTACAAAACCACATCACCATGCTGGGAAACGTAGACCTGTGGACCAAAATAATTATTTCTTGAAACAATTGGCCCATGTAGTGGAATAGTTATCAATTCTGAATGCATTGAATCTATCAAAAGATCTTTGAGAAGCACTCATTGAGGCTTTGTCGAGTCCTCAAATGTTTGAAACTGAAGTTTCTACTGTTGAGGTTTACTGTATAGAAAATGATTCATTTGAATGTCATGAAATCATATCTTTTACAAATGAAGTTGAAGATGATGTGGTGCATAGGCATAACAGACCTTTCTATTTGTATGGAATAGTCAATGATGTAGACATCGGAAGAGCCTTCATTGATTATGGATCCAGAGTTAAACTTATTTTTATTTGTACACTTTGTCGATTGGGAATAACAGAATATGACTTATATCATTATAATTTCTTGTCACAAGATTATGATAAGAATGAACAAGAACATATGGATGATATTACACTCAGAACTCAGTTTGGAGATCTTGTGTCTAATTAATATTTCATGGATGTTCGTCAGAACACATCCTTTAATATTCTTCTTGTAAGGCCTTGGCTGCATCGACATGCAACCATAACATCTTCATACCACCAATGTATTAAGTACTATTTCAATGGTCAATTTGGGAAAATTTAATGGTTATAAAGATCCATTCAAATCATGTGAATCTCAATATCTTAAGGAAGAGTTTTACCACACAAAAGGAATGAAGTCCATGAAAAAGAAAATAAATAGAGTTAATGCTCTAAATAGATTGGAAAAGATCCCAACAATTCCATTTTTCCATTTGAGTATAGATTATGTGTTACCCATTAATCAAATCATAAAGGTAAACCCAAACTTGAGAACTCGTCTAGTAACTTCCATAATGTCAATTAAAATAATTAAGCCTAACAACATAGAAGAAACTGTTGATCCACCATTCAATTATGAAAGCCTAAATGAAGATTTTTTTCATTTCATCCACTGAACTAAAACAAGCCTCTACTTCATAAACCATAGTAGAAGATATTGTAGTAATTCTAGATAAATACAATGATGTTGATTCTCAATACATCAATACCTCTTTATTACCACAAGAATACCCTTCGTCATTAGTAGGGTTAGATATGGTGGCCTTTTCTTCAGGATGTTCCAATACTAATTTCCCCTTAAACTCTAATAGTTTTGCCTCATCAGCTTTTATGAAAATTAAAATAGAAGAGGTAATGAATAATTAAGTAGAAGAGGACGATCTCAGGGATTCTCCTCTAGTATTTGAGGAATGTGTCTCTACCACTGTGGATGAGCTCAGAGAAATAAATCTCGACACAGAAGAAGTTCCATGCCCCACTCGAATTAGTGTGTCCATGGCCTCTGAATAGAAAGAGGTGTATACATAATTTCTAAAGATACATCAAGATATATTTTCATGGAATTATACAAAAATTCCAGGTCATAATCTTGATGTAGCCACCCATCATTTGGTTTTTCCATAACAACATCGTGGATTCATGTAGGCAGTAAGATGAACAAACCCAACTCATACCTCTAAAATTGATGCTGAAGTTGATAAGATTAGAAAGGCTAACTTTTTCAGGGAAGTAAAATATCCCAAATGGCTGGCCAATACAATCCCAATGAAAAAAGAAGAAAAGGAAAATTAGGGTCTGCATTGATTTCAGAGAGCTTAACCGGTATAGTTTTAAAGATGATTTTCCATTTCCAATTACAGATCTTCTAATTAATGAAACAGATGGCTAGGAAGCTCTTTCCTCCATGGATGGATACTCTAGGTATAATCAAATTTGTATGGCCCCAAAGGATGAAGAATCTATATCCTCCAGAGTCCCTTAAGGTGTGCTTTTCTATTGAGTAATGCCCATTGGCTTAAAGAATGCATGTGAAATATACCAACGTCCCATGAAACATATCATCAAACCCTTCTTAGGGAAATTTATTGAATGTTATGAGGATGATTTGGTGTTCAAATCCAGACAACGTTCCAATCACTTGGATGATTTAGAAACCATATTCCATAAACTTTGGCAATAAATTTTGAATATGAACCCCTTGAAATATGCTTTCAGGGTAACCATAAGAATGTTCCTTGGATTCGTTGTAAACCATAATGGTATCGATGTTGTTCCTAAGAAGAAAAAAATCAATCCTTGGTCTATGACCTCTTATAAATATGAATGAATTAACTAGACTATAAGGGCACTTGGCCTATATTCTGCACTTTATCGCCAATTTGGTTGGAAAGTGTTTCCCCTTAACCAGATTAATGATGAAGGGAGTCACCTACCAATGGACCGATGACTTCCAAGAAGCATTTGATACTATTGAGAAATATCTATTGAGTCCACCAGTATTAATTCCACCTATTTAAGGAAGACCACTTATTCTCTAGGTGACAACATTAGAGCGATCACTGGGTGCCTTCCTCGCCCAACAGAATGATGCTGGGAATGAAATCAACCTTTACTATCTCAGTCGAACTATGGTTGATGTTGAAAATCAATATTCAAGTATTGAAAAGTGATTCCTAACAATAATCTTTGTAGATCAGAAATTGATTCACTACCTGAAATGTCAGGAGGTCCAATTGGTATCTCGCAACAACTCTCTAAAATTTATCCTCAGTTGTCCTTTGCTTACAGGGTGTCTGGCATGGTGGGTAGTTATTTTGCAACAGTTTGATTTCAGTTTGACCAACAAAAATAATAAAATACCAAGATCTCACTGACATCCTTTCTGAGCATCAATCTTCAGAATATACATCATTTAATACTGAACTTTTTGATGAAGAGGTCTTCTCAATTCAAGATAATTCCCAAACATAAGAAATGTATTTTGATGGTGCTTCTAGAAGTCCAACAGGAAAGTGAATAGAAAACGCTAAACTCAACAAAGTTGGGTTAGAAAGTTTCTTTATTTTCTTAAAAAGGTAAGTATTTCCTTATTCCTTCATGTTATTAGAATTTTTTACCAACAATGAGGCAAAATATCAAGCTCTCATTGTAGGTTTGGAATTGGCCCATTATGTGAAAATGGATAATTTAAATGTGAAAGGTGATTCAGAATTGGTAATAAAACAAATCAATGGGGAATATTATATCAGAAAAGTAGAGTTAATCCCTTTGTGTGATTATATCAGTGAGTTAATAGATGAATTTCCCTAAGATATGACATTGTCTTAGGTCCCGCAATCAGAAAATTCCAAATCAGATGAACTGGATAATGCAGCTACAACCTCGGTAGATCCAAATCAAGATGATAAAATCTTTAGCGTAGACTATCATCGTGTTGTATCACCTTTTGTTCAAAAAATAATGGAGGAAATTAATGAAAATTTCCCTATTTCGGAACCATATGGTCCTAACACGGGTTAGAGAACATCCATTATGGAATATCATTAAGATGGATTACTTACACTAGATAGGGCTAAGAAAGAAAATATCTTGTGATGAGCAGCCAATTTTACTCTTTATGATAGTCCAAACCACCAAAATCACCTCTATAAGCAACACTTTGATGGAATCCTCTTTTGATGTATTGATGGAGAAGAGACCGTATCTGTCATAAAAGATGTTCATTCAAGAGATTATAGTGCCCACCAATCAGGGAATAAACTCTCTAATCATATCCGATGGCTTGGATATATTGGGCCTTCAATAATGAAGGATTATACACATTTCACTAAAAACGTCATCCCTACCATGTGAATGCCAACTTCATTAATTAAACCACAGAGTTTCTACATACAACTAAATACTCCTAGCCATTTTCTACATGGGGAATGGATGTAGTAGGGACATATCCTACAGCCATGGCTAAATAGTTTAAATATATTTTCATAGCTACTGACATCTTCTCTAAATGGGAAACGTAACACCCCAAGCTTCCACGGTATGCTTCTCTTTGAATAATACATTAGCGTTTGTTGTACGCAACGTCGAGTTATAAAAGACACCACCACTACTGGAAAATGGGTCTATACCCACGGTTTTGGACAAAATCGTGGGTATAGGACACCCATATACCCACGGTTTCCCAAAACTGTGAGTATATGGTTAGTATAGGAACCTATAACCACGGTTCTCGGAAAAACCGTGGGTATAGGGTATTTTTGAAGACCTATACCAACGTTTTAACCAAAACCGTGGGTATAGGTATTGTTATGGAGACCTATGCCCACTGTTCTGAAAAACCGCAGGGGTATGTGTTTTTTTACAAGACCTATACCCACGGTTTTCCAAAACTGTGGGTATAGATTTTCCATGTTATGGCGGGGGGAAAAATTCCCACGGGAGTTAATTTTGTTTTGGCGGGAACATGATTTCAAATTAATATAATTATATGGAGTGAAAATTTTAGTTAAATGATTTCGCTGGGTTAGCTGGTTCAGCTCTGTGTCTCGTATAGGAAAGATCGGTGTTCGAATCTTGGTATCTTTTTTCTTCTTCAGATATTCGAGTATTTTTAATATAAGTAAACAACTGGATGGAAATGTTAATAAAAATAAATTAGCCGAGTTGGTCATGAGTTACTTACGATGTTGCCGCTGCCACGTGAGGCGCATGTTCAAATCCTCCCAGGCGCGTTTTTTGAATTTCTTTCCTATCGTTTGAAATCAGTGGATTATATTAATATATATTAGTATATATATGCATATATAACAAATAGAAATTCTAGGTACGTTGGTCCCGTTGTGAGGCGCGAAAGTGAGGCTTTGGCAGGGTTGCAGGTTTGAATTCCTACTGCGCCCCATTTCTGATTTTTAATTCCCCACGGTTTGGAAACTGTGGGGATTGGTCTGTTCCACGCTGGAGTAGCGTGGTCCAGCCTTTGAAAAGGCTATACCCACGGTTCTGCTAAACCATGGGTATAGGGTGAGACACCTATCCCGACGCCACTCTACCCCACGGTTCCCCAAACCGTGGGTATAGGCTATACCCACGGTTTTGGGGGCTATACCCACGGTTTTGAACCGTGGGTATAGGTCGTTTTTCTAGTAGTGCACAGCCAATCAAACTAGCCTTTATGAATATTAATAAACACTTTTTAAAATTATATAAATATTATATTTCAAAATGGACTTCATTTTTTGATTCATAATATCGAAATTAGCTTAGGGTGAATTTTTGGTATTTTTCTGAAATCATTCAATTTTTGATGAATAGTGAAAACACATAGTTATAGTTTAAAACCAAATTTTTATTTAAATAATTATTTATTTTATTTAAATATAATTAAGGTCAAAATAGATAAATAATTCTTATATATGTTCAATGTAATTGATTGGAGTTAATTTAGAATAATTTTGGATATATAAAATTTTATTGAACTTTTCACCCTCTTTTACCGAGCTCCTAGGACAATTTTCAAATTCACATAAAACATAATTTTACCACTTATGTGAGTGGAATTTTAAAACTCCTAGAGCCATGATTAATATCAAGGAGTAAAATTTGGTTCAGTAATATAAAAGTAATTTTTGGTGAATAGTAACTTTTTACTTTTATTTACCATGGTTAAATGTAAATAGGGTAATTAAAGGTAAAAATGATATTAATATTACCCTAACACATGTCCTATTTTTGTTGGAAACGTGTATCTCGACCAAAAACAACCTTAGGAATAACATATTATCATTTAGGTCTACCTAAATCAGATTAGGACATTTATTATTATTTAATTCAAAGAAGAGTTTAAAGAGTTAAAATCAATGGTTAATAACTAAAAAATTTTTAATATAGGGTTATACATAAGATAAATTAGATTATAAATATTAATTAGAAATATAAAACTATTTCCTAAATAATGGTATTTTATTTATAATTTTTAGACATTAAATAATTTAATTTATTTATGACAGAATGATGATGTAGTAATTACCATATTAAGGAAAGATTAAGATAATTTATATTATAAATACCTAAATAAATGTAATTTGAAACTTTTTATGAATTCAAATAATTTTATATGTTAATATGACATATTTTTATTGGTTATATAAATTGTTTTTAAAGTTATAATGATGTTATAAAATTATCAAATACAATATACCCAATAGTGTCAAAATTGACAGAAAAATGTTTTTTTAAAAAATATTAAATTATTAATTGATATTAAATTCCTAAAAATCTAAGGATCTGTAAAGAGACTTATATAATGATAGGTGTATTATTAATGGACCACATGGGGGGATCTTGGAGGTATATAGTACGTTTATTAACTGTATAATATAGAAATACAAAGAGACATGGTAAATGCCAAACTATTTAACTAAGAGTTAAATATAAATGATAAGGTTAATATAGTGACACAAACCTGTCTAAAATATATTTGTTTAAAGGATTTAAACCCATAACCATTTTAAAATTTACATAATACACTTTGGATCCATTATAAACCGAATATAAATTTATTATAAAATAATATTTCTATCTTTTACAAAGGTTCCCCTCACCCCTCTTATAAAAGGGCACTCCCACTTCTCTCTAATTGACACCTTCAAAGCCTTTTGGATCGGTCAAAACCTACCCAAATATTCTATAAACTTCATTCACTTCAAAATAGAGGCCTTAGTTTGATCATAAATCCAATCTACGTATCCCTTTTGATCAAATCAAATGGAAGAACCCTAAGAAGAGGTAATATTTTCACCACCTTCTTTCAAGTTCCTTTTGTCTTCTACTTCTTCTTTCTTTTTTATTTACATTCTAAAATAATAAATCTAGTATCTTATATATACTGTGATGTTATTATAAATATGGTACAACCATATTCAGTATTAAATCCATCCTTTGAATGACATGTAACCATACGTGCGTACGTATGGCATACCGTCTCCACGTTGTGGTGTAATTGTTATTCAATACATTATTATTTTGATGGGTATAATAATAATGTGTAATTCATGTAAATAATTAATATAACATGAAAATGATTCTGTATATATGATATACCATCCAATTATATATTATTTTAATATCAAAAGTATGATATTGTCGCTTATGTGTACGTACGGATTACCGTCTCCATGAACGTGATGTGATTCATTCCCCATCGTATCCATTCAAGTATAATTATAATTTAATGATTAAAAATAATGTTTAAGGACTTCATATAATTCTGTATATGAATAAGATACAACCTATCCATAAAAAACATGTCTTATAAGAAAATGAGTAAGTTAACAACCGAAACGATGATAATACTAAGATCAATGTTAAAAGATCATATATGATATCATATTAATGTATATGATTATTGTATAATTTTATAATGATTATTTTACCATTATACAGGAGGTTAACCTACCCTCAACCAAGTAAATGTACAAGGTAAGGGTTTATTTTATAATCTTTTCATTACCTGAGGTTGTTTATATGTAATGATCTACTGAGACCTCTTTATCAATCACATCCATGTTTCTTAAAAATGTATTTCAAAACATTCTTACTATTTTACAGAATATGGGTTAAAGTCATTTATATCCTTGTTTGACTTTTTATAAGAGTTTTATAAATTATTCTTTACGTTGTTTTCCAAAAAAAAGGTCCTTTTGAACCTTTTCGACAGAATTAAGGTAAGAATGTCTTTTTTAACTTATACGGCGGGTGCGACTATTTTCCACTATTATAAAATCTTCGAAGCTTACCTTACAAGCTTATAAGGATATTTTCAAAGAAAATATTTTATTTTATAATTATGTGAATTTTAAATGATTAAAAAAAAGAGATATTTCTCTCAAATAGTTTTTATTTCATCTATGTCAACATACTTTTACGGATTTTAAGCTTATTTGAAGTTGATTTATTATGATAAAAAACATCCTTATTGTATTGAAGGTTATGTGATATGTTTGACTGTGGATATGTCATTTTTATACGATTCATGGTTTATGGAGAAATTATTGACATTTCGTATACTATTTTAATACAACTGTTTATGTTATGTTTAAACCTGTTCATATGAGGAATTCATTGGATTTAATAAGTGAAGGGTGGAGCCCGCTACAGCCCCTCGATGTATCAGTAGGTCTCATTAGACAAACTAGTGTCTTGGCACAAGGCCTTGGAAAAATCATATTTGTAGTCTTGGCCCAAGGCCTTGACTATTTGGTTATGATAGTTTGGAATTATTCATTCCATCATTATGAAATTTGTTATTGATATTACATGTGGTTATTTGACTAGTAGAATATCCATGTGAATAAGTAAGTGGAATTATTTCATTTTTTCTTTTCCATATTATTCTTAAGTTCAAGTTTAAAAGGCTTTTGTTTTAGTTATACATTACCTTAAATGTTTATGCTTATTTATGAATGTTTCCTCTATATTGTTATCCTTACTGAGCATCTGATCTCACCCCATTAAATGTTTTATTTTTCCCAGGATGTGAAGAAGTAATTTATGAATGAACTGTAGGAATAGTATGAGGGGATATGAATACAAGATGTTGTTGTAGTGTTTTTTACTTTATGATGTAATGGAAACTTTATGAATGTATCTAGTTATTCCAAGACTACTAAACTAATCGGTCTTTCGAGACTTGATCTTTTGTGATCATGCCAATGTTATGTAATAATGCACCGACTCTCGGTAACAGGGGTCATGGCATTATAGTTAGTACTAGAGGAAGTTTAGTACAAAACATGGAATATATATTTAGATAAATTATGATTATAGAACATAGCCCTAAGATAGACTTTAATGATTAGTATAGAATAACTTCCTAGAATTTTGGTATTGTAGAGATTTTGTCAGTTTTTTGAGCAATGCATCCCTGTCTGAATATGAGCAGGTAGAGGCGGCTCTGGTACAGATGTACCTAGGGGTAAAACCTGAAAACACCACTTTGAGCTAGACTCGAATAGGAACTGGTGCACAACAACAGGTGTTTTTTCACTCTTGGTTACGACACTCCCGGGGGATATGCTAAGGATAATTCTAATTTTCTTTAAAAATCATTATGAAGGGTTTACGAGTATATACTTCCTCAAAGAAAACATTTTTTTATGATTAAGGATTATATCCATAAATAGTTCCATTTATGTTAAGTGTTTTACAAGTATGGAATTATGTATTTTGATTCATAAACTAATATAGTTTATGCCATTGTTTAGAAATGATGCCTAGTGGAAGGAATGGAAACCCAATCAATGCATGCACTCCATGAAGGGATTTTCATCCTGATAAAGACAATTATAGTGGAGCTGGTGATGAAACTGGTGTTGATCAGCTAATCACCATACTGGGACAACTCACTCAGGTTATGAATAATAACCTTACCCGTATGGAGCACCCTGATCCGTAGCATGGAGGATCAATGTTAGACTGCTTCATGAGGAAACAACAACCAAAATCCAATGGGAGTAAAATTCCCTCAGTAGCTGAGGAATGGATAAATTCATTATAGAAAATATTCCATGCCTTGGGGAGTATTAAAAGGGAAAACATTATCATGGAAGTTTACCACCTCACTGGAGATGCTGATCAATGGTGTTAATTGATTCAAAACACAACAGATGATGATGAAGTATCCAATATGGAATGGAGAGAGTTCAAAGAGATTTTCATAGAAAAATTATTTCCTCATGACCATCGAGAAGATATGGAAAATCAATTTCTGAGTATGATACAAAAGGAGGATGAAAATGTCACAAAGTATGATGCTAACTTTACGATGTTAGCCAGGAATGTAGCAGATTATATACGTAACCCAAGGAGTAAGATTGATCATTTCATTGATGGGTTAAAACTGTTTCTCTGTCGAGCATTGATATCAAAATCCTTCTTGTCATACAAATATATTGTCTCGTGTTCTATCAAGATGGAAAATGAATTCTCTATGTCTTATGACTTTAAAGAAATGCAAGAGAAGAAGAGATCTTCTGATCCTTCTAGGAATGGAAATAACGGTAAGAAGTAAAAACTTGAATATCAATCCTGTAGTAAATGTGGGAAGAATCACCCTAGTACATTCTTGAAGGGAATGTGTGTCTGTTACAAGTGCGGTGAAAAGGCCACCAAGATCATGATAGCAAAGGGAAGAAAGAAGCTACTAATGTTCAGTGCTACAATTGTAGGGAGATGGGGCATTATGAAAACTAATTTCCTAAAAATCAGGGGAACTTATCTCAGAAAAGTCCAAGGGATCAAGGCCAAGCATATTCTATCACTACTGTTGAGGTAGAAGTTTCGAAAGACGTGGTGGCAGGTAATTTAATGGTTTCCTAAAGTTTAGAAAAAGCTTTATTTGATTCTCTATCATCGAATTATTTCATATATTCCCAGTTTGTTAAGAAAATTAGATATTTTCAATTTTATTTAACAAGGTAGTTGTCTGTTAAAACTCCCAAGGGAAGTATCATTGCTACAAAGTTCTATGGATCCATTCCAAGAGGGCATATAAATGTTCTTTATCTGCTGATCTCATCATCATACCCATGACAGAATTTGATATAATACTTTGTTTGGATTGGATTTCGGACCATGATGCGAAAATTTATCATATGAATAAGGAGGTTAAGATTTTTGATGATGATGATAAAGAACACCTTAACTTTAGAGAAGAATCGTCACCACCTGATTCTTATCTAGATCCACCCTTCGTAGATCAAATAAAATAAATTATCAGGGAGGAAGAGAATGAAGTAACTATATGTGAGGAAAGGAATGTTCAAATATAGGATGTACCTATTGTGAGAGAATATATTGATGTGTTTCCATAAGATTTTCCTAGACATCCTCCAGAATGAGAAATTGAGTTTTCCATTGAATTAATTCCTGGATCAAGGCCCATATCGAAGACCCCTTATAGAATGGCCACTATGGAATTAGTTGAACTAAATAAATAACTAGAGGAATTGAGTAATAAAGGATTTATTCGCCCTGGTGTTTCTCCATGGGGAGCCTCTATTCTTTTTGTTAAGAAGAAAGATGGATTTATGAGGTTATGTATCGACTATAGGGAAATCAATACAATAACCATAATGAACAAGTATCCCCTACTTCACTTTGATGATTTATTTGACCAACTGCATGGAGATAAATACCTTTCAATGAATGAACTTTGACATGGATACCATTAGTTGTGTGTGAAGAAGGAAGACATTCTGAAGACAACATTTCAATCTAGGTATGGGCATTATGAGTTTACAGTAATGCCTTTTGTGCTGACTAATGCACCCTATGTTTTCATGGATCTAATGAATAGAGTTTTCAAGGAATATCTTAATGGTTCTGTAGTGGTATTTGTTGATGATATCTTGATATATTCTAAAATCTACGAAGACCAATAAAATCACTTGCACATTATCCTGAATACTCTTAGAGGACATGAATTATACGGGTAGTTTAGCAAGTGTGAATTCTGGCTATAGGAGATCTCTTTTCTTGGCCATATTGTCTCCAAAGATGGAATCTCAATTGATCCTTCTAAGACCAAGGCAATCCAAGAATGGCCAGCACAGATGAGTATAACTTAGGTACAATGTTTTATTGGTTTAGTAGGTTATTATTGGATTTTCATCTATAATGTTTCCCGATTGGCTAACCCATTAACGAAGCTCACACGTAAATGTGTTAAATTTGTTTGGACAAAAGAGTGTGAAGAATGTTTTGAAGAACTGAAGAAAATATTAGTCAATTATCCTATATTAATTCTACCATTGGGGAATTATGGTTTTGTTATTTATAGTGATTCATAAAAGAAAGGACTTGGTTGTGTCCTTAGGCAGAATGATAGAGTTATTGCCTATGCATCAAAATAGCTAAAAATTTATAAGCGAAACTATCGTACACATGATCTTGAGTTAAAAGCTGTAATCATATCTTTGAATATTTGGAGACACAATCTCTATGGTGAGAAATGCGAGATTTATACTGATCACAACAGTTTGAAGTATATTTTCTCATAGAAAGAACTCAACATGAGCCAAAGGAGACGACTTGAACAACTCAAGGATTATGATTGCACGATACACTACCACCCAAGGAAGGAAAATAAGGTAGAATATGACTTGAGTAGAAAGGATCATGGAGTTTTGAACAAGATTAGAGTTGAAAAGGATCCTATGTAGATGGATCTAGTAAATTTGGATATGGGAATCACCATGGAAGGTGAAACATCAATAACTTTTCAAATGGTATCCAAACCATCTTTACTATAAAGGATAAATAGTTCTCAGACCAATGATGAAGAATTTCAAAAGATGATTAATTCTGTGAATGATGGGAGATTGAGTGACATTATATATGAGGATAGAATTTTGAAATTTGGGAAGATACGTTGTTTTCCCAATATACCCGATCTAAAAAGGGAACAGTTGGATGATGCGCATAGTTCTAATTTATCTATACACCCTGGGAGCACCAAAATTTATAGAGATTTGAAGGAACATATTTGGTGGGACAACATGAAGAGGGAGATTGCTTATTTTGTGTCAAGATGTATGGGTTTTCAACAAGTGAAAGCTGGAAGGCAACAACCTGGAGGAGTCATGCAACATCTTCCTATACCTAAGTGGAAATGGGATAATATCACGATGGAATTTGTCATGGGACTACCAAAGACTCCTAGAAGGAATGATGCAACATGGGTCATTGATGATCGTCTTACCAAGTCAACGCATTTTTCTTCTATAAAGGAATATTTACCACTTGAACATCTATCAAGGATATATATTAATGAATTTGTGAGACTTCATGGAGTACCCCTATCGATTGTTTCTGATCCTGATCCCCATTTTACTTCATGATTATGGAAGAGTCTTTAGAAGGCCTTGGATACTGAACTTTATTTGAGCACTTCCTACCACCCTCAAACATATGGACAATCAGAACGGACTATTCAAACATTAGAAGACATGTTGAGATCTTTCTCACTTGAATTTCAGGGTATGTGGGATCAATATTTACCTCTGGTAGAATTTTACTATAACAATAGCTTCCATTCAAGTATTCGGATGGCACCATATGAAGCATTATACAGAAGGAGATGTCACACACCAACCTGTTGGGATGATTTTGGTGAAAGAAAACTCGTAGGCCCAGAACCGGTGGAGGAAACGATGGAAAAGGTAAAGGTAATCCAAAACCACATCAAAGAAGCTCAATGTAGGCAGAAGAGCTATGCCGATAACCAAAGGAAGGATTTAGAATTTCAGGTTGGAGATCTTGTTTTCTTGAAGGTATATCCATGAATGTGAGTTATACGTTTCAGTAAGAAGACTAAATTGAGTCCCAAGTACATTAGACCTTTCGAAATTCTAGAACGAATTGGGGTTGTGTCTTACCATTTGGCAATGCCGCCAAATCTCTCCAAAGTTCACGATGTATTCCACGTATCACTATTGATAAAATTATTGCCTGACCCAACGAATGTACTTACTTACGAGGAATTTGAACTAGAACCTAATCTGTCTTATTGCGAAGAGCCAGTCAGGATTCATGATACTAGATAACAAGTGTTGAGAAACCAGATGACTCATCTGGTAAAATTTCTATGGAGAAACCAAAAGATGGAAGAGGAAACATGGGAACCCGAGGAATTAATGATGAATAATCACCCGATCCTTTTTATGAAGTAATATTCTAGAAATTTCGAGGATGAAATTATTTTTAGGAGGGGAGAATGTAACACCCCAAGCTTCCATGGTACACTTTTCTTTTAATAATACAGTGGCGTGTGTTGTCCGCAACATCGAGTTCTAGCATACACCACAACCAATCAAACTAGCTGTTATGAATAGTAATACCCACTTTTTGAATTTTTATAAATATTATCATTCAAAATGGACTTTGTTTTTGGATTCAAAATATCTAAATTATCTTAGGGTGAATTTTTGGCATTTTGCTTAAAATTTACAATTTTGGATGAATAGTGAAAAACATTGAGTTATAGTTTAAAACCAATTTTTTTAAATAATTATCTATTTTGTTTAAATTTAATTAATGTCAAAATAGATACATAATACCTATATAAGTTCAATGTAATTCATTGGAGATAGTTTAGAATAATTTTGGATATATAAAATTTTATTGAACTTTTCACCGTGTTTTACCCACCTCCTAGGAGAAATTGAAAATTCACATAAAACATAATTTTACCACTTCTGTGAGTGGAATTTTGAAAATACTAGAGACACGTTTAATATCAAGGAGTAAAATGTGGTTCAATAAGATAAAAATAATTTTTGGTGAATAGAAAATTTTTACTTTTATTTACCATGGTTAAAAGTAAATAGGGTAATTAACGGTAAAAATGATATTAATATTACCCTAAAACCTGTCCTAATTATATTTTACACGTTTATGTTGACAAAAAACAACCTTAGGAATAATATATTATCATTTAGGTCCTCCTGGATTAGATTAGGACATTTATTATTATATAATTCAAAGAAGAGTTAAAAGAGTAAAAATCAAAGTTTAATAACTAAAACATATTTAATATATGGTTATACATAAGATAAATTCAATTTTAAATATTCATTAGAAATATAAAAATATTTCTTACATAATGGTATTTTATTTATAATTTTTACACATTAAATAATTTAATTTATTTATTACACAATGATGATGCAGTAATTACCATATTAATGAAAGATTAAGATAATTTATATTATAAATATCAAAATAAATGTAATTTAAAACTTTTTAATAATTACAATAATTTTTATGGTTAATATGACATATTAGTATTGGTTATATAATTTTTTTCATAGTTATAATGCTGTTATAAAATTATCAAAAACAAAATACCCAATAGTGTAAAAATTGACATAAAAAGTTTTTTAAAATATTATATTATTAATTGATATTAAATTCATAAAAAACAATATTTAGCCAATAGGCCTATATAATGATAGGTGTATTATTAATGGACCACTTGGGGGTATCTTGGAGTTATATAGTATGTTTATTAACTATATAAAATAGAAATACAAAGAGACATGGTAAATGTCAAACTATTTAACAAAGAGTTAAATATAAATAATATGGTTAATATAGTGACACAAACCTATCTAAAATCTATTTATTGAAAGGATTTCGACCCGTACCCACCATAACCTTTAAATAATACACTTTGGAGCCATTTTAAACTGAATATGAATTTATTATAAAATAATATTTCTAGATTTTCCAAAGGTTCCCCTCAGCCCTCATATAAAAGGGCACTCCCCCTTCTCTCTAATTTACACCATCAAAGTTTTTTGGCTTGGACAAACCCTATCCAAATATTCTCTCAAATTCCCTCACATAAACCTAGATGCCTTAGTTTGATCATAAAGCCAACCTAAGTATCCATTTTGATCAAATAAAAAGGAAGAACCCGAAGAAGAGGTAATATTTTCACCACCTTCTTTCAAGTTCCTTTCTTCTTAAACTTCTTCATTCTGTGTTATTTCCATTCTAAAATAAAAAATCCAGTATCTTCTATATACTGTGATTTCATTATAAAAATGGTACAACCATATTCATTATTATATCCATCCTTTTAATGACATGTCACCATACGTGTGTACATATGACATACCGTCTCCACATTGTGGTGTAATTGTTATTCAATACATTATTATCTGTATGGGTACAATAATGATGTGTAATTAATGTAAATAATAAATATAACAAGCTAATGATTCTGTATATATGATATACCATCCAATTAAATATTATATTAATATCAAAATAATGATATTGTCGCTCATGCGTACGTACGGATTACCGTCTCCAAGAACATGACGAGATTCATTCCCCATCGTATCCATTCACATCTAATTCTCATTTTATGATTAAAAATAATGTTTAAGGACTTTATATAATTCTGTATATGAATAAGATACAACCTATCCATAACAAACATGGGTTATAAGAAAATGAGTAAGTTAACACCTGAAACGATGATAATACTAATATCAATGTTAAAAGATCATATATGATATCATATTAATGTATATGATTCTTGTAGAATTTAATAACAATTATTTCACCATTATACAGGAGGTTAACCAACCCTCAACCAAGGAAAAGTACAAGGTAAGGTTTTATTTCACAATCTCTTCATTATCTGAGGTTTTTTATGTTGGAACCACTTTGTGTATAGGATTGTATTTGTTGTCAATAGTTGTCAATGGAATATCAAAATGAAAGAGATCAAGAAGTACTCCAATAAAATGGAGGAATGGAAGCTCACAATGAGGGAGATCATGAAGTACTCCGATGGAGTAGAGGAGTAGTGATTCAGAAGATTGTTGTGCTGATCATAAGTTCAAAGAACATGTGTCAATGGTGATACATTGTTTACAACAATGAAGAATGTGAGGTATAATCCATCTGAGGATCCATCCAAGGATGACTAAAGAAGAATGAGGTTTTTGGATGAAGTCCATGCAATTCCTCCTTATTGCATGAGAACCATGGGCTTTTATGAAGACCATGCAATTCCTCATTATTGCATGAGAACAATGGGTTTTGATGAATACCATGCAATTACACATGATTGCATGAGAACCATGCTAGATACTTCTTGACAGATTGAATCACATGGTTTGCATGAAGTTGATCATGACAGTTGATGAAGGAGGCAATGTGCCAATGAGTTGACTTATGAAATGGCCATGCACATCACATTGTCATAGAAGATGATGGTACTAAAGCTGTTCCTTCAAAGAATACATATCACAATATTGGAGTTTGTGATAAAATCTAAAGAGTTGCTGAAGGATACAGTTCACCAAGAAGAAGTGTTGTTGAGGTGATCGTGCTTGTCGACAAAGCAAATAAACGACATACAAATTTGTTGACAAAGGAGATTCCATGGTGACATGTCGAGTTCAAGAGTTGTGGTCAATGATCTATGTTTGATTCAAGAACATCGACAGAGGAATGGATGATCTGGAGGCGGTACAAAAAGAGCAGATACAAGGTGGCGCTGTTTTCCAGTGTTTGCCAAATTTCAGGGCCTCAAAATCAACAGATGAAGAATAGTGATTTTGGCAAAGGGAATTGCGCGCCATACTCTTGGAGGATAAAAGACTTGCGCGCCATATGTTTTGGAGGATCAGAACATCAAAATTTGGCTAAGGAAAGAAGGTCGCGCAAGTGTTGGTTTGGTCGCGCAAGTGAGCTGCGCGACATAGGTTACTGGAGACAAGACTTGCGCGCCGATGGATGACTTGCGCGCCGCCGCGCAGGGGGTCCAGTTTGCCTATAAATAATGGACCACCCCTCCTCATTTCTCACGGAGCTCAAGACTTTGAGATTGTTCGAGCTCTCGTCGCGCAGGTGGTTGAGCCGCGCAAGTGGCAGTTTGGTCGCGCAAGTAGAGGCTGCGCGCCAACTGATGGTTGAGAGCCCTAGGTGATTTGGGCAAGGAAGGAAGTGAGTCGCGCAGGTTTGAAGTTCAAGAAGGCAGAGTCGCGCAAGTGCTTTGGAGACACTTGCGCGCCAGGTTAGACTTGCGCGCCTGAGACTTGCGCACCGCCGGGAGACTTGCGCGCCGGGCTTGAAAAGGAGACCCAGACACTGTTGAAGCACGCCCGCCTTTCTGGAGCTGCACAAGAACTGAAGATAGCCTGATACTTTCGGTGCAAAGCGAGATTGAAGAAGAAATCTAAATGATACATGCATGATCTCATGCATGCATGGAGAACTGATTCTGACAACGCCGAGTAAGCTGAGCTTCATTAAGTAAGAAATCACATCAGTGATTGTGATTCAGGCAAACGAAGACAAGGGGATCTAGTGCATTCATTCATTGCACTAAAGAAGAAGGATTGAACTAAAAGGAGCATCAAATCTGAATCCTGATGCAAGCAATGTCTCATGCTGAACAGGAGATGAAGAACTTCAATGCACACCTATTGAAGATACCTTTACGTCTATAAACTGAGTGGGACTTCACCAACGGCAGTGAGCCAGGGGGAGTCAACGGGAGTGACCCGAGGGACGCAGTGAGCTATCCCTGAACAATTATAAAGGCAGTGAGCTTGGGACAGAGTGTCTGTACCCAAACACTTGTAATCCGCAGCTAGTGAAGCATAGTGGATTTAGGTACGACCGACAACCTGTCGGCGTATGCTCCTTGGACGTAGCCCTTAGTGGTGAACCAAGTAAAAATAGCTGTGTCATCTCTCTGCATGTGAATGTTTAATTGCTGTTCATATCCATCATACAGGTTTACATAGTTCCTACCAACGTGGGAACAAGATCCACAACTTTAAGAAGAAAAAGTTGCCACCCTGATTCACCCCTCCCCTCTCAGGGTGTCCCGGGGTCCTACAAGTGGTATCAGAGGGAGGTTAACGTATGTTGGATATTATCCAGTAATTATATTGAGAAGAGGATTTGAGTTTCTTTCCTAGAGTCAACAATGAAGAGCAGTCTTGATAATGACGCAGTCATTTCTGAGCAGAAATCTATATCCACCAAGACTTTGACAAATAGGAAAAAGAAAGAGAAGAAGATGATGAAGAAGTCCCCCACATCCAAAGAAGATATAGTGTCTTGTTCTCCATGCCATTCCAATAATGAAGAAACATTAGGCCTGGAAAGTATCAAGAAGGTGGCTCAGAACTCATCTAGAGGAAAGGATGATACCCCTAATTCGGGCTTTCAGGAAAAACTCAGAACATATATGCATGATATTCCAGAAGAAAGGGTTGCAATTATTTGTAGCCTATTCTATTCTATGCAGGTTGAGATCAATCGATTAGAAAGGGAAGCTGACAATATGGAAAAGGGGTTGGAAATAAAAGTTATGGAAAGTATGAAGCTCATCAAACAGGTGAAAGTATTTGAAGAAGAAGAGGAAGTCAATAAGACTTTAAAAGAAAGGATCTGTGCACTTGAAGCTGAGCTGAAGAAGAGCAATGAAGTCAAGAATTTTTGTTTGGAAGAAACTTCCATTAAATTCAGAGAACTTGACTCTTTGTTACAAAACAAAGTTACGATGCATGAAGATGAGGTTGAAAGGTTGAAGAAGACTTGTGAAGAAAAGATGATCACGATTGAAGATCAGAAGATCATCCTCAATATTGTGGGTCAAAAATTGGAAGCTCAGTTGACCAATATTGAGAACACACATATTGAGACTTCACAAAAGAATGAAATGAGTGATTCTTGCACTCAATGTTCGTCAGAGGAGTCTAAAGCTGAAATGCCTCCAACATGTGATAAGAAGATTATGACAACTCTTGATTATCCACATCAAGAATCAGTTGCTATTGGTACTCAATGCTCACTGGAGGATTCTATTGTCAAAAGACCTCCAACATGTGATAAGAAGATCATGAATTCACTCTTTGATCTATCCCAAGCAACTGAGAAAGTGAAGGTACCATCCAAACCATCTTGTACTCATATTTCTAAATATACTCCTACAATCTGTGCAGGTGGGAAGAAAAGTTCTAAACAAGTATGGATGAGGAAATGTGAGAAGAATAAACCTACCACCATGGCTAGGGTGGATGGGAAGAAAAATGAGGAAGTGGGTTCCTCAAATAGAGAACAAAAGATTAAGCATATGGCCCAACAACTTAATACAGAATACACAAAGAAGAAAAGATTTGTGGGTCAATGTTGGTGCTGCAATAGATTTGGCCACTGTGCACTGGATTGTTTTTATAATCCCTTTCATGGAAAAGCACAGGGAATGCCTATATCAAAGGGGAGGAAGCCGGAGAAGAAGAAGCAACATCCACAGGTCCAGAAGCATCTGTTTACAGCAAACAGAATTGGAATTCTTGATAACATCTGTGATGCATGAAATGGTAGTGGTCACAAGAATGGTGCATGCCTGGGTCAACAGATATCTAGAGCTAATAAGAACAGAAGACCACACAAGCCATCTAAGTATGAAGAACGTACCTTGGGAAGAAATCAGAAGAATATGGTGAACACACATCTCCCCAAGAAGATATCAAGTAGGCAAGCTGAGAAGACCCAGGATTTTAGATCCATGAAATTGAAGGGTCATTCATCCAAGAGAAACACTAAGTGGAATGAATCTCAGATGAACCCATGTGGAAGACCTAAACCAGCTGCAAAAGTTCCAAATGACATATTGTTCATCTGGCCAAAAGATTTGGAAAGAATAAGGAAACTTGAAAATGAGAAGGCCAAGGCTGGTGACAAAGGAAAAGGAAAACTTTCACATGATGAAGACATAGTGCAGGAGAGTTTGCAAACAAAGAGAAACACACGTATCAAAGAAGTTCTGTGTGAGAGATGCGAGAAGTCTGGTCAGATTGCAAAAGGTTGCCTAACCTTAATACCAGAGCAAGAAGAAGTCCTTAAGAGGAGTAAGAATGTATCATTCATGATGGCTTCTAAGAAGAACAATTCTCCACACAAAGTAGAAGAGAATGTGAACAGATCCATGCCACACCGACAGATGTCAGAAAATATATTCAAATGTGCAGGCATGAAGACTGGAGTGAACAGAGGAACTTGGTTGAGAAAAGAACCTCAACCAAGAAAGTCTTCGTGATGAAGCAAGAAGGAACCACCTTATTCCCGTAATCATTTGTGTATTGTATTTGTGCTAATAATGCAGGGAATTGAAGGTGAAGCATGCTCTCAGGGGGAGAACCTGAGAAGTAGTGAATGCTGTCAACTCTTGATAGCCAAGCTGAAGAAGTTTCCATCCTTAGTAGATTCTTCAAATTGATATTCAAATATTATGATGATGAAGGATCACTCTTGATGAAGATGATGAGGAGTTTTTCCCTTGGGGGGGAGAAAAATGAAGAAGCGTCTATAATCACTGTTTCAATCAATATCAACTCCAGGTGGACTCAAAAGCCGTTATTCTGTGAATCTCTTGAAGAACACGCCAATGGAGAAGGTCTGTCATTTCTCAATCTCTATCCCTTGGTTACTCAGATCAAAGATTATTTTACAAAGGGGGAGTAACTGAATTGATCAGTGACATAAAGAGAATGGAAGTGCCCCAAGGTCACTTATCCTGCCGATTGCACTTGAATGTTTTTGATCCATTTGCTGATGTGAGTGCAGGAGTTTCAGGTTGATTATTCTCTATCATAGTTGATCTTATTCTACCTGGAATTAAAGTGGTAAACCCTTGAAGACAAGATACATGAGTTATCATCTCATGTTGGTATCATGATCTGTGGATAATGGACAGCCTTGTTGACTTAATCAAATCCTCTTGTTTTCTACATCGAGCATTGCTCAAGTAGACTTAGAGTGAAATGATTAATGAAACATTACTTAAGTATGGATTGATACCCTCCCTACCATGTGTTTTTGTATTTCTTGTCAATAAGGGGGAGAGAAAGTGAAATGAACGTTTGAAAAGAAAAGTTGATTGAATAGAAGATTCTCATTTTGACATTGACAAATTCATTTCAGAAGATGTATAAGGTATTGACAACAAAATACAAAGGGGTAGATTGTTGGAACCACTTTGTGTATAGGATTGTATTTGTTGTCAATAGTTGTCAATGGAATATCAAAATGAAAGAGATCAAGAAGTACTCCAATAAAATGGAGGTATGGAAGCTCACAATGAGGGAGATCATGAAGTACTCCGATGGAGTAGAGGATTAGTGATTCAGAAGATTGTTGTGCTGATCATAAGTTCAAAGAACATGTGTCAATGGTGATACATTGTTTACAACAATGAAGAATGTGAGGTATAATCCACCTGAGGATCCATCCAAGGATGAATAAAGAAGAATGAGGTTTTTGGATGAAGTCCATGCAATTCCTCCTTATTGCATGAGAACCATGGGCTTTGATGAAGACCATGCAATTCCTCATTATTGCATGAGAACAATGGGTTTTGATGAATACCATGCAATTACTCATGATTGCATGAGAACCATGCTAGAGACTTCTTGACAGATTGAATCACATGGTTTGCATGAAGTTGATCATGACAGTTGATGAAGGAGGCAATGTGCCAATGAGTTGACTTATGAAATGGCCATGCACATCACATTGTCATAGAAGATGATGGTACTAAAGCTGTTCCTTCAAAGAATACATATCACAATATTGGAGTTTGTGATAAAAGCTAAAGAGTTGCTAAAGGATACAGTTCACCAAGAAGAAGTGTTGTTGAGGTGATCGTGCTTGTCGACAAAGCAAATAAACGACATACAAATTTGTTGACAAAGGAGATTCCATGGTGACATGTCGAGTTCAAGAGTTGTGGTCAATGATCTATGTTTGATTCAAGAACATCGACAGAGGAATGGATGATCTGGAGGCGGTACAAAAAGAGCAGATACAAGGTGGCGCTGTTTTCCAGTGTTTGCCAAATTTCAGGGCCTCAAAATCAACAGATGAAGAATAGTGATTTTGGCAAAGGGAATTGCGCGCCATACTCTTGGAGGATAAAAGACTTGCGCGCCATATGTTTTGGAGGATCAGAACATCAAAATTTGGCTAAGGAAAGAAGGTCGCGCAAGTGTTGGTTTGGTCGCGCAAGTGAGCTGCGCGACATAGGTTACTGGAGACAAGACTTGCGCGCCGATGGATGACTTGCGCGCCGCCGTGCAGGGGGTCCAGTTTGCCTATAAATAATGGACCACCCCTCCTCATTTCTCACGGAGCTCAAGACTTTGAGATTGTTCGAGCTCTCGTCGCGCAGGTGGTTGAGCCGCGCAAGTGGCATTTTGGTCGCGCAAGTAGAGGCTGCGCGCCAACTGATGGTTGAGAGCCCTAGGTGATTTGGGAAAGGAAGGAAGTGAGTCGCGCAGGTTTGAAGTTCAAGAAGGCAGAGTCGCGCAAGTGCTTTGGAGACACTTGCGCGCCAGGTTAGACTTGCGCGCCTGAGACTTGCGCGCCGCCGGGAGACTTGCGCGCCGGGCTTGAAAAGGAGACCCAGACACTGTTGAAGCACGCCCGCCTTTCTGGAGCTGCACAAGAACTGAAGATAGCCTGATACTTTCGGTGCAAAGAGAGATTGAAGAAGAAATCTAAATGATACATGCATGATCTCATGCATACATGGAGAACTGATTCTGACACCGCCGAGTAAGCTGAGCTTCATTAAGTAAGAAATCACATCAGTGATTGTGATTCAGGCAAACGAAGACAAGGGGATCTAGTGCATTCATTCATTTCACTAAAGAAGAAGGATTGAACTAAAAGGAGCATCAAATCTGAATCCTGATGCAAGCAATGTCTCATGCTGAACAGGAGATGAATAACTTCAATGCACACCTATTGAAGATACCTTTACGTCTATAAACTGAGTGGGACTTCACCAACGGTAGTGAGCCAGGGGGAGTCAACGGGAGTGACCCGAGGGACGCAGTGAGCTATCCCTGAACAATTGTAAAGGAAGTGAGCCTGGGACAGAGTGTCTGTACCCAAACACTTGTAACCCGCAACTAGTGAAGCATAGTGGATTTAGGTACGACCGACAACCTGTCGGCGTATGCTCCGTGGACGTAGCCCTTAGTGGTGAACCAAGTAAAAATAGCTGTGTCATCTCTCTGCATGTGAATGTTTAATTGCTGTTCATATCCATCATACAGGTTTACATAGTTCCTACCAACGTGGGAACAAGATCCACAACTTTAAGAAGAAAAAGTTGCCACCCTGATTCACCCCTCCCCTCTCAGGGTGTCCCGGGGTCCTACATTTTATACGTAATGATCTACTGGGACCTCTTTATCATCCACATCCATGTTTCATAAAAATTTATTTCAAAACATTCTTACTATTTTACAAAATATGGGTTAAAGTCATTTGTAACCTTTTTGAGTTTTTATAATAATTTTATAATGGAATCTTTCCATCATTTTCTAAACAAGTTCCTTTTCAACCTTTTCGACAGAATTAAGGTATGAATGTCTTTTTTAACTTATAAGGAGTGTGACACTATTTTCTACCATTATAAAATCTTCGAAGCTTACCATACAATTTTATAAGGATATTTTCAATGTTAATGTTTTATTTTATAATTATGTTACTTTTATATGATTTCAAAAAATGATATATTTCTCACAAATAGTTTTCATTTCATCTATGTCAACATTCTTTGATTGATTTTAATCTTATTTGAAGTTGATTTTTTATGATACAAAACTTCCATATTATATTGAAGGTTTTGTGATATGTTTGACTATGGATGTGTTATTTTTATACCATTCATTGATTATAGATAAAGTATTGACATTTCGTATGCTAGTTCTAATCTGAATGTTTGTGTAATGTTCAAACATGTTCATATGAGGAATGCATTGGACATAATAAGTGATGGGTGGAGCCCGCTATAGCTCCTTGATTCATCGGTAGGTCTCATTAGACAAACTAGTGTCTTGGAACAAGGCCTTGACAAAATCTTATTTGTAGTCTTGGAACAAGGCCTTGACTATGTGGTTATGATAGCCTCGCATTATGCATTCAATCATTATGAAAGTGGTTTTGGATATTACATGTGGTTATTGGACTATTATAATATCCATGTGAATAAGTAAATGGAATTATTTGATTTTATCTTTTCCATTTTATACTGATGTTCAAGTTTAAAAGGCTTTTATTTTAGTTATACATTGACTTAAATGTTTATTATTATTTATGAAAGTTTATTCTATATTTTTATCCTTACTGAGCATCTGGGATCACCCCTTTCAATGTTTTATTTTTCCCAGGATGTGAAGAAGTAATTTATGAATGAGCTGCAAGAATAGTATGAGGGGATATGGAGACAATAGTTTGTTGTAGTTTTTTTACTTTATGATTTAATGTAAACTTTATGAATATATCTAGTGATTCCTAGAATACTAAACTAATTGGTCTTTCGAGACTTGATCTTTTGTGATCATGCTAATGCTATGTAATAATGCACCGACTCTGGGTAACTGGGGTCGGGGCACTATAGGCAAAGGAAATACCTCTCAAAGAATTCGGGGCTAAAAACATTGTTAGTTTTTTCAAAACTAATATCATCATCATATTTGGTGTCCCTCACACTATTTTGATGGAAAATGCCACCAATTGTTGTTCTGTAGAGGTAAAAAGGATATATCAAGAACATAATATATAGTCCAACCATTAATCTCGCTATCATCCAGTGGAAAATAGATAGATAGAGGCCCTCAATAAGACCAAATAAAATATACCCCAGATGATGGTGGATAAATATACGAAATCATGGACTGATAAACTTTTGAATGCATTATGGGCTTATCGGACAGCTACCATTAATGCTACCCAAGAAACTACTTATTCATTAGTATATAGAACTGAAGAAGTTTTTCCAATTGAAATGAAATTTCCTTCACTTATAGTTTCATTCTGTGATTAGTTTTCTACAGATTAGAGGTCTTAGAAAGAGTTTAATGAGTTGGAATGATTAGACGAGAAAATATTGCAGACTTTGCATCACCTGGAAGTCTATTAGAACAGAATAGCACAAGCTTTTAACAAGAAAGTTCACCTTCGTTAATTTATTTAAGGAGAATTGGTATTAGTCCTTAAAGCTCAAATGATACGAGGTATGAAACTTCCAAAACACGATCCAAAGTGGGGGGGGGACTTTATTCAATAAAAAGGGTCTATTAAAATGGTTCTTATCTCTTAATATAAATGTATGGAGAGCTTATTACATCTCCAACTAATGAGAGACTCTTGAAGAAATAATTTGTGTAGTTGTGCACATTCATCCTCACTACAAGACTTTAAACTGCACAGTACAACATCCTCACTACAAGAATTTAAACTGCATAGTAAAATGTCCACGCTGTAAGAATTTAAACTGAACAACACCATGTCCTCGCTACAAGACATAAAACTACAGAGCCCCCATGTCCTAGTTGCAAGACATTACACTTCTTAATACTTACTGAATAATGTTTTTTTATACAAACACTTTTATAGAAAAAGATTGAAATCAAGCATGACCTCACCACCTCACCCATTCAACACTTCACCACTTATGATCATCCAAGCACAGTGGATGGAATCCATTAAAACCTTTAAACTGAAAAACCATCACCATGGGAGTTAAAGTCACCCAGAACTGGCCGACGTACCACAAACTATGGGAAACAAGCATCAGGAGAGCTAGAAAAACCTCAGAACCATTCTCCTGAAATGCCCACCGATGTGACAGTCAACACCAGACCATAACCAAAAACCCACTGATGGACTCTAGTCGGATTGTTCCCAACCCTCCAGCGAAGTGAGATGAGCCTTGTGAAGAAAACATCCACAAAGGGTGACGAATAGACTAGAGCGGGGAAGACCAGGTCGTCCAGATGCTGCACCCTACTCCGCAGGAAACCGTGGTGCAACCTCTGACGAATAACAAATGAAGCATATGAAACATACAAACTCCTCACCAAGTCCAAATCAGCAACACCTCTAGAAGACCAACATTTTCCAACTTCCATCCAAAATTCAATAAACCAAACAACACACATCATAGAAGAATCATCTAATCCAGACACTTTCACAAGTATTTTCAATTTCATCTCTCACCAGCACCACCATAATCATGGTCACCACTACCAGCATTGAGACCCGCCATCAAGACCATCCCCATTTGCACACTGACTCTTTCCATCACCGTAACCTCTTTCCACCACAGCTGAGGCTAACACCCCATGGGATATGGAACCAGATCACTGCCCCCTAGGGCTGGATGACCCAACATCCTACCCAATAAGCATCACCAGAGAGGGGCCCATAGCTGATCCAACCAAGAAGTGCCACCATGGGCTTGAATCCAGGCGGATCTGAGCTCCGGAGGGACCCAACCCGGCTACTAACATCCATGAGAGGACTACTAGAGAAGGAGAAAGAACAGCGAAAATGAAGGTGGTGGACCTCCAGATGAGCAAATCACTTCGAGTTCAGACGAACCCACTTACAACAAGATCCGAAAGAAGGGTTTATCCAACAAAAATAGCATCATGGGGACACCACCCAAATCTCCATGAAACCAAACCCAGATCCAATGCCAAAGGAAACCAAACACAAAATCAAAATCCAACCAAACCAGATCTGGAATACCTCCCCTCCCCCGAGCCACTGTAGAGCCATCGACGAGCAACACCAGGGAACAATGAAGCCAACACTGAGCCGCTCGAACCCCGCCGCACTCGGAATTCCAGAGACATAATGGGCCCTTCCATAGTTCCATATCCAACGCTGCGCTACCCTGAGCTCTAGATGAGGAAACGCCAGGACTCGAGCCGCCATAGGTGGGAAGGAGAAGAATTCGGAGGAAAACCCTAGCCACCGCGAGATTGAGGAACATGCCGCTGAGAGGCCCTCCTAATTCTGAAAGCATCCAACTTCTTAATTACCATCAGCGTGTGTGTTCCATGAAATTAAAATGTGTAGCATCTTCTTCGTTCTTGCGTGACATTAAACTACATGACAACATTTTTACAACTAACGTGCTCTCTATTTGGAGTTAAAAGCTTCCATAAGCAAACATCATTTACATCATCACTACAACTTTGAAGTACATAAGTTCCCTCTCTTTCATATGTTTTAGTCAGATCATCATAGAGACCTAATTTCAAGAACTATGTATGGATTGATTCTCATTTTCCAATGAGATACGTAGAGATGCCTAGATCTCCAATCTTGGGCCCAGCCGCGTGAAAGAAAAACCTTTGTTTCTTTTATAAGAATAAAATATGCATAGGAAATGTTTTAAGAACTATGTAGGACTTTATTAATTCCCTAGAAAGATATATAGTGATACTTGGGTTTTATCCCTTAATCCAGTTACAAAATGTATTTCTTTTCTCATCAGTTCTTTGTATTCCTTACCGTATGACATTAAACTACATAAAAATCAAACACCCCCATTCTTCATCTGTGTCACCTTTGTATTATAGAAGAGACCCTTACTACACCTTGTTTCTCACATCGAGCATGGCTCATGTGATCATAGGAATAGGGTAAATGGTTTCTATATATAATTACCATGTTTCAAATCATTATGGGGGTGCAACTGTCCCCACCAGATGACTTAAAACTACAAATCACCATATTCATTCAGAGGATACAAAGGAAGTCTCCATTTTACATATGAGTCATATCTATGTAAAGGTCATAAAACGTATTGTCAATATTGATTAAAACCTTTCTCATGTGAATTAAAAAAAACCCCCCTTCCATATTATACAATCTTAATATTGAATATTTTTAGATCCTCACAATATTTTTTTTATGGTTTTTGGTGACAGAGTTTCTAATACGTGAGAGATCTTTTGCCTGACTGTGCATCACATTCCCTTAGGTGGCCTTTCATAAGTTTCCTACATAACACATCCATCAGTAAAAAGATGCCACTATTCGGATATGTAGCATATTCCCCAGTTGGACCGATATAATACATCCTCCATAAGTGTTTTTTCAAATAATGGAAACTTCATTCTTGGTTATAGTATCTTTTTCCCGTTTCATCATTGATGAAAATATACAAGAATATTTATTTTAAAATAGTCATTCAGGTATACTTTTCCCATTATCTTTCTCTAAATATGAAAGCCTTCAAGACCATGGTTTACACATTTCCCTCACCATGTGCTCAACATAACAAGAAATAACCTTGAAATCACTTGGCCACATATTGTATATTGTTTCTATTTCTGGTCCTAGTTGTATGTCCAAAAACTACAGACACCATAACTATTACGTTTGGGTCAGACCTTCGTAAAAGTCTTATTCCTATGATTCAATGGAAATCTTGGGTGGAAATACCATTTCAATTTTCAGTTACCTATCTCTATAAACCAATCTATGTGCCTTTGGAAAATCTAAATCTCCAGAAACATTCTTCAGCTTTTAGCAATAGAACATAGAACATTTGAGAGCTCTTTTGTCTGATTATAAAGAAGGCGCCCCTAGGTGTCCAAGCATAAGTTGCCTAAATAATATGTATATTAGTAAAACGATGGAACTATTTGGATTTGTAGCATATTCCCCAGTGGGCCCTGTATAATACATCCCCCATAATGGGTTCGTCAAGTAATGGTTACTTTGTTCTTGGAAAAGTTTTCCTCTAATGTTTTTTCTCTCTTCCCATATCATTCCTCAGTTCCATAAATTACCAAATCACAGTTTACAATTTTCCCTTCCCTACCTAAATGTGATAGTTTGTTTCCAAACAAAATATCATGAAATTGGGAGAGTTTTCTCATACATTGGGTTAGAGCTAATGACCTTAAATTGAATCCACATAAATTCCTCACTGCATGACTTAAAACTACACAGTACCAATGTCCTAGATGAATGACTTAAAACTACACAATAAGAGATCATAAATTCCCCTTTATAATAAATTATAACCATTAATCATACACCAAATTTATATAGAAATGTTTTTCCTTTTCAGGACATATGTTTGTCTAAAATAACCCCTTTTTCATTCTTAAAATTATTTTCATTAGCAAAACCACCCACTGTGGTCTTCAGTCACCCAAATCTTATTCTATCTTATCCATCAGTAAAAAAATGTTAAATTCCTAAAAGAACTCTTTTTCTTGACTATGCAGCACGTTCCCTTAGGCGGCCTTGCATACGTTGCCTACATAATAGTAATGTTAGCCAAAGGATGCCACTATTTGGCTATGCAGCATATGCCCTAGTTAGCCCTACATAATATAACCCCCATAATAGGTTTTGTTAAAATAATGGTAATTTTTTACTCATATAGGACTCCCCTTATGTTGATACAAGTTTTATATTTGGTGACTATAAAAAAATCATTACTCAAGATTCCTCTTGGAAATATTTATTGAATATTAATGAATTTTTTTTCAGAGAGTTTTGTTTAAGATCTATTTTCAAAATTTAAGGTCAATGTTATTCGACCCTAAATATTATCCCTTTATATTCCAACATTCATGAATCTAAACAGACAATAAAAAAAGTCTTGGTGCTCATTAGATTGAGAACCCGCGAAGGGAACTCTAAATAATAGTCAATTCCGATCTCATTAAACATAAATTTTTGTATGATAAAGGTAATATTGAGCAATAAAAAAAGAAAAAATATATGAAATTTGTTGGGTTATTCACATAACCCTAACAACAGTCAAATTATTCTCATTAGGTTCATCATCTTAATAAGACAATTTTGAGCACTCCATTCATTCCATTATAATAATGATTTTCTAACATAATGGAGTGATTATCATCATTTACCATTAATATTGCAATAATGGTACACATGAATGATGAAATTTATGATTGAAGAAAAAATTTCTCTCATTCATATGAAATCAGAAGGCCATCCACAAAATGGATCATCTCTATCATGTTTTTGAAAAAACTCTCAAAATGAATTTTCATTTCCTGGAACAATTAATGAGCCCTATCAGCTGCTAGTTGAAGTTGAGATAGTTGAGAAACTCCAACCTCCACTTCCTAATGAAGAGCATCTTTAGTAGTTGAAATGGTTGTTATCCACTCTAATTGGGTTTCTCCCAGTGATTATTCAACCGGTCAAGTTTGTTATGAACATCATCGAGTTACTGTTGATGATGTAACAACTCCATCATGGCTTCATTAATTTGTTGGCTAATTTTGATCAATTTTTCATTATGATTTGCCTCCACCTCAACTAATGCATCTTGAAATCCCTAAATATTGATATGTTGTTTAGAATTTTCAAAATTCTGTTGGAGCTTATGCTCTTGCTCCCACAAGCGAATGATCTCTTTCATAGCATCATGGACTGGTTGATAATTAAATCCCCCAAATCCCAATACACAAAATAATGGTGGGATTTTGAAAAAATGGGATAATATTTCATCTAAAGGCTTCTCAAAAATTGTGATCTTGATATGTTTCCATGTTTTCTTATGTGCCATGCGAAGGTCATATTTCATCTCTATGTCTGAATTTGAGTCCCTACCATGAGGTAAAATGTACTCAGGAAATAAGTCACTTAAAGAACTACCTTGTTCTACATCTATTTGAACAGAAAAAGCATCACATTATTATCTGGGAGATGATAAACCAAAATGATAAATTATTGTCATTGTTAGATTAAAATGGAAGAAACAGATATGATTTAGACTATTGATTATATTTACCCAATAATAAGTCATCTACTTGATTGGATTAATCCCTTGTATTCTCAGCTTCAGTGATTTGAGTTGATGTTTCTTCAGAAGGGTTATTCCCTCGAGTTTTCTCAGTTGTTATATTTGAAGGCTCTAGAGCATCTGTTGATGGAGGATCCTCTATAGGTATTTCACCATCTCCAATAAAAGGATATAGTGGAATACCCCGTTTTTGAAGAGCCTTTACAACATTTTCTGCAGATAAAGCTGCATAAGGTGGACTTTGATATAAAGAATCAAGTAATAGAGAATAAATATGTATGGAATATGCAAGAATAAGAACATACATCCTTAAAATTCCTAATAAAAATCCCAAAAATCCATAATGGAACATGGAATATCAATATTTGGACTTGGGCCTTCACCATTTCAGTATATGTAGCTTGGAATGTTTTAGCATCATCACCATTTAATGTATCCAAAAAATGGTGGATGATGCCTAAATTGGATTTACTGGATTTTTGTTCCATTGGTTCTTCAATTGTTATAGCATCATCAAATCTTTCCAGGTTCGGACCAACATCAGTATTTATCTTATACATCCTTAGGTATTCATTCCTTTCTTCTTGAGGAATAGGAATATCAGTATTGATTATTTTAGGATCCTCTAAAGAAAGCATATAAGGAATGTATTTAATCTTACCAAGGATGTACTCTCTCTCGGTAGAGACAGTAGTAGGTATAACTGAATCTTTTTATGATTTATCTTCTGAAATTGTAGATTCATCAACATGAACCCAGGTTTCCCATGAGGTTTCATTTTTCTGGTCATGATGAATTAGCTCTTAATCCCTTTCGGGAGGAGAGAGGCATTGATCCTGTAAGTGGAAAAAACTTAGTTACTAGAGTGTATTGAGAAAATCATATTCCCTAAGGATAGTATAAATACTTACTCTTTCGGCGAACACTTTGGATCAATCTCATTTCCCTCTTGCGTTTCTGTTTAAAAGCTTGGGGAGAAATTGAAACACTCCTCTTAGTATGAGAAACATGAGGTAATGGTTGAGGATTATCCATGGCCGTTACCCCAGTCAGGATTCTTGAACCTAGAGAATTTTATGGTGACTGAGGAGGGTCATTCATTGCAGCAATATGAGAGCTTGCAGGACCATGCTTTGGTGATTCGAGAATTGGTCCAGAGCTTCCTTTTCTATATTCAAGATGCAAAAATACATTTTCATCAATATTAATGATGATAAATAGTAAAGTAGAGTTGAGATAAAAGGAAAAGTAAAATACATTCTTAGTATTAACATATATATCCCACTCCTCATCAGAGTCGATAATTACCCCTTTGTGTACTCATAAGTCCATCATATAAGATACTCATTTAGAGCATAGGATTTTTTTTCAATAGTTGCATATATAAAATTCTCCAGCTTCGTAATATACTATTGTAATTCAGTGAGTTAATGGTCTAGATAGAAATCATAAGGTTCCTTGATGTCACCAATATTTGGTATTCGAAAGTCATGCTAGGGGAATGCCCATTCATCCCTGAGATCACAGGTTACACCTTCCCAAGGATTAATGTCTGAAGGTCACACATAATTCAATCTTTATATGGTTGATTTTGGAGAAGATTCAACCCCTTCTAATTGGAGAGCTTCTTCAGTCCTCATTTCTTCTTCATAAAGATCAATAGATGGGATAGGAACCTCTGTTTGATAGCAGCGACTGGATCGCCTTGGCATTAGAGATATTTCCTCTTTATCCCTAGTCTTCCTAGTATACCTCCCGAAAATACATTTTGATGGCCCTAAAACCTTTTAAACATCTGTATCATCTATGGACTTGGACTTCTTTCCATGACTTCCATGTGAAATAGTCATTGTAGCTCCCATTTGATACAATCTTTTTGTTAAATATCCTTGAGGATATGAAGAAGCCCATGCTTTGGCATACCCCGCTTCCAATCCAATTGATTCTTCTAGTGGGGTTAACCTAATCAACAATTTGGATACCTATATAGCTATTAGAATCCATAATTGTCGCGCTACCATTAGGGGTTTCTCATGTCTTGCATACGTGGGTGGAAAAGTATTTGACGGTTGAAGAAATCTGAACTGACGAAGAAACCTATAGGGGTTGTAAGCCTCATAGATAATTTCACCATCAATCTTGGTATATAATATTCCATCCCAGAATTCCATCATATAAGTTATTATCTCTTTATTATTTTCATTACCATCGTCAATATATGTTCCAACTGGTTGGATAATAAAAGGAAAGAAGCTTAATTCTCTTGAGACATTCAATGCCTTTAGGACCACATCTGGTCCCAAGTTTAGTGGATAAATATGAGAAATTGTTTGTAAAAATGGGGTGAATCAGCCATTTGGAACTATAACTGAATTCAACTCTGAGTATAAAGAAAAATGTACTTCAATCTAGACGCACAACACTTGTAATGACCTTACAATTCTAAATAGAGACTTTCTATTGTATAATTCCATAAGAGATAGTAAATTATTTCTAATACAGGGGTTTCTAACCCAATATACTTCCCTTCTACAAATTTCTATACAGTAACAAAAGTCCCTGACCTTACACCACCTCTGGATTCATGGACGAGAAGCAAGTAAATTATTTTCCACATATCAAGGAAGGAAGCTAAGTGTACCTTTTCATATATATATAGTATCACTTTATAGCCCCAATTCTTATAATAACCTCTTTCCAGTGTAGGCCAATATGTTCCCGAACTGCCGTGGTTATCAGTAGAAGGACAAACAGTAGTACATACATAGGTTGGGCCTTTTTCTATTGTTGGTTCTAAGAATGCTTCCATCCACACTCTGGAATTAATATAATTTTTATCATTGGGTAAATTCTTCACTTTTATTAATAATTCATGGGCCAGTGGTGGTTTTCTAGTAGCATCACCTCATGTTGGGGAAGGCGAAATGAATTCATCATACGTTTCCCTAAGAATGGGAATTACAACTATTTGATAAATATCCTAGAGACTAATAAAAACTTCACCATGCATTAAATGGATGGAATTAATTTTCGGACTCCATCAGCTCAGTAATTCAATAATGAAATCATTATTATAAACATATGTTTTCCCTATCCTGACAGCTTTGTAGATATAAATGCCTGATAACTCTTTCTTGAATTCTACACATTTCTAACGTACTTAGAATGCCCACATCCATTCATGCTTGACACCTCCTATAATATTAAGATCCCTATCTTCTTTCCAACCATTAGATTGATCTGTTTGAGATGCCCGAAAAGTGGAATCATAACAATTTGGTCTTTGCTCTACAATGTGATCCTTCATATCAAGAGAGCAACCACTATGATGAAGGATTCAACTAATATGGATAGTTCCTTCTTGTACTAAAACTCCCCCTTCACTAATATTGTTGAAGTTTCATTTTGAGTATTTAAGAACCAAATTCTATGGAATATACATCTTAAAATATGGTACACGGGTGTCTTGGAAAAGCCCATGCCCGTATATGTGTAAGTAGGGACTTTGTGGATAATCACACTGGTATTGAATTAAACCCTCCCATAACCCAAGAAGAGTACATTCAAAAAAATCATAGTAGTTAGGTCCAAATATCTTCATAATTTAATTTTGATGATCCTTAGATTCTTCAGTCTAGGTCATTAAATGAGTAATTTTTTTCCGGCAAAAGAAATACCAAACATTCTCTATTAGGTAGGAATTTTAAAGAGGAAAATCAAAAAAACCGTCAAAGGAAATTTTACCCATAGGTACTTTGATGAGGTACATCACATAGGTCCTTTGATAAGGATCCTTGCACAAGTCCTTCGATGGTGTCCTTTGGTGTAGCTCCATCGCATAAATAATTTTACCTTTAAGAAATTTCATGGGAATTACATGAGAGAACAATGTGATGGGGCTGGGCGAACAAGCTACACAATGAGAGACGTAAAATTATGAAAAGCACGAGTGAAGAAAATCTTAAAGGATGAGACCTATTTATAGAAAACTGAATACCTACGCACCCGGACTGCGCATAAAATCTACACGGAATATCTGCGCGGGGTACCTACGCGGCTGACCTGCACTGTTCAACAATCGATCCACAATCTTTTTTCCCACAAATTCACCTCAACACTTGAACCTCTTTCAATTTTCTGATCCAATATTGAGGTGGGGTGGGGGCATGTTGAAACCACCTAAGAAAACAAAATGATTATGAAGAGAGACCTAGATATTTCAAAATTTCAAGGAAAGGTTCTAATAACTCAAAGGGAATGTCAAAATACTCCAAAAATGACCTGCACAATCCATCTGTGTGATTGACCTATGCGATAGACTTGAGTAGCAGAGATACGCACTAACATTATTTTGTTACCCCTGCATAGTGGATTTACATGGAGAACCTACATATATAAAATTACCTTCGACTAGGCCCATCCGTGCCTATAAAAGAGCCCTTGGGCTCCCCATTTGAAGGACTGTAAAAGTGGAATGACTCTCTGAAGCTCCCATTATGTAGAAAATTCGCCAAAGATCCCTCAAATTGTCTCATGTTTGGTTCTCATGTGTGAAATACATTCTTTAGTCATCATTCATACCATCGCGACATACTTGTGTGTTATACTTACATGGTACATCAATGCGGGATGCCTAGGTGGCATACCTGCGTGAGGTACCTATGCGACCAAGCTTGGTATAAAGCCTATGTACCAACTCAAGTACCCTCTTAAAAAGCCATTCAAGGTAGAGTTTCTCCTTCCTTGTATCCCTTACCTGAAAGGGACTATGTTGAAACCTCCACTAAAACCTCCTAACATATCAAACCTTTGGTAAAGGCACATCAGCATGTCTCCTATTTGGGTTTGTATTTCCAGAGTTAGAGGTTTCCCACATTTGTTTCATAATGGGGTTAGAATTCATGGAGTACCTGTGGGTTTTTATATCCATAGTCACATGGTCCTTTCTCCCAAAAACAATGCTTGGATGTTCTCGGTTTTGAGAATAAGGGTTTGGGTTCTATCCTCCCCTTATCATCTCTAATACTCAGAACCTCATATAACTGGTAGGGATAGTATAGTTCACACCTAATTTTCAACGCAAGCATAGGAGAAGTCTCCCTCCCCTACCCAGATCAATTTTAGGGCAACCAATTTGGTGTAAGCCCCTATCTTTTCTTACAGAAGGTGGAATCATTGCTCATCCTCTCTTCTTCGGTGCTAAATACCAAAGGGGAGATGTGAACAAGGACTCTTATTGCCCTTTCCCGCCCCTATTTTGCTTTGTCGCCATGGGAATCCATCCGGGTGTAAGCCCCTAGCCTTCATCCCTTTCTCCTTACATTGGACCCTTGTCCAATATAATGAGAATAGAGGGAAGGATCATCGCCTCACCCTCTTCCACGGTCGACATGCCCACTTCCATCAGTGGAGGATGAAATGCCTGAAGTGTCATTGTTTAATCCTTCTCATCATCTTATTTCTCACACTAAGTATGACTCACGTGGGCTTAGAGATACATGATGGTTTCCACATGTGAACAAACACTCATTCAAATTAACTACAAGAACTTTGATTCCTATTCAAACTAGGATACGTATGAAGACATTTTAGCACCTAAGATCACATGACATCCTCTTTAGGAATCCAACCCTAATTCCTTTAATCTTGGAATCCTCTTTAAAAATAATCCCCAAATGAAACCCCAAATCATTAAGGTGTCATTTTCAGGAAGTAATCCCAAACTCATATCTCTCAAAGGTCCATACTCTACTATAAGACTTATCAAACTACATGGGATTTGATTCTCATCCATATAGGATACGTAGGAAGACTCCTTAAGGTCCAAAACAAACACTTCAAATCAAACCTGTTCTCCTTGGGCCATATTCCCAATAGGGTATGATCTTACAAGGAAACCCATATCCTTTCCAAGTTCCTTGGGCTGCTTTAGCGTAAGTCCCACACTACATTATTACCAAGAACCTTTCACTTATAAGTCCTTATCAAATTACCTTAAAAGGTATGAAATACACTATTAAGTGGCACCAAACTATGAGGGTTCTGATTCCATTCAAAAGGATACGTAGGTAGCCTGTTTTACATGCATGATCCCAAGATCAAAACAAACATTCATCTCCCTGGATTACAATAAATTCAAGAGTGCCCCACTGAGTTGATTAAAAAGTAATATCCTCACAATGATGATTAAAATAATCTCTATGTAGTATATTAGAAGATACCACTGATGCAAAACCTCAAATACATATGGATATTTCCATTAATGAAGAACCTTGAATGCATACTAATGTTTCTAAATTTTACACATGATAATATGTGATTGTAAATTCGAAGGGATACTTATGACATACTTGGTGAATTAATAATTATTCATGAAAATTACATAAATTTACAAAGAGGGTCCCGTAGTATACAATAATTCCCCCAAAAGAGAGTGATGGGTTTGACCTATCATCCTCTAGACCAATGCATGTTTATAAGTATCATAATATTCAAACTTAACATATGTCCGCCTTTAGAAGGTAGGTCCCCTTTGGATAATGAACTGTTGGAATATTCTAGTTCCACAAATAAATCCAATTGAAACCACCTAGAAACAGGGATTATTAAAAATAGAACACACATCTCAAGGAACTACGAAACAGTAGTGAAATATAGTTAAGATATTTTCAATGTTCATCTAGCATAAAAATTTACATTGAAAATTATATATGTATTCTATCCAAAAACAACTCATATTTCATGCACTCAAATAACACATTAATAACAATGTTACCTCCCATTTGGGTGGATTCGTAAATATTGGGGTAGTGGCTTAATTTTTCTACAGTACTTTGAAGGCCACCTTTTGAAGGTCATCAAAATTTAACTCCACATTATTATACAACAAACTAATAATAATCCCAGAATTATGTGTGAAAATTTTAAAAATTTATTAACAAATCTGGAAATGTCCCAAAAATATTCTGATCTTCCAGTATTTTTGGTCTCTTGTAGCTCTTTAATCACATAAAAATTTTTCAGATGAACATTAATTGCTTTGAGATTTGGTGGTCAAGAACAATTCCTTCAGTCACTATAAAGTGACACTTCTCCAAATTAAGAACAAGATATGTTGTAACACCATAATGATTTAAAAATAAATTTAATACTGAATGCATGAAACACAGACTCTCTTCAAAAAAACATTTTGTTATAACTGATTCAATAATCACTATTTGGTCACTTCTGTGATTTGAATTTCAAAAATATGACATACACGGTTTCATTCAGGTGATTTCTTGAGTCGGATAGAAAACACAATATTTTTAGTGAATAGTAACCAACTGTTTTGAATAGTAACTAACCTGTATGAATAGTAATTCACCTTTATGAATAGTAATATAGACTTTTGAATTGTAACCTAGCCCATGGATGTATAAATAAAATGTAGTCACATTATAAAAGAAATCAAATGTTTTTTAAATTATTGATTAAGTACTGGAATTTTTTTCACTGATAAATACTTAGTTATTGCTTTATATTAATTAGTAGATTCATTTAAATAAATATATGTTCCAAAATAAATATTTTTTCCCAAAAATTTATGGATAAGTTTATGAAACCATAGTTCATTATTGAATGTATTACAAAATCATTTTAAAAATTTAAAATCAGTATTTTTAAATTAAATAATGATTCTATTTAAAAATTAAATTTCACATAATTAGAATGTTATTTTGATAAAAATAACTAAATTTTTGAATTATAAGCATTTGAAAAATGGTTATGGTGAATTTTTTTAATTTTTAAAAATTACTTCAATTTCAGGAGAATTGTAATATATGATAATTTATGATAAATAATAAATACATGATTTATTGACTCATAGGTGATTTAAGGCTGATGTAAGACTACATGGTTCAAACTCATATGCAGATATTACTTTTCATGGTCAGAATAATCAATACTATTGCTGTTCTTGAGAAAAATAATAAAATAATGATTAATATATTCAAAAATTACTCCTTTCCTCCACTATAAACCCCCCCCCCCCCACACTCCCTCTTCTCTTCACTCTTATCAAGCATTGTTACTAGTAAAAATTCTACCAAGATATCTCCCTAAGCTCCTCCCTCACATTTATAATACCATGGTCTCCTCAAATGGCCAAATCATCTCACATAAAGAGGCTCTCAAGGAAGAATAATTCAAGAGATGAATTCCCCTTTTCTATTTTTTTAGAATCTTTTCAAGTACCTTTGTTTTCTTTTCTATCATCACATATCATCATACAAATGTAATGAAAAAATTACCTTAAAATGTATATCAACTTTTTATGTAATATATGATAGGTAATTATCATCTCTCCTTTACCCTTCTTTTATGATAGTAGTTAAAACACCACCCGAGATGTGCTAATTTACCACATTCAAGGATGATGGGTTTTCAATTTCTATTAACATTTACTATTCTGGTCATAAAACCATTATTATTGTTTAACTACACTATAATATATGTATTATATCTCATCTATGGTTCTGGAATCTTTTTGTACACATGGTTTTGATTTATAAAGCAATTTGAGTTTGTTGTGTTCAAAAACCACTAATTAACCCAAATTGTTATCATTGAAAAAATTATATAATGATTCATCTCCACCCCAATAAACTGAATTAAATTTAATACCATGTAAAATTATTATTTTTTGACTAATAAAATATAAATTTAATTCTTTATAACAATCCTCATTTTATGTGATTCTCCGTTCATGTATATAATTATACCGATCATGAAACAAACAGACCCAAACAATGAAATTGAACCTCTTAATCCATCAAAAAGGTCACGAATGAACTAAATAAACTTATAATAAATCAATTAAACGAATATTATGTTCTGTAATTTTTAATTTATGATCATACATTTGATTATTTAGGTCATTAAGATCAATTGGAGAACACATTTATACTTAAGGTAACGGTTTCCTCATCTCATTTCCTTTTTTGGGAGACATTCCTTATTCAATAATATTACTTGTTTATATTGTATGTATAATTACCTTTGATCCATCATATCATTAATATCTTTATTTTAATGGTATTCAATGTATCATTTTAATATTATTAACTTTGGGGCATACAAATTGACTTGTTACAATGTTGTAAGGGATTTCTACCTGAACCTCCATTTTCATTCAGGTTACTCTTATTCTTTACTTACATCAATAAAATTATTAATTATACTTATTTAATCCTCTTAAATTATGTGTGAATTTACTATATATTTTTACCAACAATAATACTTATTTATTTTATGGGGATTTACATTTTTTAAATGTATCTCTAAAAAATTCTTCTTGATATACAATCCTGATTCAAGGGAACTTCTAAAATTATACCTATTTGGAATTTCACTCTATAATTTGTTTTAAGACATATTTACATTTTTAAAATAATACATTTTAACATAAAAATTTTACTTCTGATCATTTTTAGTTTTATAAAATCAAACATGACTTTGTGCTTTAAAATCTCTTTAATAAATTCTTTCAACCACACTAAAATCTTTTAATTCTAAAGCTAATTTAAATAAACGTTGTACGTGATTTCACTTCAGTGAGAGATCATTTATTCCTCAAATGTAATCCATGTGTCCTTAACTTTTATTTTCTAGTATATACATGTTTGAAACCATATTTTTGAAAAATAAAAATGATTTTCCAAAAGAACACTTCCTTCCAAAGAAAAATTGATTTCTCTCTCCTCACTTTAACTTTTATGAGATATATTCTGTGTTCACAAATTATTTCTTGCATGTAGTGTATACGATTACCTTTGTTATATCATATCAAGAGTATCCTTATTATCATGATAATCTAAGGGGTTGTGATTTCAAATTTTTAAGGTGGTATGGGACACGTTTAAATGTTTAAGTATTCTTTCCACTAGGATTTCAAATGGTATCATTTAAAAGTATCTTCATCTATGTCAAAATCTATTATTTAATATTCTACTTAATTGAGTTTTATCCCCTATGATATCATCCACCATGTTTTATTTAATGGTTTTTGAATAGTTGGATAGTGGATATTATATCTTGAAACCATTCATCATATTACTCAGAATGGTTAGTGTTTATGTTTAATGATTGGGGAAAGTTATTTATATTTCATATGATATTTTCAACATTAATTTGTATGTTGTTTCCTTTATTCCCCATTCATATATAGAATTAATTGGAGTTAGTAAGTTTCAGTCGGGGCCCACAATAACCCCTTTTTGAATCTGTAGGTCTCATGAGGAAAACTATGGTCTTGGCTTGAGGCCGTGAAAAATTGTATATTTTTGTTCATGGCACGAGAACTTGACCGTATGGTTATGATATATTTGATTTTGCAATCCCTTATTTTGAAACATGTAATTGAAAGTTCATTTTTGTACTCAACTAGTAGAATACACATGATTATAATTTATTTTGTCATTATTTTTTTTCTTTTATTTCTACCATAATGTGTTGATGTTTATTTTTAAGGTCATGTGTATTTAGTTATTCACCATTCATCATGTTTATGTTCATGATATCTTCCGTTGTATAGCTTACCCTTACTTTGAATCTGAGAACACCCCTTTTCTTATGTTTTATTTTCCTCGATGACGAAAATAGGTGTATTATGAATGAATTTCATGGATAAACATAGAGTTGTGGATGTTCCCAATAAAAAATATATGCTGTATTTCATTTCAAGTTGTAATGTTTATCCTCTGTATGTATCTAGTTTTTAAAAACTACTAAACTACTCAGTCTTTCGGGGTACAACTTTCTTTTAATCTTGTCAATATAATGAAATAATGCACCGGATCTGGACAACTAGGGTTGGGGCATTACAGTTGGTATTAGAGGAATTTTTGTCGAAAACATGGAAACTATATTTAGGAAATGTAGATTAGAGAAAAAAACTGTAATATATCCTTTGAGGATAAATATTCATGGACATCCTAGAATATTGGAAAGGAAGATATTATGTAGATATTTCTAGAAAATACATCCCTGTCTGGATATTACAAGTGTATGTGGTTCTAGAATAGGTGTACCTAGTTGTAACAACTCTAACAAGGAGTTTCGGGTTTGATTAGGGGTATCCTAGTACATGAAAGTGAGCCTTACTGTGCATCTGGTTTGACACTCTTAGGGGACATTATTAGTATAATTAACATTTTATTTACCCACCATTATGGAGGATTTATTCCCCCAATGTAACCAAAGTATATGGTTCTTGGATTTCAAATGCATTAATTTTTTATATGTAAGGAGTTATAGAGACTTAGTATTTTTAAAAGCTAATATATTATATAGAATTGATTTTAAATGGAACCTGTCAGAAGGAATGATAACTTTACCAATTCACATGATGCAAAGAGTAAGAATAATCCAATCTCTAATGGTCTTCATCCATCATTTCAAAGGAACATTGTCTCCAATGTGTCCTCATCATTTGTGGAAATTTTTATCATGTGTTAATAAGTTCTGAAAAGAATTATATGAGTCCTATGGCTTTGAAGGGAAGAAAAAGAACATGGGGATGATAGAGAAAACCATGGATAAAGGGAATAAGTGAAAGACAGGTTTTCCCACATGTGATAATTATGGAAATAATCACCCTAGAAAATGATTGAAGGGAATGATAGTTTTTTTATAAGTGTGGAGAAAAAGTACACAACTTTCATGGTAGCAAGGGAAAATAAAATATTATCCAATGTACAAAGGTTCAAATTCATGTATGTGGGACACTATGTGAATCAATGAGCCATGAATCAAAGGAATGTTCCTTAAATGATGTTACTAGATAATGATAAAGTCATGATACTACTGCAGATGAAGTGGAATGATTAATATGACCCATCGAGAATCACTTCATTTGAATATTTTATCATCAATATACTATATATAATAATTATGGAATATAAGAGTATTTTACTACCACACTATTTCATTATGATTTTTTGGTCGTATGATGAATTATACCTAGGATATGTGATTATGTAGAGAGGTAATATCTTGAAAAATTATGTGGATAAGGGATATACAACGCAAAATATATTCTAGATGACTAAGATAATGATGGAGAAGTTATTTATTTGGAAAACTAATCACTACCTAAAAACTGGTTATTGACTTGTCTACAAGTGGTATATGTTATCATTGATGGGGTTTACAAAATTTACGGATATAAAGAATATATCCAATAGCATGTGTAATGATTAGTGAATGTTTCCAATAAGGTTTTATGGTAATTTTAGTTATTACCATATTTCAAGAGGATACATGATAAAGGTATTCACATTTTTTTAATTTTAAAATTTAGGGATGCTTCATGTTGATTAATGGAAAATATGGTAGCAGATGCATTGATTTGGATGGATCGTGGTGTTATAAACAAAATAGTGGTTTTGAAGGACCCCGTGTACATGGATCTAGAAAGAAAGGATATGGGAATGATTATAAGGTGATGGATCATGATATTTTGTAAAGTTAAACAATTTTTGAAATGGTTAAAGTTGATCATTTTATGAGGATTTAGGGTTTAATGTCACTACATGATGAAACATGTGCTAAGAGATGAATTATATATAATTTAAGTTACAAAAAATGATAATTCTATGTTTATGAAAATAGGTACGTATATTTGTACTCTTATAGAGTGGATTAATACCTCAACTCTAGGAAAATAGTCTTAAATAAAAATTTAGTCCTATTATCATTTTTTCTTAAATATAGTTTATGGTTTTGTGGTAATGAACTTTCATTTGATCATGTTATGTATTACATTACATCAGAATAGGGTGGTTTGATCATTATTCCATTACCATGTTATCTAATAATAATGGGTAGTTATGAAGTAACTGATGAATTTCCATTTCCATCTTATTCATAGGTAATTTTAACTATACTTCTGATGTGGGTTTCTCGTAAAGGAATATTAAAATATCAACCAGTAAAATTCAGAATTCAATTTCAAAATTTTGATGATGAAATTATTGTAAGTATGGGAGAATGTAACACCCCAATTATTTAAAAATAAATATAACATTGAATTCATGAAACACTAAGTCTCTACAAAACAATATTTTTAATAAATGAGGCAATTTACATAATTTTTCCACTTATGTGATTTTAATTTCGAAAATGTGACATACGATGTTGCGTTCAGGGTGTTTTCTAGAGTCTGATAGAACAAAATTAATTTTTAGTGAATGGTAACCTAACCTTACAAATAGTAACTTACCCTTATGAATAGTAATGTAACTTTATGGATAGTAATATACACTTATGAATAGTAACCTCACTCGTGGATTTATAAATAATATTTAATAACATTATAAATGAAATAGAACATTCCATAAATTATTGATTAAGTATTTCTATTTTTGTGAATGATTACTATTTAATTATATTTTTAAAATAATAAATTGATTTATTTTCAAAAAAGTATTTCCTAATACAGAATTTGTTTTCCAATGATTTAGGGTAAATTTTATGAGGCTATAGTTAAATTTTGAAAGTATTACAAAATCAGTTTTAAAATTTGAAATATATATTTTAAAATTAAATAATGATTTTTTAAAAGAATTTAATTTCTCATATTTATAAAATTATTTTGATAAAATGGAATTATATTTAGATATTACACATCAAAAAAATGGTTATGATGAATATTTGTGATTTTTAAAAATACTTCAATTTTAGGTGAATAGTTAAAAAATGACTCCTCTCCTCCACTATAATACCCCCATCACTCCCTCTTCTGTTCACTCCTCTCAATCCTTGATCCTCGTCAAAATTTGGCCCAAATCTATCCCTAAACTCATATACCATGTCCAGAATCCCGTTTTCTCATCAAAATACTAAATACCCACCCTTAAAGATGTTCTCAAGGAATATTTTATCAAGAGGTAAATTCATCTTTTCAATTAGTTTACTATATTTTCAGTTTCCATTGTTATCTTTTCTATAATCACCTCTCCTCATGAAAATGTTAGAAAATATCTAGTATCTTACATGTACTTTAATGTTTTTATAATGATTGGATATGTTATTATCATATCTTCTTTACCCTTCTTACATGCTAGTATAAAAATCACAATCCGAGATGTGCTAATTTACCACATTCAAGGACTATGTGTTTTCAATTTCTATTAAGATCTTATATTTAATAATAAAACCACTATTATAGATTAAATAAACTATAATATATATGTTATGTTTCAATATGTGGTTCTATAATCTTTCTGTACTCATGGATTATATTTATAACAAAAAATGTGTTCGTTGTGTTAAAAAACTGCTATTTGACCCAAACGGTTATCAGTAAATAATTTATAAAATTATTCATCTTCCCTCCTAGTAAAAAATTAAAATTTCTTATAATTTATCCTTATATATTTTCATTAAAACATATAACTTTAATTATTGACAAAAATCCTCATTTTACATGATTTTCTATTCAGGTAAATGAGTATACTGACCGTGAAACAAACGGACCTGAACAATGAAATTGAACCGATTAGAAAATAAAAAATTCCAGGAATGATCTAAATTAGGATTAATAAATAAATTAATGAATATTATTTTATATAATTAATTATTAATGAACATAAATTTGAATATTCAGGTCATTAAGATCAACTAGAGAACACATTCGGACATAAGGTATGGGTTTCCTCATCTCAGTTCCATTTTTTTGAGATATTCCTTATTCACTACTATTAAATGTGTATGTTATATGTATATTTACCATTGATGTATCATATAATTAATCTATTTATTTTTATGATATTCAATGTGTCATTTTAATTTTATTAATTTTCAAGCATACGAATCGAGTGATTACAATGTGGTTAGGGATTTCTACCTGAAACTCCGTTTTCATTCGGGTAACTATTATTATCTACTTACCTCAATGAAATTTTTATTAACTCTTAATTAATCCTCCTAAATTATGTTTTACTATTCTATATATTTTTACCAACTAAAATCCTAGTTTATTTTATGGGTATTTACTTGTTTTAAAAGGATCTTTCAAAAATTCTTCCCGAAGTTACAAGCCCGATTTAAGGGAACTTCTAAAATTCTTAGCTGTTTTGAAGTTCACTATATAATATATTTTTAGACATATTTATCATTATAAAATCACACATTTTTACATAAAAAATATATTTAGGTTAATTTCTTGTTTTACGAATGCAAACATGCCATTGTGCTTTAAAATCTCTTTAATGAATTCCTTAAACAACAGTAAAATGTTTTATTTCTAAAGCATATATAAAAACACTTTTTACATGATTTCACATAAGTAGGACATAATTTATGCCTTAAATGTAATCTCATTTTCCTTCCCATTTCATTTCTAGGAATTATATTTTAAAAAAAAGTTTTATGAAAAATACAAATGATTTTCCAAAAGAACACTTATTTGAAAAGAAAAATGGATTTTTCTCACCTTAATTTAGATTTTATGATATATATTCCTTGTTCAATACTTGTTTATTTCTTGTATTGTATGTAATACCATTTGGTATATCATATCAAGAGTCTCTTTATTCTCATGATATTCTATCGGATTATTATTTGAATTTTTCAAGGTGGTATGGGTCACATTTGAATGGTTAAGGATTATTTCCTCATTGATTTTTCAATGGTCTCATTTAAACGTATCTTCATTTATCTGAACATCCTTGACTGAATCTTGTATATCATTGATGTTTGTCTCCTATGATATCATTCACCATGATTTATTTAATGGTTTATGAAAAGTATGACTCTAGATGTGCTATATGGAAGCCGTTCACCATGTTACTCTGAATGGTTAGTGTTTATGTTTAATGATTGGGGAAAGCTATTTACATTTCGTATGTCATTTTCAATATTAATGTGTATGTTCTTTATTTTTATATATATTCATACGAGTAAATCATTGGAAATTGTAATTGTTGGGTGGGGTCCTATAAAGCCCCTCAGAGCATCGGTAGGTCTAATGAGATAAACTATACTCTTGACATGAGGCCTTGAAAAAATGTATATTTAGAGTTTTGGAATGAGGAATTGATGGTATGGTTATGATGTCCCTCATTATGAATACCTTGGATATTAAAATATTAATTGGATGTTCATAATGTTATTAGACTAGTATAATAATCATTATTATGCTTTATTATGGATTTATTTATTCAGATATTGTTCCTACCATAATCTATTCAAGTTTATTTTTAAGGGAATATGTTTTTATTTATTGACCATGCCTAATGATTATGTTAATAATATCTTCCATTGTATTTATTACCATTATTGAGCATCTTAGATCACCCCTTTTAAGATGTATTATTTTTCCCTAGGATACAAAGAGGATTTTTATGAATGAATTGATAGAGTTATGAATGTTCCAAATAAAAAATTATAAGTTGTATTTCATTTCAGGTTGTAATTTTGAACGTATGTATGTATCTGGTATTTCAAATCGAAAAAACTACTCGGTCCTTTGATATACAAATTTCTTGTAAGAATTCCAACGCAATGAAATAATGTACCAGATCTGGGAAACTGGGGCCAGGGCATTACACTTGTCCCTTTAGATATTTCTAGAACAAGTTTTATGTTTTCAGGACACATATAAAATGAACACTTATATATAGAGATATCATCCATGAATATTCCCATGAATTCATCCACTATACCATTGAAAATATTTTTCATAAAAAAGTAAAATATAGCTGGTGCATTTCACATAACAAATGATATAAATTGATAAAAAAATAACTAATAAGGAAATATAAAATCATTTTTTTATTGATCCTATGGTGCCATACAAATTTTACTGTTGCCTGTGTAACCATCTAGAAAGAAACAGTAGTCATGTCCTATGAGTCACTCCCACACTTGATCAATAAAAGGATGGGTAAAATGGTCCTTCAACGTTGATTCATTCATTTTGTTGTAATCAACATGGACTCTCCATCCTATCAACATTATAGTAAAGAAGAGTTCCTCATCCTTCGGACCACAAACATCCATCATTTCATTAGGAAAATATGTAGTGGACCCACCCATTCATAGTCAAATACAAGATAAATAATAATGTTATCTAAAATCTTAAAATACTACTTTTTCCTTCATTAGAGGAGTTAGTCTCATTTTGGGATATATTATCAAATTTCTTCCTTATATAAGTGTGCATTTATGAATTCAAACAAAACGGATCATTCCCTTGATATCTATAGTGATATAAGAAATGGATTTATTCAATTTTTTCAATAATCCAAGAAGCATGATCTCTTTTTCATCACTTCTAAAAGAATTTATAATTACAGAGAGTGTAATATTATATCCCAAAAAGATATATCAAAGGCTTTTGGGAAGTTTCTTCCACTCCAAATGAGGTACTCAAACAATTTATGGAATGAAATTTATAAAACATTATCTTTTTATCTGCTCCATATAATGGACACTAAACTCAACCTCAAGTATTACACTCTCTTGAACTTTAATATATTCCTCTATCTTCTTAAAAATATTGTCCACATTGTCTTGATTATTCTGGAAACTTAAAAAGTATTCCATGGTATCAATTTCATGAAAATATTGAGTTTCGACATTATACATTATTCATCCTTTAGGTAATTTTTTTTATTATATTCTCCTATATATAAAATCAAATTACATTCATTAGCACCAATAAGTTTTTTCCAGTGGCCATAAAATTTTGATCGAAAATAATGGGTGATTCTCCTTTTTCATCAATTTCCAGGATAAGAAAATCCACCAAAAATAAACATTCCAACATTTTCCAAAACATCATCCATAAAAATTGATTATTTCCGACCAATATTAGGCTAATTTTAATGTGATCCATGTCAAATTAATTTCACTTAATCAAGGATACTTAGAAACATTCAACATCATAAGGTTTTTTATTACTCCAAAACCACACAATGATCTACGAAAAGTGTGTGACCCAATTGCACATGGTACTACAAAAGTAGACAGGTCATGAAATTTCAGACGGTGTTTCCTCTACAACATAGTGGAATAATACATGATGAATGATATCATTCCAAAATATTCCAATTTAATTTGATTCTAGAGAAATCATTTTTGTTAAGTTTTTATAAGTTATCATCTTAGAAATTACTTCATAAAATAGAATACTCACGTGGAGAATTTGAAAAATTTCTTTATTTCTTTATTTTTCATGAATCTTCAGTTGTAGTATCCTTTCTAGAAAAGGTGGGAGTAGATGATATAGTGTTACATCATCCTTTTTTCTAGTTTCTTCTTATCATATTTTTTCAACTCTTATTTACTAATTTGATATTCCTGACTTGTGTTCATGTAATTGTTTGGTAGAACATATTCCACTTCAGTCTCATGTTACTGCTACTATTCATATTGATTCTCTTGGATTAGAATGTTTCCTTGAAGGTATCTTCCACATTGTAATTTTATCATCTTTTCATACCCCTTATGTACTTCAGTATTCTTTTTCAGAACTATGAGAGGTCAATCATTAAATTTCAGATAACGTTATCCAAGGGGAAACACCACATTCAATATCACACCTTGGTTTTTTTCTAGAAAATTATCATTATTTTTCCTGTTGTTCTCCATTATTGTAAAAAAAATTATTATTTTTTGATATATTCCATCATAAATTCCTCTAAATGATGATGATTTTCTTACGGTGGGTTTTGATGGAATTATGGACAGAAATGTGGCCATGGTTTCTGGAATTATTTTTAGGTAGGTTTGAACTACTATTGTCCCTGGGGAAAATTGGTTGGGCCTTTATTTAGAAAACTATTCTCGTTTAATTTAGTCCCCAGGGTTGAATCTATTTGGATATCCTAATTCCCTTATCATACTGGTCATTGTTATCTTGTTTGGGATGGATATAATTAACAAAGTTTTCTTCTATGGTTTTGGTTTTTGTCTTACCATCTAGAAAATTTTGGAAGTGTTGTGGACCACCACACATTTAACATGATAAAACAATATGTGACTCTGAGTAATATCTAACATTATGGAATGAAAAAAGGACTCTATTACGTATTTACATTGATTCTGTTTGAGTAACCAATATAATAGATTCATTATCAGGATGAAATCATCACTAAAATTGGATTTTGTCCCCCTATCAATGTGAAATATTAGTAGCTAGATAATCTATAATTTCTTAGGCCTTGGTGGGTGTTTTCCTCATCAATCATGAACCTATTTATCTGTCAATAACTAATCATGAACAATTTTTTAATCCAAATTAGAATGTATAAAGTCCAACCCACAGTGTCCCTCCATGACGTGGGAAGCATATTGACATCTCCTTAACCAATCCCATTTCACATATTTCAGATCCCCATCACGTTTTGAAATTTTTTGAATATCACATCCTAATTTAGATATCATATCTTGATGGAAATATTCCTCTATGAATTTATGAGTGAGAATATCCCATGTCATGATGGATGCTAGTGATATGATTTCAACCAATCCTTAGCATGTCATGTAAGTTAAAATGGATATGGCCTCAAGTGTATTGTATAATTTGAAAGTCAATTATTCATGAATGTGTCATATATATCTAAAGAGATAGAAAGATGTCATTGAGGATAAGAATGTTGTCAGCCTCCAAAATTTCAAGGATTCTGTATCACCTGAAGAATGCTTGGTTTCAACTCAAAATTAATATAATTAATGAATAGTTTCACAATACTTGGTACCATTCCATTTAAGGATAAAAGTATATAATTAATGAGGGTTCTTTTTCATTTTTCTAGGTGGGAATCCCAAGAATTTTTTTTACTCTTTCCAGACTACTGCATGATATTATTATTTATTTTCCATTAAAACTCTCTAAAAATGGTTAGAAATACGGCGTTAAATCTCTATTTGGAACTGTAATGGTTCCTCAAAAACCACAGTCTTCAAACATGTTTGAAGAACATGGATCATGCATCTGCAGCATGTAATGTGTAAAATAAGAAAACTTTTTCTCATCAAAAGGGGAAATAAATAAAATGTAAAAATATTAAAGGGAAAAGAATATAATAAACCAAAAAAATTAATATATGGTTTTTGGGTAGTTCTATTACATAGATCCCCATAAATGGATCCAAATAACATGGTGTTTTTAGGGATTATTAATTCATAGGAATTTGGGTTAGAGATTATATATGAAAACATAATGCTTATAATCATTGTAAACTACTACATTATTGGAAAATAAATATATAGATTTGTTTTTTGTTGGAATTAGAGGTGGTTTTTACCACATCTAATAGGTATCATAGTGATTTTTATAAACTTTTGAGAAATATATAGTCATTAAATATCTCACAATGATTTGTTTTTTTTTTCATGACATTTTGGGTTTCCACTGATATCCAAATATTTTAGCAATAATTTGTTTAAAATAGAGGTAGTTTCTATTGTGTGAAATTAATTAGTGGTGTTATTAATTATCTGTGGCTATTCTATAGAATGAATATTTTTCTTCAGTTAAAATCACTGGTAAATTTGGAACGTTTCCATAATTTTCACCAATTTTAATTGACTTTACTGTATTAACATCAGTTAAAACCACCACTAAAAAATTAGAGGCAATGAAAACTACAACAAGTCATGATATTTAAAAAAAATATACTAAAAATACTCCTCAATCAACCAAAATCCAACATTCAAAATTTTTTTACCAAAAACTATAAATTAATACAATATAACACAAAAAATAACCGAAATTTTACAGAAAACATTCAATTACATGTGAAAACAATACGTCATAGTTTACTAAATTCCATTTTTAAAAAAAATGATAAAATAAAAAACATTCCTGACTTCTATACTAATTTGTATGTACCCCCACCCGCCATTACTCGGTCATGCTCCTACCCATCACCTTTATACCCAATTCCTACTTCTCATTCATGAATTTATTATATTTAACTAAACATCATTAATAAGATTATACAATTAATAATAAGTGATATAAAATTAAAATGATATACGATTTGGTCCAAATTTGTCTTAAGTAATGATACAATAATGATATGACTAATTTTTTCCCATTAAAATTCCTAGAATTTTCATAACATATGATAATATAAGTTCAGTTAGAATGTACGAAAATACCCTCAAACACTAATTCAACAGTTACATACCTATTTCATGTTATGCTAACCATCTCAACCAATTACTAAATCCATATTAATAATTATATTACTAACCAAAAACTATTTAAAAACATGAAATTTACAGAATCAAATATTAATTTTATTATAAATAATTAATTTAAATGTTCAATTAACCAGATTTATCAATTATATAAAAAAACCATTAGCATAAAAAACATCTTATTCATTGTAATCATTTTCTCACACATGAATAAAAATATACACATCAACTCCTTCGTTCAATTGAATCCTATAAAACAATTCCAAAACTTATTTTAATTTCATAGCCTGAAAAAATAATTAAATATAGAAATATAGTTATCAATTAAAAAAATAGAATGATATAAAAAGTTATTAGAATTATAATAATATAAATGGTACTCCAGATAAATTATTTCATTTGTAAACACCATCACATTTACGAATTGTATTAATCAAAACATTGATTTATGATATAATGCTTAATGAATTATGCAATGATTATAATGTGAACTATAAAAATAATTGAAGTCAAATTTTTATGAGATATAAAAATGAAATATTTATATTTATTTGAATCAGAAAATTTATTTAAAAAAAACAAATAAATTGAATAAAATAAGTGTAGTGTTCTGAAATTTACCAGTCATTCAGTGACATGTTTAATTCCTTGACATCATCAGTATACATCATACTTATGGAAGAAACAATATTAGGATAATATGAAATGGCATCAAAAAAGTGTTCATGGTATGTGATGAATTTTACCTTGTGTTGTATAAGGAGAAAGAGAACACTATGACATAGAGAAAGTAATGAAACTAAACCTCTTCAGGCATTTAATACCTAAAAATAAAATATTCCATGATTATTTTAATATAAAAAAAATTTCTTCTATTTATTACTAAAAAGGAAATTAATTTCATTTATTAATACAAAAAACAAACAAACATTCTATTCCTAGTTGGTTATGTTTTTATCAGGTTTCACTGATAAAATTATTTATTATTCTTCTATTCATTATTATTCTTATTCTTCACTATCTATAACATAGATAAATTTTTTAATAACATTAGGTATAGAGAGTCTAACAAGTTATTTTGATGGGGTTAACTCTCACCTATTACTTCATGTTCATCACACATGTCACACATGTCTCTTGGTTCTTAGTGGACAATAATACTCCACCTATCATCCACTATATTATCAATATAATATATAGTTTTTCATGGTAATACATAATATATAGATCATTTTCTTCCCACTCACTTATTTCGATCAACTAATATGAATAGATATAAGTAAATTCTAATAAGTATTTATTTGTACACCAATTAATATTGAATCTATAAAATTTTAATAACAGAATTGAAAATTTCCCATGATTATTTAACTCGATTATATCGACCAATTTTTCATAGTAACCTTCATCTACAACTTTGAATATACCTCTATTTTTTTCAAACCCTTTATCGCTACCAATAGTATGAATCATGAAACCAATAATACTGTAAGCATTGAATCTCACAACATGATTGAAGTACCTCAAGTTAAAAACATCAAATGTTTAGGTATTTTAGCATGATTATCATCATGTATCACATATAGATTATTATATAAATATTTTTACATAATTCATAAAATATGAAAATATTCAAACTATGTAATAGATTAATAAATTACATGATGTGAAAACCTTTCAATAATTACATTGGTAAAAACTTATGCGTTATATTTCTCATTATGTGTTCGGATCACAAGGAATTGTATTTATTGTGTCTTTAATTATTCGACATAGGGATAAAAAATATTTTTATTGAGTATCAAATATTTATTTTCCAATCACAATTACAAATATTTAAATGAAAATTATGATTTTCTTCTAACTTGTTAGCCTCAAGTTGGAAACATTTGTAACCCATTATAAGCCCAAAATTGACATGGTGTATCATCATCACACACCACTCGATTGAATCTTGCCTCCATAAAATCCAAATACCTTGAAGATATTGTTAGAAAATCTTATTAAATGCATACTTACACAATAAAACCATCTGGATGAGGTTTATTTTTCACTTAATACATTAAATAACAAAGATAAACAACAAAAAAACCTACAAAATGATAAATATTTTATTTTTAAATAAGAATGAAGAAAATTTTTATTTTTTAGAAAAAACTAAATTAAAATGAAATACCTCTCTATGGGATACATCCATATATACAGTCTGGATCCTTTAATTTTAGATTCATCAATGAAATGGATTGTTTTATGATTCATCCCAATGAAATATGATGGGGGGAGGAATATCTGCAGATGACATAGAATCTGTAATATCATTTCTCAATGTTTACCCAATTCACTATGATATAATTTCATCTCAAAAATTAGTCCAAATAATGTTAAAAAGTAAATTAGAATGATTTTTATTTTATCATGCAATAAATTATTCATTTCCCAAAGTATAAACTTTTCCATAAATACATTTGAGTAATTAAATTTCAATCCATTTACTTTATGATGATTCATATCAATAGATCTTGAAATAATTATAGAATATACAGAAGTATTTTTTTTTTAATTTTTTAATCATAAAAGAAAGATATATTTCTAGTGTGTTTTCATTTCAATGATTGATTTTGGATACTTCCCATACAAATTTGTCCTTAGATCATATTTTTATTCACTTATTCTAAGATCATACAAGAATTTAAATGATCATTTTATTTTCTATAATCATTATGATATTTAAAAAAAACATTTTCACACACATTATTGTTAACGTTCATAAATTCAATATTATGACATAATAAAGTAAATTATCAATATGGAAGTTTGAATAATATGAAATTTTTACTCCATTGTAGTGCATCAATTGAAACTAATTTTTTTACATATGTTTCCATATTTATTCAGTTGAAAATATTTTCAAGACACTCTACCTTCATTTGATAGTGGTGTCATGATCTATGATCTATATAATAATTTTGGTGGAATCCAAAAATCATTTTTCCATTGAAACATGACTTGTGAAAATAAACTCTTTGAGATGTATCATAGGCGAGATGATGAAACGTGAAAAACTACATTTTTCTACAATGTACCTATTGAGACTCAAAATAAATGTTACAAAATTGAAAATCCAAACCATAGTGAGTTTTCTATGTAGAAATTTTCACTATCCATGAAATTAACTAGTGTTGAATATAAGTGAATCATGTATTTTAAATATTTTGTGGTAGATTTATCATATGTTTATACACCATCACTGCATAAATATTTTAATTCTTGAATAAGTTGATGAAGGTATTCATAAATTTCATTTAAAATAATTTAATTTCAATGAACAATCATTGATATAATAAATGTATTCTGTTGGATACATATATAGGGATGAAGATTATAAGGGATCAATAAAACTGGACAAATTCTACAACTACTACATAATGTCTCAAAATTATTAAATCCTACAGATGGAAATAATAAACATATATTTCTTGGATAAAAATAGAAATATAGATATAAATAATTGAATGTGCTCTATACTTTGTAATCTCATGGATTACGGATGGAAATATAGTTATAATTATTCCAAGTATGCCACTTCATTTTCTCATCTACTTTGGATGATTTTTATATCATCTTTATAAGGAATTAAAGATAAAAACATCATAGAATTTTTGTTTTATTTCATTTGGGAAGTACATTAATTCAAACATACATCAATACTTGTTTATTTCAATTTAGTAGTATAACATCTTAATCACTTTTCAATTTTGAAAATTATTTAAAATGAAGCACACAATCATTTAGACATGAATCATTCTTTATATAATTGAGTTAAATATTATTAATAATATTCATTATTTAATAAAAGGATTCTTGGATATTAGATTTATCAAATGAATCACACAAAAATCTTATATACTGTATTTTTTTAATTGCACAGAAACATTTGATGTGGAAAAAATCAGTAGAAAATTCAATTTTTAATATTTGACTCATCGTACAAATAATTTCCAATTTTTTTCTATAAAGTTATTATAAAACTCAGTTTTTTATTGTTTTTTCCCATTGTAATTGTATCCTCATCAACATCTGTTAATATATCATCATCGTGGTCAAGATTTCATATACTTCTGAAAACATCATTAATATCCACAACATTAATAAATTAATTAACAGATCTAGTACATTATTGATGGTGTTTCTGTAATATACCCAAAATATCAATTATCATGTTTTTAATTTCATCATGTACTATTCGAGCATTCACTTTTTCATTTTAACTATTAAAAACTACATGATATTTCAATTACATTTGATTCCCCATGCGAAATGTGCCCCATATAATGAGGAGGGGATAATTTAAAAAGCATGTTATAAAATAATTTATCAATATTCAACCACTGTTTGAATTTTCAATTAGAACACAACCATTTTATTCTTCCTTCTAATGATTTATTTTTAATGAAAAGTCCTAAAACAAGTTCAAACTCCTGACATATTGAGATATCTTATAAAGTAATGTAACCAAAATTTTATCCATTTTACTTTAATTACTATAATGTATAATATAAAATATAATTATATTATAATGTAAAAATTAAAATATATTTATTTTATAAAAATAATAATAGATCTTAGACAACCCCTAATGTAAAACATAATTCCAAAATATACTAAACTATGAAAATTGAAGAATAATCCTAACTTGTAAATAATTTTTCATAGCTCAATTGCACAATTATTTCCTAAAAGAGAGAACATAATCAACTACCTATGAATAGGGTGAAACGAATCTGATAAGGTACTCCAAAAAAAGAAGGTTAGTGATCAGTGGTGTATAGGTTGAGAGTGAATTAGAGAGTTGGATTAATGGATGATGTTGAGAGAAAATATAGTCCACTGTTGGGAAAATTTTAGGGATGGGGATATTGGGAGGGGGTCTGGTATTGAGAACCTTCAAGGGGATGTCTAAGAGGAGTTTTTCATTGATCCATGAAAAAGGGTAGTCAAAGAGATATCATTGATCTAGGAAGAAGATTATGAGAGAGGTCTTATATAGGGGGTGAGGGAGGCCATTAATTGATGGTGGGAAGGAGACTGAGAGGTGGCATTGATCATGGATGAGGAGGACAAGATTGAGAGGGGTGGGAGAAAGAGGTTCGTTTTTATAAATATAGCAGTGATTTTTTTTATAAATGACTACAAAATTAATATAATAGTTTTTTATTAGTGGGATTTTTTTAAAACTTATTCAATTTACTAATGGATTATAAAAAAATCGATAAAATAAGACAATGAGAATAAATTTTTGTATTTAGAATTTGTTTTAAAATCCTCTGCTAAAAAACGTTCTCAGATTACTATATTATTTATTGTGCTAGAACGTAATATATAGGTAAGTAGTTCTAAGGTTGATGCTAAAGGATCCATTTAAACCTACAAAAACCAACTATTATTGATTTCTTTTTTTAAAAACATAATAAAATATGATTGTTAAAACACATGGAAATAAAATAATTGAGTCAAAAAGGAAGAGACAAAATACAACTTGAGGGGTTGAAAATTATTTTGATGAAACAAATATGGTGGACCGATTTTAGTGGAGAAAAATTCAATAAATAATGATACAAACCTGCTTAAGAACCAAGAGTGATGGTTAATTTCCTAGAATGTAATTAAAAATAGTTTTACGTTTTATTTTCACCAGTACTACCTTGATATTTTGATCCCTATTATTGATGTGATCAATTAGATTTATATATAATAGGTACATACACTATGAAAAATGAAGAAAGTGGTATGTTCTCATTCATATATTCCATTTTACTATGTTGGAGTTCATATATCTAACTTTATAACATTAAATAGATGATTAATTAAAGAAAATAAAATAGAAATTATATATTAATATAAATCATTAACCTTAGATTCCCCCAAAAAGTATTCATTCAATCATTAAATTTTATTTCCCACTTGTACTCAATCCATCATCCCTAAAATGACTACTCACTAATTCTAGAATGATTATATTTTATCAATTCAATAGAAGATCCAATATATATATGATTCAAAAAATAAGAATAGGAAAATGAATTAGAACGGAAAAAAAGATAATTTCCTTATAAATCATTTTTATCACTATAACATATCATGGAACTAATTATTAGACAAGAACTGGGATTCTTCATAAGAAATATCTTCTTCTTTTCTCTAATAAGTACAAAGATTTATCATTATAAAAATTATAAAAATATTTTTTCCTATGAAATGAAATCAAACCTAAATTAAATTATTTATTTATCTCATAAAACATCATTTTCTAGTTTTAAAAAGTTGAAAAATTAAAACAAACGTTCCATGGTAAAATCCGCTCAGTTGTATCATAGGTAGAAAGACTGAAATTTTAAATTTAAAATAGAAAAATATTAGGAAATAGTTATCCTAGAAAGCATTGTTGTAGATGGAATGGAATTGAATGTGTCTCGGGTGATCTATAGAGTGGGATAGAGGCTATGAAAAATGAAACCTCTTATTTTAAACTGGTCATTCTCCCCCATGTATATACCTTAACGTAGGATGATTCTGTGTGGGAACAATGTTATCCCACATCAAAAATTATGATGATGGACATAAACTATTTAAGAAAGCGTATTTCATTAGTAGTTTCTCATGTAAGTCTAGGGTTACAGGACCTATAATGTATCCATATACCACCCCGCACCATTTACAATCTCTTCCTCTAACTACAGGTCCATTCCTCCCATGCACATATGAACCATCCAAAAATCAACTTTTTATTGCCCATGGGAAGGCTCTCTTGACATCCTGGTCAGTCACACTTTCAGGGAAGTTATATGTCTTTTAGTCTGGTTGAGGGTGAGTCTTATGAACCGACCATGTTTTGCGAAAACAATTCCATGGGCTAAAGGTTGTGGAATGGTACTTCAGCCTGAATCATTTAATTATGGGGATCATGGTGTGGTAATCAACTCTGAATTCATAATACATCAATATAGTACTAAAACTATGGAATGGAAGAGTATTTGTATGTATAATATTATTAGTTAACAATTACCATAAACTTGATCAAATTTTATGTCATTAAGGTACAAAAATTAAAAAATTAAGTTCAAAAGCACTTTTAATGCGAGGATAAAAATAATATAGGTAAACTAGTTATCAATATGCATTCAATTTCATAATTAAATTATAAAATTTAGAAAATTACATTTATAAATAATTAATAAGGTCATGAGAAGTTCCATTCTATTTATCATTTCAAATAAATCCTTATGATTTTACCTTTTATTAAATAATACACTCCACCATATAGGTTTTTTTTTGTTGAAAAATGAGGAATATTATTCATATCGACCAAAATAATTCAATTTAAATACCGCATTCATTATATTTTATCCAACATTACTCAAAGTTAAATAAATTGTTGTTTGATAACTTTAATCAAATCATTTAAATAAATACCAAAAGGGAGATTAATTTCCTAGACAAAACATTTGGCCCAGTCATATAAGAAATACACCCAAGGGGGTGGCTCAACTTAAGGAGAAGAAGCTCCAACAATTCCATAAAATACACAAGTACTATTCAATTTAATGTATTAGGATTCACATTATCATATTTACATATAATGGGTGAACATAGAAAACCTAGCATATGATATAATGGAGTATTTTCTAAAATGATGAAACATCAAGGGAAAAGACCTAGAAAACTTACCTTGTTATTATGATACTCATCAATTATTAGGATTTTATTCATCCTAGAATGATTTACATAATAATAATAAACCAATTCCTTGAAAATGGGGAATATGAGATCCCATATGAATACCATATGATACAACAAGAGAAAAGGAGAAAGGATGTAAGATAAATTGAAGAATTTATATTACAATTCCAACACACCTGATGACAATAAATTCTAATTCTCGATAAAGGATATTCAAAATAACATAGGAGAGGGAGAGGAGAATATCCATGGATAGAGGAGGGGTTGTGGATGAGTGGTAGAAGGAAGGAGGAGGGAACTATAAAAGAGATATGGGAAAATAATAATGTTTATCCCTCTAAAGAGACACATTGTTTGGATGCACGGTTTAAGGGATTGTACAACAACCATTTGTTGCCACTATCTTAAGTAACACGACCACCAAATAGCTTGTAAATGGTTTGAAAATTAGTGAACATCATGTATGGTGTTATATCACAAAAGGCGCACCTCCTAGCATGGTTTCTTCTTACATTTAGACAATCCTTACACCAACCATGTGAATTTATATGAGGTTCTCCAATATCACACATGATATCTTAAAGAATATATAATAGTTAATATAAACATTCTTAATATATTTATGGGAACCATAGTTGAGATCTTAGGTTATTACTTACCATGCATCAACTGTAAGACTCATCTTATTTCCATAAAAAATGAATTTTCAAATCCTAATGCTCCCAAAACTCATCTGAACACATAAAAAACCTCTCAATCCTTAAACCCAATATAAAAACAACAATTTTTAGTGTTCAAAAGATCATAATTTCATTATTAATCTCAAATAATGATTCATCCCATCTAAAAAATAAAATTTTCAAACACCATTAGAAATTACATTAGGTTCAAAACATGAGATCTTATAATATATTCACCATATAAATTCTATTATGTGAGAAGCCATGGGGAACAAAAAAACATCAACGAACCTGCTTGGGTCATGAAAT